>JBBHKE010000294.1:162585-183963 GCA_037447655.1 Zygnema cylindricum | reverse complement strand
GCTATTAGCTATATAACCATGCTATATAGCTGTAGCCAGAATAGCGGCTATTCATCGGCTATTATAGCCCATGAATAGCCGCTATTACGGCTATTGTTATTAATAGCCGCTATTAACATGCCTGGCATGTCTATTTACATGCCAGACATGTGAGTTGACATGTAGTATAAGAGGCCTGCACATGTTCGTATCTTTCATGGCATCGGCGGTACTTTAGACATGCTAAAAGTATGCCTAGGTCATTTTTGCTACATGGAAAGTGTAGGAAAGGTACATCGTTTTTACTGGATCCGTATGAAAATCGTACAGATTTCATGGCGGCTACGGTACTTTCTATGCTTGTACACGTCCGGAGAATATGATGTACAGTTGAGTGTACAGACCGTACATTTATCTGTACGGTCCGTACAATTATCGCCGATAATTATTGTTATCGGCATTATCGCCGATAAGTACCCGATATTATCGGCTACTTATCGGCGATAAGACCGATGTCGATATATCGTACCAATATATCGATTATCGGATACCCGAAAAAAGGCCCATATCGGTTATCGGCAAATCCTTACCGATACACAACACTAGTTATTTCACTCGAAAAACAAAATGTACAAGACCTTTATTGTCAAAAAATTTCGCTCGAAAGACAAAGCATAGGAGCCCTTCTTTACTGTCAACAAAAGTAAAGAGATAAAACTATTTTGCTCGAAAAAGAAAACATAGGAACCGACATGAAAAACGATTATGCATCAATCTGAGCAGTTTGACTCTTCACCACCGCAGTTGGAATTTTACTTGGATTGGGTCTCAAAATAACTGTGTATCTATATCACACATAGACCTACCGTTGAAAATGAAAAAAATACTCGCATGAACACAAGAATCAGAATCAGAAACATGCAAGGATACTTATAAGGATAATAGACACTTATACTACCTGTTTTAGGATGAAAACTACACAGTAAACAAAACAGACCAGGTTAAAAAAACAGATCAGGTGGATTACCTTTCCAGCAATGTCCGGAGCTGTTCCATGGACAGCTTCCATGAGTGCGAGTCCATTCATTCCAATATTTCCACTGCAAAAACATAAACCAAATAAACCACAAAATATCTTACAATCTGAACCAAGATTATAACAACGGCCTGAACTGTATTCAGCCAAAACATCACTAAATCTTGTGGAGTGCAAGCTTTTACAGTTTGAAAACCATCCTAGGAGAACCTATACAAACTTGGAAAAACACTCATGCATGCCGAAAAAGAAAATAAAGAAATATATGTTTGGACAAAACTGTTCCCAGAAATCGGACATATCTTTGACCAAAAATTTGCAACATTCTCTGCCCGAAAATTTCTGCTTTATATGCTGGCTTGTCTATTTGTTGACTCACGCAATTTCATACATTAAATCCATCTTTCACAACAACACGGTAGTCATAAATTCACTCGCAGAGAGGTAATAGGCAGCATCTCCGACCGGCAAGTTAGGCATAATAACTAGGAATAAAAATGATGACATTTTATTTTTAAAAGGAGACTGAGTCTCACCTGGGTGTGAGCCCAAGGCCACCAATGAGACCTGCGCAAAGGTCACTAATGATATCTCCGTACAGGTTTGGCATCACAAGGACATCAAAAAGAGCTGGGTTCTTGACTAACTGCAACAAAAAAAATATATAGTACAGAAGTTAGCAAGTAGAAAATCAATGCAATTCTAAAAATGACCTGTAACAAGGATTCTCAGGGATGGCACCAGGCTAACAGTTTCTTGTCACAGTACTAAGGTTAACAATACTGACAAGACCAAAATATATAAAAAAAAGTTCGTTTCTACAAGGCGAAACTGTGTCTTCTGTTTTTTCAATTTCACGAACCAGCATTTCGTGAGGATTTGTGTGTATGAAAGAGAGAAACCATATCAGGACTGGGTTGACCTGTTTTTGTCTTATTGACAGCAATCTAGGCAAGGTCATGGACCCAAATTGCTAAGGAACTTCAAAACTGGCCTTTCCAAAAACTTACAAAGCCAGTGAGTCAATTAAAAAGTTTTAGAGAACCTCCCTAAATCTGGATGGAAATCCAGCAATATCCACACCGGACAAGGGCATATGTGGGAAATAGGAATCAAGAACACGAACCATCATGCAACAATTGTCGATGATGACTTCCTCATATATGATGTCAGGGTACTTCTCAGCCACTTCTCGGCAACACTGTCAAATGGAAAATTACAACAGACAACAAATAATCATTTCAACAGCCACAACTTTAGCCAGAGTTCCAAAAAGCTACAGAAATGCCAGGACAGAAATTGGAATGGGTAAAAACCTAGCAATCCAGTATGCATCCTTTGCATTTCTTGAACAAAACCACATTCAATCGCCTTCAGTTCCATGAACATAAGTCGTAGCTCTTTCTTCAAGATCAAATGTTAACTCAGACACAGTCCATTCTTCAGAAGTTGCTCTTGAATCAATCATAGAAAATCGGAGTACCAAAAAAGTCACACAGTGCCAAAAATTCATGCAATTGAAACATCACTATGGAGCCTTTTAAAAAGAAACCTCAGACGATATTTCCCAATAGCAAACATTTTTTCAGCTGCAACTGCAACGATGATTACATTGAACATTTAGCATAACAATCAGTGAATCGAGAATAGGGGCTCTAAAACCAAGTGAAACTCATAAAGAGAGACACTACCTGAAGGAACAGGCCGTCAGTCTTCTTCATAATGTTAGCTTTATGAATGGCTGAAACACGTTCCCTTTTGTGCTCCCTTGCGTACAAAAAAGCGTACTCAGCAACTTTTATGCTAGCGGCTCGAGTGATAATTTTCAGGCTTTCAACGACACCCCTGACTACCTGTCATACACGAAACTGGATTAGCCCTGGTTTTCAATGATTCAGGTACACTCCTGCAAACAAAAAACTATGGTAAAGTACTGACATGTCAAGTACCGAGATGTGAAGAAATGGCGTGCTAGGGCTACCCAGCCACAATTGCCTGGCAAAAGACAAATTAAGCACCAGCAGGACACAATGTAAATTTTAATGGCAAACAAAAACTGGGTAAAATACTAACTGTGCCCTCTAAGTTAAACTACTAAGTTTTAAGTCTTGTGAAATCAACCTAAAAAAATATTTTTGCCAAGATCAGAACATTCTGTAGATTAACGGCTACCACTTAACTTGCATACAACAATGTCTTTATATTATAGAAATATCGAAAGGGAGAAATAAACGTACTGTATGTTCAAGACCACTGTATTCACCCTCCGTGTTCTCCCGAATAGTCACAACATCTACGTTATCATAGCGAGTTTTGTAACCAGGAATACTCAAACAAGGTCGAACATTTGCATAAAGACCTAATTCTTTTCGCAGAGCTAAGTTAAGTGATTTGTGACCCTTTCCAATAGGCGTTGTCATAGGTCCTTTGAGACCAATGCCGTTTCTCCGAACAGACTCCATACTTTCCCAGGTAACAAAACTTCCTGTGCGTGGATCAACGGAGGTTCCAATTTGATGTTCCTCCCACTCAATGGGAGCTTCTGCTGCAATAAAAATCTGAACAAGTCCAAATGACGAGGATAAGTGTCAACATTCCTCACAAGATCCAGCTTTTACATGAATTTAAACTAAAAGATGACACCTGTGATCATTACTTTCAGAAAAAAAACGAACTTGTTAGGCTCATCTTTTCAAGATACATTTTCTTAACAATGCAGAAAAAACAAATGAGCTTTAAACACCGAAAATTAAAATCCGGCTGCAAAGCCTATCTAATTGCAAGATAGAACCCACTGGTAAAAGGCATGAAACTTACTTCTTTCACAGAGGCTGCAATCTCAGGACCAATGCCATCTCCCGGAAATAGAGTGGCTGTAATCTTTTCCTGAGGCGCAGCTGATGCTGAGAAAGCCCTCAAGCCTCCAGGCCCGATCACTTGTGAGCCTCCAAAAAAAGCTTTGTGCAACTGCTTCGCATGGCGGCCGAGTTGGCGAGCGACAGGGGCAGCCATACTTAATACAGAAATTCCTACGGTGGGAAAATGAGGGCGGGAAAAGGAGTGAAAGCTGAGACGGGGCGACCGAGAGAGAGAGAGAGAGAGAGAGAGAGAGAGAGAGAGAGAGAGAGAGAGGTGTAGCCAGTTGAATGTTTGAAACTGACGTTCATACTTTTACTTCATACTTTCAAAAGTTCAGTCCGTACTCTCTTTCAGTGTCACGTCACACATTTAGAAAAGAGCCATGGCTGCCATCACTTCTGTGAGCCTCTATTTTTCTTTCCTCCTGTTGGCTTAATGTCATCTTGTCAATCATAGAGACGAGAAATCATCTTCAATCGTATTACTTGCTCTCAACATTTCTACACCCATAGTTCCTAGCTCAAAATTTATTTGCTGTTTTTTTGAAAAAACTAATTTTGTTACCCTGTGTTTTGTGCTTTATTTTCACTAAAAGAGCGCAGAAGGTAATCTCTGCTTTTGAAGTTATTTGTTAGCTAGCCCTCTGCAGATAAGTAAGGAAAGTTGATCAATTGTCTGCTATCATTTCGTGTCATTTTTTCTTGACGAGCTTCTAACTTTGTTTACTGAACAATATTAGGCCAGCTTAGGCTTACATATGCTGCTTTTCAGCTTGAAAATATTTTTAACTTCGAAGGCTTCTTTTACTCGGTGATTCATTTTTCAACTGCGCAATGGAAGAACAAGTTCAGCCTTCAAGGTAAGACCACACCGCGTTTTGGTCACTGATTTGGGACTACAAAGTCATGTGAGAAAGCTTTTTGATCTACGTTTATTACTTGGAGAAATTTTGTGAGTGTGAGCTAATTGGTTTATTTGTGATACAATGAGAAAGCCTCAAGTTCTATGAGAAAGCTTAGTCAGTCATAAGTTTCGTTCACTTTCTGTGAAAGTTTAGTGAGTTTGACATTTCATTTGCTGTAGTTACTATGAAGAAGCTTGTGTGGTGAAATTTCATTTTTCTACAATAGCTGCACAAAAGAATGTTGAGCTGAATATTCATTCAGAATAATTAAAGTGAAATAAAACTCTGTTTTGGTAGCTAGTTCGTTATAGATTGGTGTGAGCTGAAGCATTTACTTGCCACAAACATCGTGAGAAAATCTTGTTCTCAAAGAACTCATTTTGCAGCTTCAAAACTTTATGTAAAGGCTTTATTCCATCCGCAGCAATAGCTGGGAAAAGCACCTAAAAGCTTAGAACGTTTAGTGAAGGCCTTTCTGACGTGATTGCTGCACACATTCTGAGAAACCTTTTTTTTTTTTATGCCAGTGACGTGGATGGCCGGTTTCGAATACTTGTGGCAACTGATTGCCATCTTGGCTACATGGAGAAGGATGAGGTTCGGCGAGATGACTCATTTGCTGCATTTGAAGAGATTTGCCAAACAGCTCAAAAACGTGAGGTGAGTTTCAACCAAGTGAACTTGCCGCAATTGCCGCATGCAGAGAACATATCCACTAGTCAAACGAAGACATTAAAATGTCAGAGGTGGTACTAAGAGCTTCAGCGAGAGGTTCCATGGGAGCAATTGGTACTTCTATGTCTTTGCAAAAATGAACTTGACTTCAAAGAAGACAGATCTCGAGCTTCATTGTTGGCTCAATTGATGCCTTCTGCTGGATGGAAACCTTTGCAGGTGGATTTTATTCTTTTAGGAGGAGACTTATTTCACGAAAATAAACCATCTCGATCCACGCTTGTCCGGACCATTGAGATTCTGCGACGATACTGTTTAAATGATCGGCCAGTGCAGTTTCAAGTTGTAAGCGACCAGACAGTGAACTTTTCTAATGTGTAAGTGCTTTTTGGGAGACGCGAACGCCAATTTGAGTTTAATGAATGGATAATTGGCCATGTACTAATGGTTGATGCACTTATTTTGACTTACAGTTTTGGATAAAGCATTCATATGATGGAACAAGGACTGTTTGTTGCTGATGCAATGGAGGTTTTGCATGCCCTTTTAATGTGTATACGAACAAATTAAATGTCTAAGTTTATGTGAGTCAAGTGGGCCACAATATCTCTGTTGGGCGTATCAATTGGGAGTGACAAGGAGCATGCCTAATTGAGCACTCTTGAAAGCTAAAAATTGTAGGTTGTTGCAGGTTTGGACATGTCAATTTTGAAGATCCTCATTTTAATGTTGGCATGCCGCTATTCACCATTCATGGGAACCATGATGACCCTGCTGGTGTGGTAAGTTGCATATCTTATGATACACGTCTCTCTCTCTCTCTCTCTCTCTCTCTCTCTCTCTCTCTCTCTCTCTCTCTCTCTCTCTCTATCATGTATAGTACGGCTTATGGTATTATGTGGCTATGGTAGTATGTGGCTATATATGTGGCTATAATGTGTGGTATTATTATGTGGCTGATTTTTTCAGCGTGGTTGTATTTTACATGTCGGCCTTCGTAGCAAAGGTAACGTATTTTTTGGAGATGATTGCTTATTTATTTGTTGTTCACTCATTCCAGGACAACTTGTCAGCTATAGATATTTTGTCAACATGCAACCTCGTGAACTACTTTGGCAAGACAGTCCTCGCTGGCTCTGGTGTGGGCCAGATTACACTAAATCCAATCCTTCTTCGCAAGGTATTTATGAGCCATTTGTTTCCCACTCTATTGTTCATGTAACTACAGCATTTTCGATGTAGAGTTTTTTGTTTTTTTCTCCATTCGAACTCAGTTTTGTTCTAGCACACTTGTTGTTAAAAGTCATATCTTTTGACGGGCCACTTTCAATAAAAAAATTGACAAGTGTGCATGGAAAAAAAACGAGTTTTCATGCATAATAAACATATATCAACTCTGATAACAATACATGCGGTAGTTTGGTGACGACACACAAATGTCACTATGGCCAAACCAAACTCCCATAGTAGTATGTACTATGGGTTTATTATTAAATTATTTTTCATCTTTAAGGCCAAAGTACCTTGTTTTGTTTCTTTCATTTGCCATGGACCATGCTAAATTAGAAGGCCACACTTTATTTATTTCAATCAAGCAGTGTAATTGTTTATGATTGTGGTTTTTGGATATCAAATTTATCTGAAATGAATTTGAAATTTTCGCGAATCTGAAAAAAAAAATTGAGTGTGTGAAAGTTATTAAATGAAAAAAATAATGAATGTCCTCGAGGGATTTATTGCAGGGCTCCACTAGTCTTGCACTATACGGTTTAGGCAACATAAGAGACGAACGTTTGAACCGAATGTTTCAGGTAAGCTACACTTAGTAGTTTAACCGTTTTTTTGTTTCAGGTAGTGCCCGTCGCTATTAGAGTTGATTACTGTAATTTGAGTAACTTGTTATTTGACCTAAAATCATAAACTAGTTCTAATACCAAGATTTAGTTAAGTGGCCTACAATGAGTCACGTGGTTATACATAATTTAGTGTAGTTAATTCTAATACAGTGTTAACATTAATTATTCACCAATTTTAATAGCGATGGGCGGGTGAGGTTACTTAAGGTAGGTATATGATGAAAGCTTTGTTCACTGTAAAATCTTCCCTCTTGAACTCAAAGCTGGGTGAATATTTATTATCTCATATTCTAAACATTGAACTCCAACGGTTATTTTGGAGAATTCATTTAACCTCTATTAAGACTATCTAATAAATACGTGATTTCCTTCTTGGAAATGGTTACGATTACCATTTTCACATCGTAAGTTACTGTTTCAAAACCTACAATTGGCACGGGCATCTAATTTCGCGTGTATTTTTTCAAGTTTTTGACCTTTTGTCGACCGACAGTATTAAAAAACTGTTCAATACGACTTTTTTCAGTAATGTTTTTGATTTATTTTCAGTTTGTAGGGTGGATATAGACTTAGACTTTTTTTTGGATAGACTTTTTTGCCTTAGACTTCCTCAAACTTTTGACTTTTACGTCTTTTGGATAAACTGTGACTTTTTGGGGAGATGGAAACAGACTCCACATGCAGTACAATGGGTGAGACCAGCCGAACAGGAGGATTGCATTCCATCTGATTGGTTCAATATTTTTGTACTTCATCAAAATCGGTGAGATACCTTATAATGCCCTTTTGATCGGTTCAGTAAGTTTATTTTCAAATGAAAAGGTTTCTTCATTAAGGTTTTTGTCATATGAGTGGGTTCAAAACTTTGGAATCTTACAAGGATTGCTGAAAGGCTTTCTTTGGCACTGTTCCATCTATCGCACTTTTAAAAGATAATGAATGCCTACAATATTTCCTGCGGTTAATAAATAATTATTTCGGTATAAACTTAAAATGGTATCGTTAAGCTGGTTTAATAGTTTAGCAAAAGCTTACTGTTTTCTCAATGGTCTTTCTATACATGTCTTTGGTTGCTAATATGAGTTGTCCTTTCACCCAAGTTTATAGTTCTGGTGTTACTCTTTAGCATAAACCTATTGTCATTTCTGTTTCTTAGGCTCTTTTCCTTGAATGAGCCTTTTCTAGTCTACCTTTTATCTGACTTAACTACAAGCAACTGTCTCATATTGTTAACATAAACTATTTTCCCTTCTATCCTAGCTTAGTCTTGTGACCATTTTCATTTAATATAATGGGTAAAGAAAACAAGACTCAGATCCTTATGGAGGCTAAGGTTCATCTTCAAAACAGAACTTAACATTTATAAGTTCTTTGAATGTATATTGACTTAGCTGATGTCTAACTACTAGTCGATATGGACAAACCTGGGATTAGCTTTCTTGTGAAGAATGTTGAGAGAATGGATTGCATAATGACTATAATAGTCTCTGAAGAGTCCATTTTTTGACTATTGCAGTTGTCTTTTTCTTTTTTTGTTATGGAACCAATGAGTTTCTTTTGCTTTGTGGATCGTAAATCCTATTATGTGCAATTTTCTTGTTGTATTTTGTTCGTTTGTGAACTTTCTTGCCCAACTTGACTGGAGTGAGAAGTTGAAAGCAGAAATTTTCTTGGGTATATGTGTAGTGCAGAGTGAAAAGTAATCCAAAAAATGCGATTAGCGAGCACCTTCTTCCCCGTTTTTTGGATTTGGTGGTTTGGGGTCACGAGCACGAGTGCTTGGTGGAGCCACAAGTGAGTTGACAATTGTTTGTAGGAAGTGATGTTTTTGACTATTATGAGTGGTACAAAACACTGTGAAACGCTATTATTATGTGTTTCTGAGTCACAGTCATTATGATTGATTTTTGATGAAGGATATTCATTTCTATTCTTTTATGTAAAGATTTTTGATGACACACAGATATATCTTTAAATCCGTTATGATTAGTTCTTTAATGAAACATAATGAAGCATAGTTCAAAAGTAGGCGTTTTTATGGTAGGCCTTTGGTCGGCGCCTTTATCGTAAGTTGTGTTATGGGCTTTTCATGTGATCTTCTTAGATCGCTACTTTGATCAGCGACCGTCCGATCGTCCGAATCTGACGGTGTAAATAAAACTTTTTGGTCCGAATGTTTTAATTGGTCCAATTTTTGGTCCGAATGTTTTAATTGGTCCAAATAGGTCCGAATACAATATGGGTCTTAAGGTCATATTGTATGTTTTGCACACAATAGGCATATTGTATGGGCCTACTTTCACCTACTTTTGAACTATGTAATGAAGTTTCCGATTCCTTGCCAACTCTTGGAGTCGCTGTCACACAATTTTTTTGTCATTAACCTGTTGCGCTAACCTTTAAGTTATCTCTAAATTGTGTCAAACTTGCCTCAAATTTATCTCAAACTTGCCTCAAACTTGTCCCAACTTCATTTCTCAAACTAATCACAAAATAGATTCAAAATTGTCTCAAAATAGATTCAAACTTGTCTCTAACCTGTTCAAAAATTATCTCAAAATTGTCTCAACTAAAGCTCCTCTCTCGCCTTTTTCTGCTTTGGATATTGGTAGGAGGTGGCCGGGATGGGCTTCCATGTCACCCAACCAGGATCCTCCGTAGCGACTTCTCTTATTGACGGAGAAGCAAAACCGAAGCATGTATTGCTATTAGAAGTGGAGGTGAGAGATTTACAGAAACTCTAAAACGGAAGAGAGAGAGAAAAGTGGAAAAGAAGGAGAAGAAAAGAAAAATAATACAAAACGAGAAGAGAAGAGAAGGAAAGAGAAGTAAAGAGAAGAGAAAAGAGAGAAAAGAAGAGAAAAGAGAAGAGAAGAGAAGAGAAAGAGAAGAAAGAGAAGTAACGAGAAGCAAAGAGAAGTAAAGAGTGGCAATGGGGAGTACGGAGATGACACAATAACACAAGCAATCTTCTTTTGTTTTGTTATTTTGGTCCTCCGACAGACAGGTCATGATGGTTTTTACGGTAGTTATCGATAATGAATGGTTATGATGTTTTTCATGGTCGGTAGTTAATGATAATAAATGGTTGAAGATGGTCGAATTCTTTCTGAAATCTGCAAAAAACTTTTATGCTGTTTCTGGTTTTTATTTATACTGTGCTTTAATCGTGAGGATAGCTATTTTTGACTGTTTTAACTCTTAGAGCAACATGCAAAAAAAGATGGTTTGAATCTTGGATCAGCTTTTTGACGCGAGTTTTGCACTTTCTTGATTGCAAAAGGTCACCAAGTTGTTTTAATTCTAAAGGAAATGCTGAGAAGTCTTCAAATATGAAGGAGATTGTCTTTGACTTTCTGAACTCATGTTATTTTCATAACGTGTATGTGTAAAAATCTTCCTTAGTCCTTTATTTATTTTTCCTTTTATGTTTGCTAGCGTTTGTTAAAGAGAGTCAAAGTAAAGATAATCAAATGAGAAAAACTGTTGTTTTGGATGCAGAACCATATTTATAGACCGACTAAAATTCCTCTCACAACTGTACGGCCTTTTGAATTTGCTGATGTGAGTAAAAATATCAAAAAATATCTTTATGTGCTTTGTTTTCATCCTGTTAAATATGTTTTCCACTTCCGAAATTATGGAAAATGGGTTCGAGTTATGATGCCCTTCCACAATGTCTGACAATGCTTCAGCTGAAACAATATTTTTAAGTCAAAACTATTTGAGAAACCTTTTTTTCTTATTATTGGTAGGTTTCATGTGACAGGTGACTCTAAAGGATGAGCCGGATCTTGACCCCAATGATCAATCTGCTGTTCTTCAGTTCCTTGATAGCAAGGTGAGCGAATACGAAAAACACGTAACGCCCTCCCTCCCTCCCTCCTCCCCTCTTTTTCTCCCCCTCTCTTTTTCTCCCTCTCTCTTTTTCTCTCACTCTCTCTTTACACAGTATTACTTTTTCTATCCCAAATGGAAGGTGGAAAAATTCCCATCGTGGAGGCATTCATATTGTTTCTACCATTCTCTATTGCCAAAGAACGTGATGTCCCGTGTTTTGATATTTTTTTTGGAAGTGTTGTCAAGGAAACAGGTTCAAAGCTTAATTGAAAAAGCTGCGGGAAAGAGAGGTCCCTCTCAGGAACCGATGGTCCCATTGGTCCGTGTTCGAGTAAGTTTCTTTTTTCTTTACTTTCTTAACTGATTTCTTCATTTCTTTTTTCTTTACTTTCTTTACTGATTTCTTCAGAGTGCATAACTAATAATACTTCACTGATGTATCTGAAGGTTTGTGGATGAGATAAGAAAGGGAAATTCTTGTGTAATTTTTTTCTCCCTTTATTGCTGTTTATGTTGAGAAATCCATATGTATTTTTTGGATTTTTAAGTCAGTTTCCTCCGTTGTCCTTTAAGCATGACAATCCTAGCAACATTGAATCAAACTTTTGAGGATAGATTTTACTGTTGATTGAGGCTACAAAAGGAGAAAGTCAAGAAATTTGTCAAAAAAACTTCGTACAGGATTTATTTTTTTGCCCAAAGCCTTAAACCTAAAAGCTTTACGGGTGTCAGGTGGACTACACAGGCTTTTCGACTGTCAATCCACAACGTTTTGGTCAAAAGTTTGTAGGAAAGGTAATATAAGTTATGTCCCTTTGTTTTTTTTTTTAACGTTGCATTTATATCCCCTTAAAAAATTAAACAACAGAAAGACGTGTTTAATCACATTTTTTAAGAGAAGCCTCAGATTTTTGAAAAGTGCTGGTTTTTTTAGAGTTGCACATAATTTAGTGTGGATTACAATAATAATCCAATACAAAAAAAAAAAAAACTAAGGCCTTTTTATTTCCAAACATGAATTGTCAGGACCTGTACTAATTTATTTTTTTATATATTAGATTTTAAGTCCGGGAAATGAGTTAGTATCAGAAAATGCACATTTTACTTGGTAAAATCTGCGATCGATCTGTATGAAAGGCTTCACTATTGACTAGGATCTATACCTTACAACTCTCCACATTTATTATGGTAACCAGTGGGTTGCCATTTTGTCCGGTAGGGATCTATACTATACGACTGTCCACATTAATTATGGTAACTGGTGGGTTATGAGCTCATTAGTACTTAGTTTGTTGTTTTGTCAGGTAGCAAATCCACATGATATTTTGATATTTACAAAGGCAGCGAAGAAGCGTACAGTTGGAGATGCAGGTGAAGTCCCATTCCCACATACAATGGGGCGAT
This sequence comes from Zygnema cylindricum, assembly GCA_037447655.1. Lineage (NCBI taxonomy): Eukaryota > Viridiplantae > Streptophyta > Zygnematophyceae > Zygnematales > Zygnemataceae > Zygnema > Zygnema cylindricum. The sequence continues at coordinate 171,410 of JBBHKE010000294.1, read as the reverse complement.
TTTCTTTCTGCTATAAAATGATGTTCTTTCTCTCAGCTTTCCTTATTAACTCAGGAAATTGAGTCGTATTTTTTTGGTATATTAAGTTGAGTGGACTTCTTGTCAACAATTTATATTGGGCCGTCTTGGTTTCTTAACGAATGAGTAAAGTATAGGTCAATGACAGGGAACAAATAGTAATGAATATGTTAGAATTATTCCTTTGTTAGAATCTTCAAGCTAGCTTCATCTTTATTAATAACGCAAACTAGCATTCCAGTTCACGTTATCTAGCTAGTCAGAGCAGTCTAGCCCTTTGATTTCTATTTTAGCTCAGTCTCTGTTCTTTCAGTTTTCTGTTTTAATTTCAGTTTTATGTTTCAGTTTTACTATCTCTGTTTTCTACTCCTGGCGCTTCCTAGAAGCGCACACTTCAGTCTCTATAGTTCCTGACAGCAGATCTGATTCTTATTCTTCACTGACACCTAAGGATCTAATTTTTGCCCTTTCGGCAATTGAACCAAGTGACCTTTCAGAGTCACTCAAGCTCCCTAGAACCTGAAAGGTCACACTCGTGACTTTCACTCTTCTACTTAAACTACTGCTTTGTATTATTCGATACAATTACGAAATACACTTGTTTTTCTTTACCTTGTCTTTTTCTGCATTTGTCTTCTCTCCTACTTTGTCCGCTGCCATGTCATCTACTGCTATAGAATAATATGAATATCCATCAATGATAAAATAGCATTTTTTGTCTGATTGCAGAGGAAGCCGATGGGGAACCCATGCGTCCAGAGGAACTGAATCAGCAAAGTATTGAAGCTTTGGTGAATGAGAGTAAACTGGTGAGTTCTATTAAGATTATAAAAAGCCTCCAAAAACCTCAAAAAAACCCTTATATAACCTCAAAAAACCTCAAAAAGCCTCATGAAAACCATTAAAAACCTCAGAAAACCGTTAAGTCCACCTGTTTCTTTTTTGCCCATTCCCGCTTTGTGTTCTCTTTGGAATGTTAGGAAATTTCAGAAGCTGTAAAAGTACTTTTTGGATGTTTTTGTCCTTTTTTGAAATTTTGTAATGGGTTTTTACTGCAGAGCATGGAAATACTGCCTGTAACAGAACTGGGATTGGCCCTTCACGAGTTTGTGAGTAAAGACGACAAGCAAGCTTTTCATTCTTGTGTGAAGGCAAACCTGGATGACACACAGGTAATCAAATTTCTTTCTTTTTGTTACTTTTTGTCTTTTTTGTCTTTTTGTCGACCTTTTGTTTTTGGTGTGACTTATAAAGTTCCATAACCAACTCACTTTCTTACTGTCCATCTTTTTATTTTGGTGCAACTTATAAAATTGGGGAACCGACTTAGTTTCTCGTTGTTTATTTTGATGTCTTTAACCATTTATATAAGGTTATGAAACCAACTTTCTTTCTGTCCGTCTTTTTATTTTTTGGGCGACTTATAACGTTGTGACTGCAATTTTGCTTTCTGTTTTCTTCTTTACATTTATGATTCTTGTTGCACTTTTTACCGTCTATTTTTTTATTTTTTGAAAGACTTACAAGTTATGTGACCAACTTACTTTCTTCTTTTCAATCTGCCCGTTTTCTTCTTTACATTCATGATCCCTGTCTCATGGAGAATGTCGTCCAGAATGGAGGAATTCTTTATGCTTTCCTTTTTCTCATTAGCAACAGGTTTACAGTTTGTATGGACGAAGGGAGAACGAAGGTAAAGAGAAAGAGGCCAAAAAGGAAAGGGAAAAGAAAAGGGAAAGTAAGCAAGAAAGAAAGAAAGAAAGAGAGGCAAAGAGGAAAAGAGGCCAGAAACTGATGTTTTACATGTGAATGGTTCTGATTTGTGCAGTCGAAGCTTGTTCAAGAAGCTGAGATTGGAACCACTCGGGAAGAAGACGTCCTCACTGAAAAACTTAATCGAATAATGCAGGTTTGTTGTCAAGCTTACTGCCTCTATGAGAATAGGAGAAAATATGATTCAAGTGTCTGATAAACTTTCCAGAAGATTTTCAGAAAAAGCTCCTTATAAAAGATTTCAACGAACTGATTAACCTGTCCAATGATGTGTAGAGTCGGTTATTTTTAACAGGTTTCTTCTTGTGTTACCATTGTCTATACAATGACTGTTCCCAGTTTTTTCCCATAGTTAAATTGCATTCTGTATCGACTTCTGTCTTTTCAAACTTAGCCGATTAATTCAAAAGGACAGTCAATAAGACTAATTGAAACCAATAAACAGAAAAAAACCCTGAATAGTTTGCAGAGCTTAAACAGAGGCGGATAGGGATTAATATTGTATCAGCTGTCCTGCCGTTAATCGGCGATGTCGATATTATCGAATATTTGATCGGTTGCGATATTTTTGCCTGACTGATAAGAGCCGATAAGTCGATTATCGCAATAATCGGGGACAACCGATAGGTTCGGTGTAATATCATAGAACTACCGTACATGCCAAGAAAATCGGTACGTCCGCGAAAAGAAAATTCTCCCTCTTTCTCTCTATTTTCATGAGAAGGGCGAGAGGGAGCAGTCTGCTCTCTCTCTCTCTCTCCCTCTCTCTCTCACTCTCTCTCTCTCTCTCACTCTCTCTTTCTCTCTCTCTCAATCGCTGACCAGGAGAGGGAGATGGAGAGGGAGGAAAGGAGGGAGAGGGAGAGGGGAGAGGTAGAGAAAGAGGGAGATAAAGAGGGAGAGGGAGTGATAATGAAGGATAAGAGATCTTTTCTGTTCTTGCCTTCTCTATGCTTGTTCTGGAAAATATTGCTGAAAGAGATAAGAGATTTAGGCTTTTCTTAGTATGGTCAGGGAAGCATTAGCACGCTTAGAAGACTCATGAAAGACTTTTTTTTGGTGACTGTTCATTTAGGTATGGATTGATTCAAAGGTCGGGGATCTTTTACCCAGTAGTGATCTCATTCAATCATGCGAGCATTTCAAACCTAAACACTTCTTCTTTTCTCCTTTTCGTGTTCTTTTTTTTGTGGTTCATTTAAATTTAAATTATGCAAGCCTTTGGAGCCTAAGAGTATGCTTTTTTCTCATTGTTTTGCAATTTAATGGGGCATTTTTGTGCCGTATTTTTAAATGTTAATGCAGCATCGTGAGGCTGAGGTTGCTGCCCGGTTGAGTAGCGGTACGCCTGTACGAAGTCAAGCGACAGATGGCAGCCAATTAGGACGCACCAGTAATGTCCGTCAGGTACAATTTTGTCTTTTTCTTAACACAGTTCCGATGCAATGCAGTGCCGTGTCTTATCGGGAAGGAAACATAGTGGATCACTGTACATTTTTGTCTTTTTCTCAACAGTGCATGACCGTTTTGCACTTTGTCTCATCTGGAAGGAAACAGAATGGAATGCTCTACATTGTTGTCTTTTTCTTACCTGGAAGGATTCATGATGGTTGGCGGTACAATTTTGTTTTTTGTCTTATATGAAAAGACACATGATAAGTTGCCGTACAGTTTTGCTTTTCTAAACTGGAAGGGACACACTGTGGCTGGACTGTAAAATTGTCTGTCTTATCTCAGAAGACTGGTGAATTGAAAATACATACTTGTCTTTGTTCTAATCTGGGAGGACACAAACAAATAATTTCACATAGAGTTAATTAGGCAAGAGAAAGGAAACTATGAGAGTAAAACCTATAGCTTCATACCATTTCTAATAGTAATTCAAAAGTGTGTTGACATTACTCAATCTGTGGAAATCATTGATAAGAAGGGAGAGGTAGAGGGAGAGGGAGAAAAACAAGAAGTTGGGGTGGCAGAGGTAGAGGTAGATGGAGAGGGAGAGGTCTTAAGTTTCCCCTTTGCTTTGCATTCCACCGTAAGACTAAGCGAGTTTTAATTCCCTAGTCGGTATGAGTAGTTTGCCAGTTCTTTTTTGAAAATAAAAATAAAAATAAAAAACTGGACACTTTTACGTCAAAGGAAGTTTGGCAGAAAATTTGCAAGTCTTCAAAAAATAAAGCTAGAAACTCTGCTTGTGTTTCTCTCTTTTCCTTTTTTTCACAGACGACCATTGGAGAAATTTCTAGTAGTAAAAAAGGGAGGACAAGGGAATCTTCGGAACCTGTAGAAGAAAACGGAGGATTGGAAAATGAAGAGGAAGATTTTGCAGAAGCTCCTGTTTTTGGAAGCTTAAATGGGGGAAGTCAAATTCGAGATTCGGTGGGCCCTACCTCGAGGGGTAGAGGGAGAGGAAGTCGGGGTAGAGGAGTAACTTCTTCCCAAGGATTGAAACAGACCACTCTAAATTTGCAAAGGCGGGAGAGACCTTCTCAAAGGTGAAATATCATTGGCTATGACAAAAGTGGTTTTTTGATTTTTAAACGAAGTTCGGTACAAGTTTTTTGTTTTCTAAAGCAAGAGTTTGACAGTCTAAAGTGGAGATAATTTGGATAAATAAGCAAATGCGGTTGAATATCGAGGGGCTAAAGAGAGAGAAGTCTCCGAGAAGAGGTAGAAACTTTTATGTATATGCATAAATAAAATTCTATGTATCTTTATGTATATCCTTTTTGTTCATTGTACCCTTTTCCGTTTCTCATTCTTATCCTTTTCTGTATCCTTCTTTACCATATAAGTCAGTTTTTTGTCCTTTTTTTGATGTTCCTTTCCTTAGTATCCTTTCATGTGTCCCTTCTATTCATCCGCTCCATATATCCTGTTTCTTTTTCCTTCCTATGTATCCTTTCTATCTTTCCTGAAAATCCTGCCAACGACTTTTTCACAAGCTTCCTCTGTAGTATCCATGGCTGTCAAAGCGGCGGCTGTGTCCTTGGTATCCTTCTTATCCTTTCAGTATCCTTTTTATTATTTCTTAGTATCTTTTCTTGGTTTTTCTTGTTGTTTTTCTTCTCACAACCTTTCTCTGTATTTCTTCTCTGTACCCTTTTTCACAATCTTTTTCTGTATTTCTTCTTTGTATCCTTTCGCACAACCTTCCCCTGCATTTTTTTCTCCGTATCCCTTTTCACAAGCTTCCTCCATGTCCCATCCATGGCTGTCAGAGTGGCAACTTGTCCTTGGCATTCTTCTTATCCTTTCTTTTTGTCTCCTTTCAGTATCCTTTTTATTCTTAGTATCTTTTCTCTGCATTTCTTCTCCGTATCCTTTTTCACAATCTTTCTCGGTGTCCCATCCATGGCTGTCAGAGCGGCGGCTGCGGCGGCCGCCTCGGTCCTGAAGGCAGGTCGAAGCGATGACGCGGATGATGACAACATTGCTGACGACAGCGACGATGCTGATGTGGCGGGCAGCATGGAGGAAGAGGTGGCTCGGGCAGGAGAAAGCAGTGAAGAACAGGTGAGAAGCAAAAAGGATTTTTTCCTCTCCCTCTCCCTCTCCGCCTCCCTCTCCCTGTCCGTCTCTCTCTCCCTCTCTCCATCATTAGTGTGTGGTGTGTCCTGCTTTACAATAATAATTGCTGTTTTTTTTTTGTCAACCTGTCTCGACCCTCCCTTTCTTCTTTTCTTTCGAAGACTTAAACCATTGCTTCCAGCTCATAATTTTTTATGACAGTTCCATTTTTTCTCTTGTTTCTCTTTCTTTCTCTCTTTTTCCCTCTTTTTTTCCATTTTCTCTCCTTCTCTCTCCTTCTGCCTCCTTCGCTCGCCTTCTCTCTCCCTCTTATTTCTTCCTCTTTCCTCCCTTTTTCTTCCCCTTTCCTCTCTTTTTCTTCCTCTTTCCTCCCTATATCTTCCCCTTTCCTCCCTTTTCTTCCCCTGTCCTCTCTTTTTCTTCCTCTTTCTTCTTTCTTTTTCCCTTCAGGAATCTCTCCAACCCACTAGTGCCCGTGGTCGGGGCCGGAAAAGGGCGGCTCCTTCTCAACCTCCTCTCAGTAGTAGTCTCCGGGGAGTTTCTAAAAGAGGTCGAATATCTAAACCTCCCATGGTTCGGTCCAAAGGGATTGTGGAGGATGACGAGGACGATCCGGAGGAGCCTCGCAGTTTAAGTGGTCGAGGAAGACTCATGGGAACGGCCTCACAAAGTCCAGGAAGAGCATTACAGGTGAAGTTTGTATATTTTTTGTTTAGTTTGGATTCGTTTTGTTTCGTTTCATTTTGTTTCGTTTCGTTTCATTTCGTTTCGTTTTGTTTCCTTTCATTCCTTCCCTTTTTTTTCCTTTCCTTCTTTTTCGTCCTTTCCCTTCCCTTCCCTTGACTTCACTTCCCGTTTCCGTAGGCAACAAGAACAATTGTGGGGAATGGTGTATTTGGAGGACATTAATATTTCATATATTGGAAATGTACAGAATTTCTCCATCGAAATGGAGAAATTCGATACAGCTGTCCAAGAAAATTTATAGAAATGTGTCAAAAAACTCAAGATACACGTCCTCAGAGTTAAAAAAACACACATTTATTTTCGTACCGTATGTGTACTTTACCCTCCACTTCTTAACAACTTGTACCGCAGCCCAAATCTTGATACGATGTTATGAGTACAATATTGTAACGGGATACTTTTTCTATTTAAATACGGTACGGCATGATTGTGTACAATTTTACACCTTTTGTCATTAAAAAAACCATCGTTATTAGAGTGAGTGAATAGTTCGTTTAAAAGCAGGATTAGTACTAACCACACTAAATTATGTTTAGACATGTGGCTCATTGTGGACCACTAAAAACAAATAGAATGATTTGGGTCAAAAAAACCTTCACGAGAATTAGTGTTTCCACATCGTGAATCGTTATTAGCGTTAAGTACTGTTGATATGAGGACTGTTTTTAGGATTTTAATAACTTTTTTTTGGTCCGAATGTTGTGGACGATTGTGAACCACAAAGAAAATTAGTGTTAAGAAAAACAATACTGATATTTTATTTTTCAGAGAACGAAAAAAAAAACAAAAATAAAACAAAAATAAAACAAATAGGGACGGAATTAGTGTTATAAACGCTAAGAGTGATTCACGGTGTAGCTTTGATAGCGATGGGCAGTGTTGTGACGTGACATTTTTTAGTGCAAGAATGACATTTTTTTTTTTTTTTTTTGGGTTTTGTTTAGTTGGATTGTTTTGTAATCCGTAGTGACGTGACATTTTGTCAATTTTATGGTGAGATTACGAAAAACAGATTTTTAAAAAATGTTGTCAAAGGAAGAAGATAGTTAATGAGCTCATTTTTCTTCTTTCTTTTTGGGGTTGTTTTAATGGGTTTTATCAAGCTAAACATTTTAAACGTTCTTATGAAGATTTGAGAATATAATATCTTATTATTGTTGTTGTTGTTTTTTTTTTTTTTTGTCAAGCAGGGAGGGAGGAAATGGGGCTCTTTGCGGAAATAATCTACTAACAAAGAGTCTACAAAGACCTTTTTTCGATCCTTTTTCTTTTTTTGTTCAATTGTTCCAATTTCGTTTTGTTCATAATATTTTAGTTGTCATTTGTAGAATTCCTTTGCCCTGTTTTTTGAGGGGGATGCGGGTCTATTTTTTTTTTTTCTTTGTACCTTTATTCTCCCATTCTTTTTTTTAAATTGTTTTTTTTTTTGGTTATCGTGTAACCATTCTGGAAATTTAAAAAATTAAACGAAAAGTAAAGAAAGTTGAAGGAAAAGAAACACAAAATAACTGTTCGTATAAAATGTTTCTAAAAATTGCGAATACTGATAGTGGAAACTCTATAAATCGAGAAAGAAAGGAGAAGAAAAGCAAAAAATAACAAAAAATCAAAAAGAAAAAAAGAAGTAAAATAATCATAATCATTAATACACTTTTGTAAACTACTATATTCGTCTCTCGTTCTTTTTTTCGATCCTTTGTTTTTTTACACTTTCAAATATGGAAAGTTCATGACATGTGGAAAAACGTGTGGTTATCATAGAAATAAAGATTATTTGTAAAAAGAAAACGACATATTTAGTGCACCTTTCTATCCTCTAAGCCTAAGTTGGCCTTTGTGGACACACATGCGATCATGATTTAGTGTGGTGGCCCATGTTGAAATGTTTCTCTCTTAAGAGATTCCGCACATGTGAAGAATGAGCGATTGTTGCTATTAAATTCCAGTTGTGTCACGTTGTGATCACATGTTAAGGATGAGGAGCATCTTTTCTTTGATCATTCAATTTATATGATTAAATTCTTGATAGTCGTAGAGGTTAAGGCTGGTTATCTTTGTTAGCCGAGCATGTCTTGGGCAAAACTTGTGGGTTTTCACTGATGGTGTTTGTGTCTCATGAACCTGCTTTGGCTTTCATGAATGACAAAACAGTTAGTGAATCAGCATGCTGTAAAGATTGTGTTTTTGTGTCTTCAACTTCAGACATCTCTTTCACACTCTCTTTGTGTCCCATAAGCCTGATTTAGCTTCCTACTGGGCAAAAAAAATCATGACTCAATCACCTGTCTATGTGCCTGCGGATCTAACTCTGTCGTCTTCCTCCTCGCTACGCGACATTTCCTACTTCGCGCCACTATGCGGATCTAACTCTATCGTCTTCCTCCTCTTTGCTACGCGACATTTCCTACTTCGCGCCTCTATGTACCTGCGGATCTAACTCTGTCGTCTTCCTCCTCCTCGCTACGCGACATTTCCTACTTCGCGCCACTATGTACCTGCGGATCGGGCCTGCGGCCGCTGCCAACCGCACGGTCACTAGCAAAACCGTAGGTGCGACCCCCCTATATCGTAACTAGCCTCTTGCTAGGCGTCCATGTATCACCGCGCTTCATCCTTTACAGCGCATCGCTCCTCCTCCTTCTGCTGTCTCAATCTAGGCGTCCATGTATCTCCGCGCTTCATCCTTTACAGCGCATCGTTTCTCCTCCTTCTGCTATCTCAATCTAGGCGTATCACCGCGCTTCATCCTTTACAGC
>JBBHKE010000294.1:121688-162575 GCA_037447655.1 Zygnema cylindricum | reverse complement strand
CTATTGGTTTCTGGTACGGCGTCCTGTACGCAATTGCTGTTTTTAAGTTTGTTAATGTTGTCTGTGTGACATAATCATCATGAATCCGTTCTTACATTTGTATGCCAAGAGAGTATTAATGCACATGTCCTATGGGTAGAAACCTGTACTTTCTTGTCCTATGCACATGAAAACAAAAGAAATGAAAGGAAAAAATGGATAAACTTACATAAAATAAAGAGAAGCAAACACGTACCTCCGGATCCTGTCTTTTCCTCCATCACTTCGCGACAACACCTGCTCCCCGTAAACATGTCCCTCCGGATCCGGCCTGCGGCCGCTGCCAACCACACGCACACGGGCGAAATCCTAGGTGCAACCTCCTTCCGTAATCCTTAAGCTCCTTCCCCTTCCATTCCACGGCAGAAACCCCTTTCACCCCACTAACATTACACACACCTCAAACTCTAACGCAAAGAACACACACACACACGCTCACACAAACACAACCAGAAAAAAAAAAAACAAAAAAAAAGGTTCCGTCCCACTACCATTTCGACCATCTATTTCCCATGGTTTCCTTTCCTCCTTCCCATTTCCCCCTTCCTCTCCCTCTATCACCTCCCATGCTTCTCCCTCTCATTCAATAACCATGTCCGGCCGTGCACCCTCGCCTCTTCTCCCTCGTTCACCTCCTCCACCTAAACCTCGCACACAAGCCTCAACACGGATAGACTGTTCTGGGTGTCATAACCATTTCGCGACCAGTGCCGGTATTGCCCGACATACAAAGAGTTGTCAACAATTTTTGGCCTTGAGTGACCCTTCCTCTAGTACTCTTTCTTCCACAACACCCCCGTCCGGACCTACGAGCAAAGATTGGGCATTTGTACGCGAGTTAAACGTGCTCGGAGCTAATGATTTGGGGGCCCCCCGTCCGCGGTTATACACGCGGATTCCGATGGCTGTGCGGATTATCGTATAGGACGCCCTCCACCTTCCTTTGTCTCGTATTTATTCGGATCCCGCGGATGTTGGACCCTGGCACCTCCTTTTCATGTTCTCACTTTGGGTTCTAGTCTTACCTGGCCGTGGCGGTGGTAGCGTGGCCCGAGAAACTATGGCTCGATGTCGACGATTCCCTCGAGGCGATTGGCAAGCCTTTCATGTCGAGCACGAGGAACGAGTTGCGATGCTTCTTTCACACCACGTCGTACATCTCGAACTTCACATGTGCCATCCTCCTATCGTCGTGCGGTACATTTGGACCGAGTTGGTGAGCTCTCTCGAGTGGTTCGGGCCCTCTAGCCATTTACTCCGTCTCCTTGGTCTGCTGCGTCTGTTGAGTTTCTCCGAGCTATTCATCCGCCGGCTCCTACCCCTGAGTCCCCCTCTATTCAAACCTTCGAGCCAACAGAGTGTTTTTTCTTGGATCGAGACTCTTTCATTAAAGCCCTTACGACTTCTCCACATCTTTCAGCAAGGGTCCCTTCGGACAGTGTTTATGAGTTATTCGAGACCTTTTGCCTCCGGAATCAGGTGCTCGGGGCTTTGATATGTTTTTTCGAGTATGTTCACTTATTGCGGTTGGCACTGTCCCTTCTCGTATTTGCAATCTCCTCACAGCCTCCTGCCTCGTAGTTGTCACCAAACCCAATGGGTGACAAACCCAATGGGGGAATCAGTCCTATTGCAGTGGGCGAGGTATTGTAGCGATTGGTGGCCCGTGCAATCTGCATCCTGCTCTAGCCTGCTTTATTTCTCTCCTCATCAGTTCGGAGTGGCAACCCGAGGGGGCTGTGAGGTCATGGTCCACGGGATTCGAGCTTTTTTAGATGCCCATCCGGATTGGTTTGTCCTCCAGGTGGATCGAAATGCCATTTTTCGGAGTTTATGGTTGCACCTTCCTTGATTGTCTAGATATTTTCTTTTGTGAGAGCCTTAACCTCTCTTTCTCCACTGATGATGATTTGGTCCCACTTTGCTCCACGATTGGCACACGTCAGGGCGATCCTCTAGGGGGTCGTTTGTTTGACCTAGCCCATTACCACGCTCTCCGAGCTTCCACAATTGCTTACCCTTCTTGCCTCTTCCCTTTAGATGCGGATGACACACAGATTATTGGTCCTACGAGACCAAGTTGTACCGGCCTATAACTTTTTCAAGGCTTGCTTGGCCGAACACAATCTTTCAGTCCAGCCCTCGAAATATGTTGTTTGGTCCCCACGTCCTATTCCTTCTCCTTTCACTCCCCCTCCAGGTTTTCAGACTCCTCCTTCCGAAGGCATTCGTGTGTTGGGTAGCCCGCTTGGTTCCGATCCATGCGTCACGAAATTCCTGGATTCCGCTCTTCAAACAGATTTGTCCCACGTGGACGACCTTCCTCACCTTTCTAATCCTCAGGTGGCCTTTGCTCTTCTGACACGGTGTTTCCCCCACTGCCCCTCCTACCTTACTCGCACTTCCCCTCCCACCCTATCCTTTGTGTCCTCACTTTCTTTGATGATCGCCTTATGGATGTCCTCCACACTTTGTTGGGCCGTGGAGCTTTTGATTGCGAGTTAAGGCCTGCGGCACGCATCCAAGGTTCTCTTCCTGTCTTGGCTGGCGGTTTGGGTTTACTCTCGACGACGCGTGTAGCTCTAGCGGCTTATTTGGGAAGTTGGTGCCTTGTTGCTTCCAATATTGTCTCTCATTTTCTGGCTGGGGACACTCCTATTCTTGTGGCCGTGGTTCCCCGTGTTTCAGAAGGTGAGCTCGCCTACCAACGGTCCTATTTGGATGCATCACGTTTTCTTAATCTGATTGCTATCGAGGACATGCCGATTTTTTCCACTCTTGTTACGACGTCAGTTGCGCGTGTTCAAGAATCCATTTTTGATCGGGTTGTCGCCGCTATTAAATCCCAACTTCTCGAGGCGCTTCCTTCCGATTCTTCGCGTGCACGCTTCCTGTCTTGTGGCGGACCTGGCTTTAGAGCTTGGCTATTGGCTATCTCTATCTTATCCACTCTTTTTTTCACCCCGGCTCAGTTCACGACGGCCCGTAGGTTCTAGCTTTGCCTCCCTCACCCACCTTTGCTTGGCTCACTTTTTTGCTCGTGTGGCCACGTTCTCGAGCCCGACGGGGTCCATTTGTTTCGTTGCTCCCACGGGGGCGAGTTGATGCAGGCGCACGACACGATTCGAGACACCATTGCTACTATCGCTTTTGAGGGGGGGTTTTCTGTTCGTCGAGAGGTCTCTCACATTATTCCTTCGCGTCGGATTGACCTTGTATTTCTTGATGGTGCGCGTCGTACATTTGGTGACATTGTTTTGGCGAACCCTACCTCAACTACAGTTGTCAACCAAGCGGCTCGGCATGTGGGAGTCGCCGCCCATGACGCGGCTAAAAGGAAGGAGAGTGATTATGCCCGTCGCGACGCTATGGATGGCTTCATTCCGATGGCGGTCGATATAATTGGTTGTTTGGGTGTGGCTTTGGACGAGTTTTTCCGTACTTGTGGTCGGCGTTCGTTCGAGAGGCGGGGACCTCGGAGCCCTTCTGTTTCAGTCCTTACTTCTTTTTTTCGTCAACGTTTTTCCGTGGGCCTACAACAGGTACTTGTTTCTATATTACTTCGATCGTCTATTGCCGTTATGGATCGACGGCGTGATCCAAAACTTCCTCCTCGTCCTCCTCCGGGATTTGGGGGCTTACGTGGTTGCTTTCCGTAGATTTTTAGTTATGTTGGGGTTTTTTTTTTTTTTTTTTTTTTTTTTTTTTTTTTTTTTTTTTTTTCGGGGTTTTTTTTTTTTTTTTTTTTTTTGTTGTTACGTTTTAGTTTTTTCCTTTGATGATTTGTTTGCGGGGTTTTGCTTTTTTGGGTGTTTTCGATTTCTCTACCATTCTTTCGTATTTTCGTCGATCTTGCCTTGATTTTGCTTTTTGTTTATTCCCTCGTCATGTAGTTTTTAAATTTTAGCAATGCTAGTTCCTTTTGTTCCTATGGACTCAGATGGTTTACCATCGCGCTTTTCAATAAAGTTGGCCCCTTATTATTTTTATTTTTTTTAACTAACTATTCATATACTTTGTAAGGGAGTGAATCCCACATGACCATAAGCACCAAACATTGCATCATTTAAAGTCATTAGTGGCAAGAATGACCTAACACAGAACACTGCAACCAATCTCGAGGAAGGGATTTTTCCTCCATTCCTTTCCAACCTTGGATTATCAAAGCAATAATTCTTCTCCGAACTTTGAAAAAATCCACATCTATTTATAGCAAGGCAGTTGCCAGCTCCATTTACAATCTTTCAGGATATAGGTCCAGCTTTGCAACCTTTTAGAGACACTTTTAATCTCCGCGCCTAGGTACTGTAGGTACTGTAGTACATTATCGACAAAGCCACAACTGGCACTCAACTTAAAACAAAACTGTTTCTGACCTCCTGCAGTATCAGGTAAATCAGATTCTCCCACTCAAGAAACAGGCAAGCTTTCTACTTGCCTGCACAATGTCAAAACAACCGCTGAAATCCTTTTCTCTTTCAGAAATAGGAAACAAGCAGAGGCATTTTTATCTATCAATGACTATTATTATATATTATTCTGTTTAAACTAACAAATAAGGAAAAACTCTTAACTTTACAAAGGAAGACTCTCTGCCAATCTCTGAATAACCAGATCAATTTCTTCTTTTGTAATAACGAGAGGTGGTGCCAAACGAAGAACATCCCCTTTGCCCGCTGTGATAGCAAGCACACCCTTTTCTCTTGCTGCATCGACCCATGGGCCTGCAGACACATCTAACTGTACTCCAACCAACAGACCAGAACCTCTAACTTCTTTCACATGAGAATTTCCACTGAAAGCATTCCTTAGACCTTCACAGAGATATTCTCCTTTTGAAATCACATCTTCCAAAAAGCCTGGAGATTGAATCCGATCTAAAGTTGCAAGAGCTGCATGGCACACCAAAGGTCCTCCAGCAAAAGTGCTTCCATGATCACCAGGTTTAATGGCATCTGCTACAGCTTGAGTCACGAGAACTGCACCGATTGGTAGACCTCCAGCTAAGGGTTTGGCCAGAGTCATTATGTCTGGATTTACACCATAGACTTCATGGGCAAAGAGTTTGCCAGTGCGACCCAAACCACATTGCACCTGCAATTATAAAGAGACAATACAATCCCACGCAAAACTTGAGATATCAAACATGTAAGCATATCCGTAAGTTAACACACATTAGAAAAGAAATTCTTCAGATGCATAAGCCATACAAACAACAACGGCAATAATTTGAAAAAGGATACTAAGAGACTTGAAAACTAAAAAAGACGATTAATAAGCTATACAACATTAAAACAGCACAGTTTTCAGTTCAGTGTATACAGGTAAGACAACGTAAAGCAAAAAAAAATAAAAATGCACAAGAACATGCAGACCAGAAAAATATTAAAGCACAAAAGGTTGTGGGAAATATCCACACAAAATGTCCAGGGAGAGTGAAAACAAGGCCCAGAATAGGTTTGACGGCATGTCGGAACACTAAAAGTACCGGACTTTATGACATAACAGCAGAATTATGCAGGTAGAGGTAAAGATTTAGTGCAATGTACCTCATCAAACACCAACAGCGCACCAGCTTCATCACAAAGTTTCCTGAGACCATCCAAAAACATTTGAGTTGCTGGAAAGACTCCACCTTCTCCTTGTACTGGCTCTACAAACACCGCAGCTGTACGACCCTTCTTAATAACAGCTGCAGCAGATACCAAATCACCATATGTTGCAAAATTTGCTCCTTGCATTACAGGCTCAAAAGGTGTTCGATATTGTTCCTTGTATGTTAGGGCTAAGGAGCCCATGGTGCGGCCATGGAAGCAGTTGCTAAAAGACACAAATTCTACGGCAGGAGACTCCACTCCTTCATTGGCTGCCACGACTCTCTGATATTTCCGTGCAAATTTGATAGCCGCTTCGTTTGCCTCTGTTCCAGAATTTGCAAAGAAGATACGGTCTGCAAAGGAATTCTGTACGAGGCGTTGTGCGAGAAGAACTTGAGGAACAGTATGATAGAGGTTACTGACGTGAGCCAGCGCGCCTGCCTGCTGAGTAACTGCTTGCACCCAATCAGGATCAGCGTGACCAAGAGCATTCACAGCAATACCGCCAGCCATATCAATATACTCTTTGCCTTCGATATCATAAAGCTTACTGCCCTCTCCACGGACAAAGACAACAGGAGCTCGAGCATATGTATGTACAAATAATTCACTCTCCAGAGCAATAATCTCTTCTGTAGTCAATGAGGTATTTCCTGCACTCTTGCCGTTGGTTGTCTTCAGACTGCTTGAAGTACCGTTAGAACCATTGGAAACTGCAGCAGGTGAAGCTGGCGATATCCTCTCTTCTATGCTTACGTCAACTCCATCAGCCGCTGCTGATATCTGCAAAGGAGTACGACGAGAAATTGCAACTTTTACAAAATCTGGTACAATGGAACGGACACTTATTGATGAAGATGCACGAGGAGCCGAAGTGCTTAGTTGAAAGAATGAAGATTGAAGGACTGTAGCATTAATGGCCTCCATTATGCAAAAGTTTGTGATTTTATTTCGACAGTCTCTCCAGAGTTCCACAGATATATATATAATTTTTATGTGCTTGAAATAGAGAAGTATTCCAGAATAATGAAATAGGAGACTTTTGACTAAATGGAGTAGAGTTACAAATAAAGGAACACAATCTCTCGCTTGAAAGTTGGAATGTTCAAGGGACGACGAAACGCAGAATATAAATGATCCCTGGAGGGACGGTCGACAGCAAAATACCTAAACAAAAATACCTGATTCTTCTACTTGACGGACGCAAGTTCAATATTTCAAGGACGGTTCGATACACGTGGACGATGCTCGTCTGGCGCATGATGCACGTTTTTTTTTTTTTTGGCTAACTTTCGGGCAAGGCCTCCTGGCGAAGCGGGCGGGTCGCCGCATTTTGAAATTTTGAAAGAACGGGAAGGCAATTAAAATTATTCCGTACATACCAAAAGCGTTTATCCATATAAAAACGTATCCATTTCCGTTTATATATTGTCGGCGCCGCGCTTCCGACATCCTATGGCGTGCGCCGTCTTTTAGAAGCCGCCTTCACGGAGGCGGCCCTTTGGAATGTCAACCGGAAAGAAATTAGTATACGCACAAGTTTGAACAGCAATTGAAATGGACCGGTTCGCTTCGGTTCGCTTCGGTTCGCTGGTTTGCAAATCTTCAAGCCGAACTGCGTGTTCCAAACGGCTCAGAATTAAATTCGAAACAAACAAGAAACCGACTGGGACCGAAGTTCGACCGTCCGTTCGCAACGATCAGATCCTGATCCAATACGGTGCTGTTTGTTCTGGATAGATACAAAGTCCGATAAAAACGCTTGCTGGTGTGCGGTACGGCACCGGCCTAAATAACGACAAAAATAAGAAGCTTGAATTGGCGTGGTCCATACTTTTCAGCAATTGGCGCAATCGCTGGTGTCTGACGTGGCATGATTGACGTGGCAGACGGCCAGTAGGAACCCGATCTTTATCCCTATTCCTTGGTATCGTACGCTGTTTTCGGAGGGTTCAGGGCAAAAGCGTCGAGTACTCGAGTCCATGCCATTCTCCTGGAAATTTGTCCCATTGAATGCTCCTTTCGCCTGTGCTTTACTCTCATTTAATTTACTTCTCAGCTAGCTTCCTTCTTGGCAGCCATGGCGGCTATTCTTCTGCCTTCTCAGCTAGCATGCACGTCAATGACCGTATCTTCTTCAAAGTCTTTCACTTCTGAAAAATCTTCCTCCGCGCAAAAGATATCAGCTTTTGGTTCTTCTCACTGTGGTTTTAGTGGATCGCTTTCAAGAAAAGCGTTAAGGCAACATAAATCATTTGTTGGCTCTTCAAGCAAGAAATCTATTCAGAAAAATGCTGGAAAAGGAGCAGCAGTCGCTGAGACCAATAGAGAATATAAAATTACTGTTCTTCCCGGTGATGGCATTGGACCGGAGATTATTCGTGTGGCAGTGGAAGTTTTGCGTGTTGTTGGAAAACAGGAAGGTTAGAAAACCTACACTTTATTAGTTGTTGCTTTATTAATGTCAAAAAGGAAATGCTTTGGATGCATTTGACTTCTTTATCGTAACTCTTATACATTTTTGGAGTTTAATTAAATGTATTCAAATCATGGAATCAGTGATACGAGAGTATGTGAAACTTTTGTCCGTTGACAGTTAAGTTTTTGTATATTTTGAGTGCGTTTAAGTTAGCAAGTGAAATCTCCTGAGTAACTTGCAAAAGTCGTGAATTATCTTCTCACAAAATAAAATAGCAGGTTTTAAATAATCTGTGCTCTTGAGGTGGAAAGAGTTGTCTCGTCTGTCACACTCTGTCTGCAGATTTTATGTTTGAGGAAGCCATTTTCATATTGTGTCAAATGTACAAAAATGAGATAGCAGCAGTGCATTGGGAAGCCACATATGGTATCATTTATGTTTAGTTGTCTATGTTTACCATAATACCACGTGTTTGTTTGCAAATACAACACACATGGTATAATTGTTGTTCAATAATGGTGGCCCATACTTCAATGCAGCAATTTTTATGCTGTGTAAGTTGTGTATGAGATATGATTCAATAAAATTCTTAAGAGTTGGTAGAAGTATGTGTTATTAACACAAATTCGAGTTTTGACTCAAAATCATAAACTAGTGTTAATAACACTTTTGTTAAATGGCCCAAAATGAACCACAAAACAATGCATAATTTCGTGACATAACTTCATCTCGTGTAGTTAATACTGAATCCGCTTTCATGCTAATGGCGTCACTAACTCTAATAGCGATGTAAGGTGTGCCTTTCACTTAATTAGTGTAGCTAATACTAAATCTGCTGTAATCCTATAAATCACTAACTCTCATAGTGATGTAAGGTGTTTCAACTTTTACTTCGTGATTTATTGCAGGCATTACCTTTCAATTCAAGGAAGCCCTGGTTGGCGGTGCTGCCATTGATGCTGAAGGCTCTCCCCTTCCTCAATCCACTTTGGATATCTGCCGAGCCAGTGATGCCGTGCTTCTCGCAGCCATAGGAGGGTAGGTGAAAGTCTTCCCCCTCGAGTCAAACCATATTTCAAATGTTTGAAAACCATCGAAACACTACATGTGGTTACTTAGATGTGGTTACCATAGTACTATGGTTGTTTTGAGTATAGAACACATAGTTATAGTGCGGGGAAGCTGCATAAGGTATACCGTTTCCAATTGTTTTCACGCATTTGAACGACGAGGCAAACCTGGTCAGAGCAACTGAAGCTTCTATCTAATTTAGTAATCAGCAAATACGTTTTAGATAAGGATTTTACTTTCTCTCAAGAGTTTGTGGAGGCATAGTGTGAGTTCAACGAGATAGTAAAGGGACGATTTCAAGGGATGCAGATACAAATGGGACACAAATCCAGCTCATCTCCGGCCAGAGAGAGGATTACTGGACCTTCGAGCCGGTCTTGGTGCTTTTGCAAATTTGAGACCAGCCACAGTCCTACCACAGGTCTATTTCTCGCCAAGATTATGCGTTAAAATAAGCTTTTATGTGATTCCTGTCAGGTGGTTGTTCTTAACATTTGTAGGGAGATGAATAAATATACCGTGGGAAAGGGATGCAGCTTGTGGAGGCCTCTAGTTTGAAGAGGGAAATTGTTGAAGGAGTGGACATTATGGTGGTGAGAGAGCTCACCGGTGGTAGGTGTCGATTCTTTGGACCCAAAGTTAATTTCTGCATAGCAGTAATAATGAGAGGTTAAATTTGTCTATGAATTATTTTTCTACCCTCTCCGTTAAGCCTTAATAACACAATTTGGTGCTGGTTTTTTTGGCATCTGAACATAAAGTAGCGTCATTACTACTAATGGTTATTTTCTTGATGTTAGTTTGTTAAGCGATTGAAAATCGTCCACATCATTCAGAACTGAATTACAATTAATGGCACTAGAATAAACCTCATCCTCACATTTATTTTTTGCTCTAATAGCCATTTAGTGTAGTTGATACAATTTAAGGCGTTTTTTAAGGTTTTTTATGGTTCTCATGGCCAATGTGCTGATTTGCAGGCATTTACTTTGGACAACCAAAGGGGTTTGGTGTTAATGATAATGGAGACCGAACAGGATTCAATACCATGATTTACACTGTCCCAGAGGTGTGCTTTTGCCTCCTCACCTAAAAAGCTCTAAAGAACTCTAAAAGTTCTCACAATATATGCCAGAAGGATGAGGTTTCCGACTTGAAGAAAGATGAGGCCGAATTGAGTGTTCAAATGCATTCACAATCTCACAGTTTTCTACTAAATCATTCTGAATCCATGTCGGTTTATGTTAGATCAGTTAGTTTGCTGATTCTATATTGCAGATGCACAGGTTATGAGTGTTATCCTTATGTTTTTTGAACCTGTGGAAGGTGTTGTTGTTTTGCTCCTTGGGTATGTATATTATAGATTGATCGTATTGCCAGAGTGGGATTCGAAACGGCTCGAAAGCGCTCTGGCCGTTTGTGCTCCGTCGACAAGGCCAATGTGCTAGAGGTGAGACTGTGAACCACTTAGGAATTGTGTTCGTATATTTAGTTTTATTATTTTCTGGTCCATGGCTCATGCCCTCTTCAGACTAAAATTTTTATTTATGACCGCTGTAAAGTTGGAAGTTTGAATGATGCACAAACATGGACGAAATTTTTCAGTAAGTTTCATTGGAAATGTTTTGGAATAAAAGTACTTAAAAGTAAAAGTAGTAAAAAAAACATCAAATAGGCGAATGGCAATTTGAACTCAGGAACGTTATTTTTGGTTTTTCACCACATTTTTGCACAAATCCTGTCTTGTATGAGAACAAGTTTCAGGAGCTTCAGTTCAATTGTGAGCCCTCCAATGGATTTTAGAGACTTTTTGAAAAGAAAACTTGACCAAATTTGTGATGGATACAAGTCAACTTAGGCATTGTCTTCGTTCATAGGCCTGGGTAGTACACTGCCATCGCTATTGGTGTGAAGGAATTATTAGTATTAAAGTGAAATTAGTATCAAGAAATGCTAATTAGTGTGAGGAGATGTGGTCGAGATCTCTCCACTTGCTTAAATAGTAACTCTATATGGTGATTTTTTACGGAAAAAGTATTGTCCAAATTTGTGTTGGTAATACTAAGTGGTGGCCAGTGTAGTCTGTTAGAACAAAACAAAGCCTTTTGCTGCTGTCCGTCTATTTTGCTATTATGGCTGGCACGTCATCTAACCTACACGTGAGTAAGATTTTTGAACTCGTATCAACGAACCTAAATACCCGGGCTTCAGTTTACGAATGCCTGGGTTTTGTAACGGCAGTCCTTGCATTTGTCTTCTTTGTATGACTTATCTGTGAGTGTTTGTAGGGACTCATGAAATGAGACTGCTGTTGTAGTGCAGGTCTCACAACTGTGGAGGGAGAGAGTGACAGAGCTAGGAGCCACTGAATACCCGGATGTGGAGTTGCAACACATGTATGTCGACAATGCTGCAATGCAGCTCATTCGTAATCCCCGCCAGGTTGATACCCATCTCATCTCACCTTCTCATCGACTTACAAATGTTGCTGTTGCTTATATTGCGTTCCTAGTTGTCCGTTTGTCTAAACTGTTCCCAGAAAATCCTGTTACATGGAAAGCACCCACTCTGCATGGACCCTTCAATACCGTATGCATGTAAAGCCTCCTTTTTGTATTATCTTGTACACATCTTATATGTATCTTACATTCCGTCATGCGCTGCAATATCGTTTTTCTTTAAGTCACAAAGCAGATGTTATATCATATTTTCATATGCAAGACTTGACCTCTGGAAGTGGTTACTTGCTTTATGTGTTGCAGTTTGACACAATTGTTACGGGGAATATTTTTGGCGATATTTTGTCCGATGAGGCATCAATGTTGACGGGAAGCATTGGCATGCTGCCCTCAGCAAGTATTCCTCTCGAGGTACACTGCCCACCGCTATTAGTCTGATCGCGATTAGTGTAATGGAATGATTTTAAAGCGAAAATTAGCATCAATAATACTAATTTAGTGTGGAGTGACATGGTCAATTTAAGTCCACTCGATCAAATAGTGTTATTAAATTGTATTATGATTTTCGAACAAAATAAAGTTCGACTGGATTAGTGTTATTAACACAATAATGATGGGCAGGGGAGATGCTTTCCTAACACAGTTAGCAGCAGAGAATCGCTGGCTCCTTGTTAGATTTGAACTTGATACAAAGTTTTGGTTTTTTTGTTTGGCAGGGTCCTGGCGTCTATGAACCAGTTCATGGATCAGCTCCCGACATTGCAGGCGAGGTATGTCATCAAGATTTGCCAGATTTAAAATGGAGCATGTAGCACAGGGCCAAAAGCACATCAGAAAGCAATATATACAATTGGGCAAAGAGCAAGCAAGGCTGTATTACTATGAACAAAGCACAGAAGAATTGGAATTGCAGGAACTTCTAGTGCCTCGTGTTGCTGATCAGTCCTGTATCTGTTTTAGCTTCTGCTATTTTTACTTCAAAAACTGATGAGGAAGCTATAGTTTTTGATCACGTAGGGAGTTGGAAATGTGTTTCCAGGACAAAGCAAACCCTCTCGCCCAGGTTCTCAGTGCTGCCATGATGCTCCGATATGGTTTGGGAGAAGAGAAGGCCGCTAAGAGGTGTGAGGAGGCGGTGCTTGCTGTGTTGGACGCCGGTTACAGAACAGGAGACATTATGTCGCCAGACATGGTATGGCCAAAATTCTTTTTGCTGAACGGTTTCAATGCTTTTTTTCATGAATAAAAGAAGAAAAAATAACTCTGGCAAAGTTGGAAACAACGGTTATGATGGTTTAGTGATATAAGTTGCAGACATTATGTCGTCAGACATTGTATGTCCATAGTTTTTTTGCTGAATGGTTTCGATGCTGTTATTCATGATATAAAAACGGAGAGAAATAAACCCCACTTTTAAAGTAGCGAACAATGGTTCCAATGTTTTAGTGATGTAGTTAGTACAGAAGTTCCTCTTTGAGACATATCTGTAATTTGTTTGCGCAACTGTCTTATGTAAAAATTTTATACTTCACCAGGAAGGTAATTTTGCACCAGGTATAGATAGTACCATGTTGTTAGTTGGTGGATGACTTATCAGTTTCAACAGAAAGCTGTTCTTTTCATACTAGGGAAGAAGACATGAAGAAAGGTCGAAGGGAGCTTTTAGGATTTCGGATGGATGTATAGTAAACCATCTTATGCCCACTCAGATGTATTATTTTATGATAGGAAGAGACTGTTCATTTCCTGTTCTGAGTTTACCAAACAGACCGAACAGCTTACTTTCCGCAAAAAATCCCGAATAATTTTTGGAAAATTTCCAGTACACAAACCGAATATCCTTAGCTATGGTTCTCTACTTTAACATAATGGGACTAGACCTTGAGTGTCTATTAGTGTTCATAACATCGTTTCTCTGCCATTTTTTTTGGGGAGCTTTCAAACATGATAGTGTTTATAACACTGATTGATGTTTTCCAGACGTTAATTTGGTAAGCGGTCTAAAGCTGTACACGTTGCATGGACCTAAATTAGAGTATATGAATAAGACTGAAATGAACCCACGCTGTATATTTCTTAACACTATTAGTGATTCACCTTATACTTGTTGTTTTGCAGAAACTTGTCGGTTGTACTCGAATGGGCGAGCTTGTGCTTCAGCAATTAGAAGAATCCTGGCAAGGAGCTCCTGTCCCAGCTTAAAAAATAAAACAGGGGATGCAAAACATGATATGACACAAAAATGTGACAGGAAACAAAACAACTATTGTCACTCATTTCCTGGATCTACACTGGTTGTTATATCAGGAAAAAGTTATTAAAATCCATCGACGAGCGAAAACTTGACAGTATTACTCTTCAGTTGTTATGTGAAGTGATGTCGGCTTGAAGTAGATTAAGGCTCTCCCTTCAGAATTAATGCGATGACTTTTCGTACATGGAACTGTACCACAATTAAAGAGGATATAGTGCAAAAGGTTACTGGAGTTTATTGGTTTGTTGTTATTCAGCTATAGAGTTAATATATGGGCCAGTTGCTGAATCTGGAATATGTTATTTGTGCTCTATTCAGTGTAAAGCCGTTTTTTGAAGTTAGTTTTCCCATTTGGTGCTGAAAAATTGGAAATGTTTTACCATGTAACAAGGTGAATTGAAATAAGTTTTTGTTTACAAAAACGTTTTTGCAATATCCAATTTCTGGCATCTATTTGTTATTGAGATGTGTGAAAATGTGAACGACTATCTTGGGAGTGATTGTTGGACTCTATGTTAGTTTATTTGTCTTTACCTGTATTGGACACTCCTTTCTACACCATCCCCCACATCTAATGCACTGAAAGTAGACATAACGGTTAGGTTTCAGTGGTTGTACTTTTGTATATTATACAGATAAATGAAAGGACAGCATTGCTCTTTCAGGCATTAAATGTTAAAAAAGTAAATACGTTTCAGTTACACAATTCCCCAAATTCAGTGTTTAGTTGTTCAACATGGTATCAGATGTATATGTGTATATAAGTTGTAAAAATTGTTCAGAGACGTTTAACTAATTTGCGTACAAAAAGATCCTAAAAGTGAAGACAATTCCAGTTTCCTTTTATTCCTTCCTGATACATTCCAGGCAGGATACAGTAGTAAGGAGGAGCAACTGATTGATATATTTTATTCTCTTTGTCGACAAATTTAGAAGAAGTGTTTAGGTTACAACAACAAAAAGCGTGCAGTTTAGCAAACTTACCCTCAATCCTACTTCGGCTTTCCTTTTCAAGTTATGTATGAACTCCCAGAAGCTTGAATTGAATCGCCACACCAGAAACATTTTCTCAACAGAGACACTTTTCTTGAGTTATGAATATGCATCGACCATTTCCTCCCCATCATACAAGTGGTAGAAAGAAAATCCCAAATGAATCCACAAGATTATGACAAAACCAAACAACTACACGTTTCCGAATCAATATGTAGGCTAAGTGCAGTGAACTTTACATTACTATACAAGTATCTTTTGTTTTGATCCATGAGAGAAACATGTCT
The DNA here is from genome assembly GCA_037447655.1 of Zygnema cylindricum. Classification (NCBI taxonomy): domain Eukaryota; kingdom Viridiplantae; phylum Streptophyta; class Zygnematophyceae; order Zygnematales; family Zygnemataceae; genus Zygnema; species Zygnema cylindricum. The sequence continues at coordinate 147,456 of JBBHKE010000294.1, read as the reverse complement.
AACAGAGTCTTCTTTATGTTTTTCAAACCGATATAGCCTGTCATTTTGTTTTTTTTTTTTTTGTTATCGAGCCAGGGAACTGTTGAGGTGCAAATACACCAAGCTGCAGTTGATAAAAAAGACTGTAATAAACACTTTTCCTTTTTCCTTTTCACTTCTTCTGTCATCCATAATGAGTAACTCCCCTCCAAAAGAGAGAAAAAAAAAGAGAAAGGAAAACAGCAACGATATCTGAGCTCCCTCCTCCGACCAAACGATACATGTAACATTAGCTTAGTTGCTAAACTACCATAATTTGATTAACAAATAATGGCATAAAATAAGCAACTGTCGTTTTTCTTAACTTTCTACTGGCCTTGTGATCTCCATCACCGATCTCCAAAGATGCGAAAAAACTATTTACAAACAGCATAGAAATAACTCATTTTAGCTCCTTTCCAAGTGTACATTAGAATATAAATTTTCAATCCTCGAACGTATAATAAATTTTCAATCCTCCGTCGTACTATAAACCTCCAACCCTCGGCCGTATCATTTTTTTCACTCGTCTAGGTTGTCAATTACATGTCGAATAACACTCTCTCCGTCTGAATGGATCCAGCTGCTCTTTACCTGCCACCACTCCATCATCTTTTTATTTTAACAGCACTCCAAAAAGATCCTCGATAACCAAAGAAAACCTAAAAAAAAACTATAAAGAACCCTAAAACATTCGAAAAAAAGACTAACAACCGAGAGGTCAAATAACCTGCAGTTGGTTTGGCTCAACGCCTCCAATCTTCCTTACAAATTAGGTCGCAAGTTTCTGTCATAAAAGTTTCTGTGATATCACTCTTTTAGGAAGTGGACTACAGGCAGTCATGTCACCCTACACTTGGTTATCATTATTGATACTAGAACGCTTTAAGGCCAACACCTAATTTACGCTAATGTTGATGAAAGAGGTCGTATTATTGATACTAAATTTGCTTTAATACTAATAATCCCTTGCCACTAACATGATGAAAGGTGTAGTATTATTGATACTAGAGTTGTACCTAGAATTAGGAGCACGTAGTACACTGTGAATAGCTATTAGAGTCGAGAGATAAACAGCGTGACTGTTTTAGTGTTGATAATTCTAATTTAGTTACAAATGCTGCGGATGATTCTGAACCAGCGTTAATAAAAAATTAATACGCATTTGACTCCAAAAGCCAAAAAATCTGGCACCGAATAAGTGTTAATAACACTAATAACGATTCACGGAGTAGTACGCTTACAACGCTTACAAATTTTAGACTACAGATACATGCAAACAGCAATCCATTGTTTACACTGCTTCCTTATTAACATTGATGTTTTTTTCGTTACTTAAAACAACTTCTCTGCGTGCACACTTGTCGGATTAATAAAATGAGAAACATAAGATTGCAACCTTCTGATTAACGGCCTCTAAATGAAAATCGTACATGAGTGCACAGATTAAAATTGATTTAATTGGTGAAAACTAATAACAGTACGTAGTATTGTTCAGTCAGTAAACAGTGGATTGCCATTAGAGTTAATAATATTGATACGATGCCAGATTTTTTTGACTCTGACCACAACACTAATAATACCTTTATATTAATTACGATGGGCAGTGAAATAATATTGGTAATAATTTCGCTTTACACCGATAGTTCCTTTCCACTAACAGCGATTTATTGAGAACAATTTCGCCTTAGTACTAGTAGTTCCTTTACATTAAAAGCGATGGGTAGTGTATAAAAATCAAAACTTTCACCGACTGACTAATATTTCGTCCACGTTTAAGTGAATGGGAAGTGTACTGACCTGAATAAGATTATGAGCCATCCATGGCCACTTTGCCGTATGAAAACTCACATCTATTCTTTTCCATGGCATCTGCTGTAAGGCAGTCACGATTGCATCTGCCAAACCACATCAAGTTTGTCGACTCAGATGCATCCCTTGCGGCTTTGGAGGGCATTTTGGTTTCTACAGTTTCAGGAATTTACGGAGATTCCTAAGGTTTAAGGTTTTGGAGTTTTACCAGAGACATATCCCTTTTACATGTGTCTCCCTTAGATAGAAAGCAAGGAATGTCAACTTAGTTACATCATCTTGCTACACCTTTGAAATTTCGTCATCCCAGGTACACGTTCCTTGACTATAATCATTTATTTTTCCTTCTCTCCTTCAATTCTCTGCACATACTTTTTCTCTTTAAGCGAAGTATGCGTTTTGGATTAGTTTAGTTAAAAAGACTAGTTTTTGGTAGACTAGTTTTTAAAAGACTCACCTTCGATTTTTGTCAACGGAGGGATATCCTCTGTTTCTTTTTGGTGACTCCCACTCCCTTTGTCCTCAATATCTGAAACACTTCTTGGTTGTTCGGATGACCAAGGTTCTTCAACTCTCATCACATGTCGATAACGAGGATCGACTTCATCTTTTGGAAGCTGCAGAAAAAAAATTATAAACAGCAGAGATAAGCAAATCGTTGATGTAATAAAGCTTAATAAAAGGAGCGCGACGGTAAACCATCTGAATAAAAGGCAAAATGAAATAAAGGTGAAAATGTCACACAAGATCGAACAAGAAAAAACCAGAACACAGAGAACCAAAAAATACGACACGCTAAAGATACATATAAAAATCGTACAAATACGCAACTGAGAATATCACGCTACCAAAAGAAGGATGATTATTAATTAGGCCAATATAAGGAAGAAGAATTTGTTGTCTTTCGGATTTTAGATCAAAACCCCATGGACTTACTATCAATGAAGGACGATGAATACAATGATCCAAATAACTAAAAATTATAAGCATCATTCATGACAAAACAAACCAAGTACGTCAACACACAGTACATATTGTTGTGCAATTGATGAACACTTCTATCTAATCTTTAAATATATAATGATCTTTGAAAATGAAAGCAATATTCAGTTTAAAAAAAAACATACCACTGGCATCTCTGTAGCTCGTCGAATTGAAGCTGTTCTCCATCCCACCATTTCTGTTTTGGAAAAAGATTTGGAGTGAAGGACAGTTTGCAATAAATAGTATTTCTGACTCCTCACCAAGGCCAAAAACCTAGCTCATTATTAGTGCTATCATGAAAATTTTTTTTTTTATGATGATGATTATCAGTGATATTAGTGTTACCAGTATTATTACCACTATCAGTATGAGCATTATTATAATCACCAACACTTCCTTAACTTGCAAAAGAAAAATCCACTAGAAGAGATGACAGAATGAAAGCAAAAGCTTTGATCTAATCATAGTTCAAATGTACAAAAACAATTGCCAATGCTAGACGGGGTAACCTCACACTACATGCGTATTATTTTGGTATACTGTATGGGGATACCGCATACAGCCTTTCCAAAAAAAATCGCACAATTGAATGATGGTTCTATTAACTGATTCTTGACAGTTCTCACGGTCTAATTAAAAACAAAAGAATCCATGTACTGAAACAAAATGAACACTCGTTCTCAGAGCCAAAATTCCCTTCAAATTGTGAAACAAACTTTAAAAGAAGAAAGTAGTCCAAAGCTTAAATTGAAAGAAAATTAAAGATACGATCCCATCCAGTGTTTGCGTAGGCGATTCGCTTCTTGAAGGCTTTAAGAGAAGATCTTTACCGATACAACCCACCACAAAAAAAAACAATGTTAGTGAGAATAAGTCAGTGGATCAACAACAGTAATCTGATGACCAGAAGTCAATTTGAAATTAATTCAAAACCTCCAAAAGAGCCATGGTCCCAGTCTTTTTTAAGAAAAAGTCACTGCCTCTCCCTCTCCCTCACCATCCTATTAATCGAAAAGAAAATTACAGTTCAGGCAAACAAGAATCCCTTCCGCTTCGAGATCAAATCCACGAAAACATTGGGTTTCTAAGGAAAGAGAAAGAATAAAGACTAAAAAATGTGTAAGAATAAAGAGTAAAAAGTGAAGACGGAGAAGTAAAAAACAAAGAGAAAGAATAAAGAGCAAACAATAAAGAGCATTACATGAAGGCGCCTTCCTCGCAATCGGAGGCCATTCGAAGCAAAAGTGGATTGGGTCGATCTGCTATAAAGAGGTGTTTTCCTGTCCTTCCTGCAATAACGGGCGCAAGTTGGGGAGAGGCTTTCTCTAACACCCCAATTTTGAAAAGGAAGGGTAACTGCATTCATCCCATCATCGCACCGCCCGTTTTCTTTCAACTCCATTTAATATGCTCTTAAAACGCTCTAAGCAAAACACAATGATGAAAGAAAGAAAGAAAGAAAGGCAGAAGGACAGAAAGAAAGAAAGAAAAAAAGAAAGAAAGAAAGAAAGAAAGACACGAAGGTATTATTGCATAACCCGCAATCGGTAAACCATCTGGATACAAATCATGATTGAAGTGAAAAAGTTTTGGCGACCGTTAAAGAGGAAAGAATGGAAGAACAGTGCAATTGCAACATGTTTAGCATAAAAAGGTGCCTAAAAAAATTCTCATCAGATTTTCTGAAAGATCTCAATGAGGCAACGGAACCAAACAGATACGATTGCAATTTCTGTCCCACTTCGTTCAATCATCCAGTTAAGCTGAACGATTTTCCAGCTGAAGAGTGGAAGGAAGGAGGGGGAGGGGAAAAAAAAAAAAAATAAAATGGGAGGGAGGGAGGGGAAGGAGGGAAGGGGAAGAGGGACGGGGGGGGGGGGAGGAAGGGGGAACAGAGGAGGGAGGGGGAGTGGGGGAGCAGGAGAGAGAGAGAGGGAGGGGAGGAGGAGGGAGGAACACAGCTTACATGGCCTCTCCCTAGACATCCAAGATGAGGTGTAGCAATGGTTACAAAATTGATAGGCTCCAATCCGGCGATAGTACCTCCCACTTCACTCTCTAAAGTTCCTTCTCCTGTACCCTGAGCCACCATCACACTCTCCTGTGTCGAACTCACTTCTCCCTCCTTCCCTCCCCCCTTCCCATCGGTCATTTCCTCACCCTTTTCTTCCTCTGGGAGCTGAAACCGGTGCTCTGAATCGGAGCTCAAAGCTTCTTCTTTCGACTTTCCTTCATGTGAGGTAAACCCATTTTGATTTGCGACAGAATCCTTTTGCTTCTCAGCCTCGACCCCCTTTAATTCACGGCTATTATGACTTTGATGTTCGCGAGCAACACTTGTTAGGGCTTCAGGAAAAGGGGAAGTGAGATCCTTCAAAACTCTCATCTCCTCAGCATTCATCTTATCGGTTTCGGTAAACTCACTGTCCATCATACCCAAATCATCTCGTCCATCTCCCTTCATTCCCAACATGCTTAGCAACCTCTCTGTCACAACTTTTTTATACATGCCTCTGGTACTTGGTTTCTCTAACTCCTCCAACCCCCTATCGGGTGGAAGATAAAGCTGGCCAATCGCATATCGCGCAATCAGACCTCCCATAGAGTGTCCGACAAAAGAGATCTTTTTCAAACCCTCGGTATCATGAACAACTGACAATACCTGCATTCGGAAAGGACGAGACGATATTTAGCGTGTATGTCAGTTTAGTGGGCACGTGAGTAGGTGAAGGCGGTATATGGAGTAAAATTGGCAAATGTTTGTGCATAAAAGAAAGCATTAGCAACATAAAATGTGTGTTTCCTTCTGCCCATCCACCTGGATATATATAGCAAGAGCCTGACGGGCCAAACTTATTTTTACTGTTAAAGAGTTCCTCAAAAATGCGATAAAAGTTCCACGAAGTTGAGCCTTAAAATATTGCTGGTTAACTGTTTGGATTCAAAAGCCTGCCAATTATGAATACACTATGAGCCATCGTTATCCTTTTAGTGTTAATCATACAATTTGAATCGCTTACACAATTGACGATAAAAAAAAATTAGTCGGTATTATTAACTCTATATTATGTTCAGATGCAGAAAAAAGCACAGGACCGAATTATTGTTATTAACGATAATAGCAACCCACGGTGTAGTTTCACAGTCTAAACAGAACTTAAGGGCACTCCTAGTTGAACCTTTCCAAAGCCCAACTATCTATCGAAACAACTATCTGACTTCCAGCATAAAAAAGCTTCGAGTATAGAAGCACTCACTCCCCCCCTCACAAGCTTTCCCTTTACGGTCTGAATGGCTCACCTCTTCAGCGAGACGAGTTCCCATCACGTCGAGACCATCCAGTGTCTTCATAAATGAGTTGCAAGAACTCACTGAGCCCCCACCTCAGAACATAACGGCAACAGTTAGAACCGTTTATTGTGTTCTGTTTCTATTACTATCACATTAGCCCGCTAAATCCCTATACTAATATGTCAAACACTTATATTGTGCTCGTCTAGAATAGATAGGATAGAACAGCGAGCTCTTTCACTTGTAATATTGGAGTATAACCATTAAGTACTCCGCCCATCACTATTAGAGTCAGTGAATTATTAGTGTTAACAAATTACTAACATTAACTTCACTTAATCATGTATTGTAACATGGCTAATTGGATTTAGTGTTATCGACACTAATTCACGATTTCGGGTCAAAAAAAAGAGGCACTCGAATTAGAGTAATTAACTCCAATGGCAAAACAAACCAAAAAAAACAAACTTTTCCATAAGTTGCAAAAAGGGCTAAATCTTGTATAGGAATCGAGATCTCTTTGATTATTCTATAATACCAAAACCAAAAACACTTGAAGGTCCAGCCCAATATAATTGAAAATCAAGCCCAAAACATACCGTACACCTTAAACTTTTCATTTTTTCTTGCATTGATTTGGTCCTCCATGTACTTCCAATTTGCAGGACTGTCATTTCCCACACCACCAAACACCGTAAATATGAAAAAAAATAGCAAAACATAATTAATTAAACAGTTAAAGTCATTGAATTGAAGGACATTACAGAATAAAGAACAATTTATCACACACCTCAAGCCACAAAAGCCATGAAAACAACCACCTTCAGAGCAAGAATAAAAATAAAAAACATGTTGGTAGACAATAGAGAAAAAGGAGTTTATCAATAAATGCTAAATTGTCGAAGTGTTGAACCAAAAATTTACGATGTGTCTACAACGTCACCAGTTCAAATTTTAGGCAAAAATCCGACAAAGAGTAGAGTATGTGAAACCATGGGTCCAAAAAACTACAAAAACTCCAAAAGTAACCAAAAATGTGAATTCACGTACGATAATGATTAGCCAATCATATGAGAAGATAACAGAAATTGTACATATGCATATCCAGACGAGAGAACTGGCAAGTAATAAGTCAAAATGAGCTTTGAACAAAAAAAAAAAAACCGAGCAAAACTAAAAAAACCAATTTAATTATACACAGATTGAAATTAAAATGAGTTGACGAATAACCACCAATTTTAAACGGAAGGCTGTGAACGATTTAAGAAAAAGCAAATTTGCATATTTTGAGAACTTTGTTGCGTAATAGTGACGTATAAACAAATTTCACATGCAAACATTCCATCGATCAGCGTCCTAAATAAAATCAAAGAAAAAGGAGAAGCAAGAAAAAGAAAAGTAAAGCGATAAAGAAAAAGACAGGAAGGCAAAGACCTCGAAAGGTAGGAAGTCATAGGGGAGAATAAGACAACATACCTTCCACCGATGCCATTGACAAGAACAACAAGATGATGAGGCTTTTTTGAATCCTCCTTTTCCTCTCCTTCCTCTCCTCCTACCTTTTCTTCTTCTTCTTCTTTCTTCTCATTTTCAATCTCCTTCGGGTGACATACACAGCACCAGCCCAAGCTTCTCCTTCCCTTTGCCAGACTCCTCGTATCAAATTGAAACACACAATAGTAAAGAGCAACACTTGTAGCCGCTACAACCGCCAAAAAAACTGCGACGTATTCCACTGAATACTGACTGAAAACCATACACTGATCCTTAAAAATACCGTTTGAAAAAGGATCCAGGATCAGCAATAAGCTGTTACAAATTACTCTATCACAAGCGGTACCAAAACATATAGGGTTAGGAAGTATAGTTTCAACTAAAGTTGAGCTTTTGGATTCACATTTCAAATGTTTTGAAGTTTCTTTGGAAATGCAAGGGTACAAAAAAGGCAAATGAGGACGCGGGAGGAGTTCTGCAAATGAATCTCCACAAAAGTTGGTATGAGAATGGCAAGTTTTAACATGGAAATTTTTGACATGGAAAGGTTGGGAATAACTGGCAGTATTTGTATGTCCGGCTAAAGTCAAAACAGTGAACCTGTTCACACATGCCAAAGTGGTTCGAGCTAATTTTTGGACTTCGGAGAGAAACAAAGCGTCTTCTGAGACGCCATGTAAAGTAGGGAGAATAAATTTCACGTAAGTTGCCAGTGTAGTTTTTAGATTAAAGGAAATAAAAAACAAACAAAAAACTGAATTATCTATAGGAAAAAGATAATAGAAATAAGCAAGAGATAAGCAAGGCAGCAGAAAGAAAAGAGGAGAGGGGGCGAAAAAAAGGAAGAAGTTGTAACAAAAAGGGAGAAGTTGTGACAGCAAGGAGCTGCACAAAAGAAGGAAAAGGATAATAGGTTTGAAGCTCATAAGAGACAAGCCGGAAATTGAAACGTCACGCCGGAATTAATCCAGGTTAAGGGGTATTAACAATATAGTGTAGGTTTAGAAATCGATGATTGTTAGAGAAGCAAATGGAGGGAATCAAATTGCCCAAGTGGAAAAGAGAGAAGAAGAGGGAGAAAAGAACGTGCCATGTGGCGATCCAGGTCCAAAACAACTTCTGTAGCTTTGCGTGTTCGACATTTTGTATCTTTGTAATTGCCACGGATAGTACGGAACATCTGTGTACAGCCGCGCGCCATACAACTGCCCGTACATGCATAGAGAGTTGTTAAATTCACGGTGTAGAAAATATTTATATTCACGATTGAGTACAAACAGAAATTTGAGACGACGACAATTCAGGATTTCCCCGCGATGCTAACGACATCGTCATCGTCATCACTATTTAATTTCGGGGACTGCATCATGCGTGGTAATTACTAATTAGCATATAGATAGGATGCTAGAAAAGCACAGTCTGGACAAGAAAAATATAGTACTAGCTAATGTGTGAAACAGAATGTTGAATATCTTATACAGCACGCGTTTAGTAAAAGGCTAAAAGGTAAATTTTACCGTACTGTATTATAACTTTCGCAAAAACACTGAACGTTACATGTCGTTGTGCGGTTGCTAGATTCGCATGGGAAGCGTGTCACAACTCTCAACAAGCAGCTTCTAGTGTCTTCTCAAAACAAAACGATGTGGAAGAAAAACTGGATCTGAAACCACATGGACAAACCAGGGTAAAACGTGCACTTTTCCGTAAAATATCATTTGACGTGGCCTCAACTTTTGATTGCCATGTGGTCGTTGTGGGAGGCCTTTCCCAGTCCATCCCGCTCGCGTTGCGGCGTAGCCCCAAAGATGTGGTTGCCCGTTCTCCGTCGTACGCATCCAACGGTCAGCACGCTGCAGTATACTCATCTATCCATAAGAGTACCCAATCCCATCGCGTTTCGCTTTTCTGTTCACATTACAAAGAGTAGCCTCCACACTATCGTCGAAGTCATTTGACCTTTTCACATTATCCGATAGAAAGCACAGGAGCTCCCTGCTACAGTCCTTTTTACATTGCAGCTTCGTTCTGCAAAAGCTTCTCTACCTTTTCTTGCACCATGGCCGTTGTATCGGCTCAAGTGCTTGTCCCTTCTTTGGTAGGAAATAATGTGAAGGGTTTTAAGGAGGAGAAAACATCAGAGGCGTTGACTAGAAGCCTTCAAGTGGCTCCGCCAGGTCATTTTCGGAAGTATGAAGGATTAAAACTAGAACAATCTTTACAGGGTGGGAATCAGAAGCTGTGGAACGGAAGTAGCCATGGCAGCTGTAGGGTTAATGGAGGAAAAGGATGGGAGACAGGAGGAAGTTGCTGGAATGCATCTTTGGGCGGTGCAGGAGTTGCAGATGAGAGGGAACGAGAGGATACTTCAGATTTTCCTTCTGTTCCTAGTGGTACAATGATGGTGCCTTTTATGAAGAAAGGATTCGGTGCGTATGGAGGAGGAGCGACTTTAGAAAAATCGAAGCTTGATTTGTCATCGGCTTCTGTGAAAACGAGCCCACAGGTTTGACTATTCTCTGTTCGTTTTGGCACTGTTCGCTGTTATGCTAGTCAAGGATGGAAGCTGGTGTTTTTAGTAGCGAAGCTGTGCATTGCCCTTCAACACAGAAAACGTAAAGAACTTTAACAGAAAGTGGTAAGCTATCTAATAGAGACAGTGTAAATCTGTTTATTACAGAAGGTGTGTGGCTATTTAAAGCGGGTTGTGTAAGGCTGCTTAGTACAGGAAGGTATGACAGTCTTTAACATTGTTTAGATATCCACTACAGAAGGTGCAAAGCTGTTTAGTACAGAAAGTGTAAAGCTACTCAAGCTATTTAATACAGTGAATGTAAAGCTGTTTAATACATAAAGTTCAAAGGTTATTCAATATTGTAACCGTAGAGCTATGCAATATAGTAACAGCAAAGCTGTTAAGGAAACTGTAAAGCTATCTAATTCACATGGTGTAAAGCTATTTAATACAGAAATTTTAAAGCGGTTAAAAGGTTTGAGGTTTTTTTGTACAGTAATGTGTGGTGAAAACGCTGTGCGACTGCAAATTGTGAAGGGCAACAGTTTTCTGGCTGTTCCAATGACATGTTTGCCTTAGATGATCGTTTTCATCTTTTCTTATGGATATTTGCTAACACTCGTTTGTTAACCCTATTTGGTTTTCTTTTTTTGTGATTTAGATTGAAATGGGAGGTGGTGGAAGAGGAAACAACAACAGAATACACCATGGAGGCGGAGATGGTGGAGATGATGGTGGTGATGATGATGACTATATGGGAGGTGATGCTGACGATGAGGGTGATGATGAAAACGGCATTTTGAGGAAAGTTGGAATCCTTGAGGTAAGATCGAACAGGGTTTGCTATTGGATAATTGCAGTGTTGCATGAAGGGGTTTAAAGGAACTACATGAGGTGGTTCACCCTTCTTTGGATCATTGGAGAAACTAGGGCCGGGGCCGGGGCTGGTGATATATTATGTTCTTATTGTTGTTGCATGCAGTACTTTGTTTTGTAATACTAGGAGCTTGACCTTAGCCAATTTTTTTTTTGTTAACTCTTTGGACCCTTGTTCTGCAGCTTTTTGATCGTGAGACTGTGGAGGCAGTTCTACAAGAATGGTTTAAAACGATGAGTGACTTGCCTGCTGGTCTGCGCCGGGCTATGGAAATGGTAGGGATGCTCTTTAGGCAAAGACTTGTGAACTTTTTAGAAGTCAGGGTTTTTGGATGCATTTTGGAGGCAGTTTGCTATGGTATTGTGTGAGAGTTTTTTGTCACATAGTGATGCTGTGCTTGCAAGCAGGTGAGACCGGGTGTCTTTTTGTTTCGTTTGCATTTTTTGAGTCTGTTATGTAAATATTGACCCTTTTTAGTCGCAATCATATTGTTTTCTTGCAGGGATTGATTAGTTCCGCGCAGCTTGTTCGCTTCATGTCCGTTGATGCAAGGCCAACTTTAGCTAGATTTGTTTCTCGTTTTCTGCCTCAGGAGCTTTCAAGGCCGTTTATTGGCCGGTGAGTTATTTGGACCTATATGTCCTAGTAGATATTGTTTTAGATGATAATATTATCTGGATATTGCTTTACTTCGACCAGAGAACCGTGTTTTCTAAATACCTTAACTAATTGAGGTAGAAAGAAGGCTTTTAATTGTGCATGTGGAGCTTTCCTAGCTGTCATGCATTGATTGCTTGTTACAGTTTAATTTATGGTTCCGAGGTCATGGCATAAGTGTTATCCCACAGGACGTTAGTAGTTGTAAAGGGGACAGGCCATCGTTGTTTCTAGAGGTGAATAAACCTGTATTTGCTGGAGGTAAATTACGTCTTTCAATTATTTTTTGTAATCTTCTTGTTAGTGCATCTTGTTTCACACGTTTTTTCTTAACTCGTTGGTGATTTTTTTATTTTATTTTTGCCCGCAAGTGAATCTGTTTGATGTTGACACATCATGGGTTATGGCGGTTTGTTGTGCAGAATGATCGCAGATCCTGCCTTTTTATACAAAATAATCGCTGAACAGGCTATTACAATCGGGAGTGGCGTTTGGTGGGAAGTTAAGCACAGAGGCGAAAGGTAAGCATACTTCTGCCTTTCAGCCTCTTAAAATTCTCTGGTCAAAGAGTAAGGGATTAGAGCAGTATGGCACGTGATATTTGTTCCTACTTTTTTTAGGGTGTCATTCCTCATATTTCGGTTTCTGATAATGCATCTTGTCACTTTTGAGATGATCTTGGTTTGTGAATGAACCAAGGAAGTTCACTGGGTCCTTAATATCTTCGTTTGATGATGAGAGATACATTGTTGCCATAATTGTGAAGGCAGATAAGCTTTGGTGGTATTGTCCCACAGATTGTTTTGACCGGTCCTTTGTCGGGTGAGATTGATCCACCATGGAAAGGCTAGGTAACTGTGTAGGGGATGGTATCAACGATCATTTTCGTGGATTACATTAGTTCAGGGGAAGTTTTGTGGTATATAATTGTGACAGCTTCTGCAGCTTGGCTGCACTATAAGCTTTAAACTACGTTTGAACTGATTTCCTTTTTGTGAATTCTTCCCTTCTAGCCAAGGACAGCTGATTTGATTTGGATGGATAGCAGTTCGTAGTTGGAGAAGGCTGGAGGAGAAATAGGCGTGATTTCTGACATTGTTTTGGTCTTTGACATCATTTTGCAGGTTGAAGGATGAGTGGGATCTTGCTGCTGCAAATGTACTTACTTTGGCCGTCTGCAATCTGGCCATTGTTTGGTCAATCTCACCTAGTCGCTCCTATACAACAACCGGCAAATATGACTGGCAGCGGATGTTACAGAAGTTGCCAAATCATGTTTTTGACAAAAGTTACCCTAACTTTGAATACAAACTTGCTCAGCGAGTAAGCAGCTTCTTTTATAAAGCAGCAGAGCTCAGTCTTGTTGGGACAGTTGCAGGCGGAGCGCTTGGCGGCCTCTCGAATGCACTTGTTGGAATTAAGAAAAAGAGGTTAGTTGTCTTTTTTTCCTTTTTGTTTGACCTATGCTGAAACGCCTTATTCTGTTCTTGTTACGATAGCATAAGAACAACACAGATGAGCTGAAAACCTTAAGATTTTCTACTTTTGTCTGAGTACATTATGTTTTATGTCTGCAGATTCTTATCTGCCACGAGTAGTGAATTTGTTGCCTAATTATTTTGTCTCTGACTATTTTGGAATGTGTTGGGGTATTGGTACAGTAACCCGGAGTATAGTCCATCTGTAGCTGTGCCTTCCATTTCGACGAGTGCTTTGGCGTTTGGGGCCTTCATGGGGCTATCAAGCAATTTACGATATCAGCTTTTATATGGAGCTGATCGCGCAATGTTTCAGAATTTGAATTATCTTTCGTTGGCAATTTTTGGCACAACTGCTTTAAGGTAACTTTCATGTCTTTTTCTGTCCATTGTTAGCCCTTGTTGCTTACTAATAGAGTATGAGGAAGTCATGGGTGATATACAGCCATGTGGATGAGTAAGACTTTAGACTCTTTTGTTGAGGATCATTCAACTTTCTTTCAGGTAATCTGATGAAGGGCACTCGTCTAATCAATATTTACAAATACAATAGTTCAGTATATTGAGTCTCTTGTTGTGGTCACGTCATATCCCGTCTCATGTGATTTGTTGATGTACTAAACCAGCTCAGGAAGACATCTTTTACAGGGTTGCTATGCTTTGGTGTCTGATATTTTTTTGCAGTTAGGGTTAGGGCTGGTCTGTATGAACTTCCTGGAATATTTTTCTGGAACAAGGATCTCTCTGGAAATCAACATAGAAGTTAATACAGAAGTTATTACAGAAGTTAACAGTAGAAGTTAAATACTGAAGCTAAATGAGAAGTTAACAGAGAAGTTCACAGAGAAGCTAACAGAGAATCTGGGATGGAGGGGAACATTGCAGGACTTTGAATGTTTGTTTGGGTGAACCCTCTAGGTTGGCATGGCTTGGAGTGGATAGTGACACTGCAACTCAAACTGACGCGGAAAAACAAGCATATAGACGCCCATCGTTATCAGGGGTTGTCGGAGGTCGAGGGTTTAGCCTACCATCTTTCACAATTCCAAAATCATTCTCACTTCCATCTCTGGATGATCTCCCCTTTAGAAACAAAGACGGTAAGAAGGAGAAGGAGACGAGTCCTTCAACAAATCAAAGCCCTAGCAGAAATGGAAGCAAACGGTCACGTCGTAAAGTGAATAGGAAAGTGAGTATGGCACAATGAGGTGGTTATAAAGTATAGGTGGTCTGGAGGACTTTGGTACGGTTTGTCTGTACTTTGTGCTCTGGGTTGCAATGTATTCTAAAGAATAGGTCTTTTGTACTCGTCTGTGGTTCACTAAGCCACTTATAGGCCTATGTGAACCAAGTTATTTTGAATAAGATTGCAACAAGGAGGTTTTTCCATTACAGTTAATTCCATTTCCCATGAAGTGTCAGACGGAACAAAAGCTTTATGACCAGCATCTCTAAAATGTGATGACAACAACATTCAACGATTACATGAAGGGGATTTATATTTGGACCGTACTTGTTGGTTATTCCTTGACTTTACTACTCAATATGAGGAGGGTGATAGCAGATGGGGAGCAGAATGCTCACAAGGATAAGCTAGGTTAAAATCCAATTTTAAGTGGAGGATACAAATGGAGGATATTATTTTGACTAAAGCTGTCACCGCCTGTCTGACGGGTAATTTTATGCGCTTCAGAAGATGAGTGGTTTAAGTAAGAAGTCTAGTCTATTATGTTGGAAAGGGAGAATGCACAGCTTTAGTCCTTTATTATGATACATAGGGTGGACAATATTGTGTAGAAACACTCACCATTGTTCCATTACAACAATTTTGGCCAAGGTCTGTGTTTGTCTTGGGTGAGGATGTGATGATTTACGGCAGTGACTTGTAAAGATGGTTATGTTCTTATCATATTATTCTGTTAGTTGTCTTTTTCTTGCTACTGTTGCGAGTCATTTTGAGAAGGGTTTTCTGGTTGATTTCCATTGTGGAACTTGAACTTTGCAAATGCTGATTGTTGCATGAAATGCATTGAGAAATGCTGGGCGTCTGAAGTTGGCATTGTTAATAAATGGCTTTTCATTCACTTGTATGTCATGATAATTTGCACGGATGATGGTTGCTGAATCTTTTCTGCATTCATATATGTTCTTTTATCATTTCATCACTCATTTGGATTTATGTTCGGAAGAGAATCAGTTCTGTTGCAGAAAGAGTAATTCCAATTGACAAGAGTACCTGTCATGGTGCAAGCTGTTGTAATGGTTGTCTGCTGTGGGATTTTGGCTGTGTGATTACTAAAGAAACATCCTCTAATAATTAGAGCAAGAGAATCTTGTCGTTAAAACAATTTATGAATAGCCACACTATGAAGAGGTAAATCACATGGAAGATAATTAAAGAAAAAAGAAATATATCTATCAAAGATGATATTTTAACAATGTCAACAACCTCTTTCTTTGAATAGCCAAGCAATCCTCACAATTCATCTAAATCACTAAATGAAAACTGTAACACTTAATTGACTCTCTCCTCCTCTAGGCACTCTTCTAACTCAACTCGTCTATCACCTTCATTTTCTATATTATCTCATCCATTGCTGTAAGCTTACTGGAAACTCCTACATCAATTTCCCCTGCCTCCGCTTTTTCCGTGAATGCCTTTAATCCTCTCAAGAAAAGCCCATTCTCCCACAATTAGTTAATCTCCCTACAAAACCAAAAGCTCGATCTTTTCCATTTAGTCTTAGACGGCCAACTCAAACACAAAACGAGCACAAATATCTCTTTACTTCAATGTATGTCTGAAATTAAAATGTGAAATGTGGACAACACGTACTCGTTGCGACTGTACATTCTTCAATGACAATCTTAAAGGAAAAGTAAAAGACAGGTACAAACTACACTTACATAAAGTATGCTCACAAAAGAGAAAATCATACATGGACCTCTAATTATTTAAGGCTCTCACAAACTCACACTACATTAATCACCAATAATAGTGTGCATGATATAAGTAATACAATAATGAAATTATAATTCACTAACCAGGCGACTTTTACATGAATTTAGTAGATTCACCTTGAAAGAACAATAAACTAACAATTTATATGTAGTTTTGACCTTTAAAAGATAAAACTTACACGCCCTTGAAAGTAACGCGTCTGAAATATGAAGTAGAGTGAGGAAAACCTATCAAAACTTGCCCAGTTAACATATGGTAAAAACTTGATCTTACCTCCAATTTTGGTTTAAATATATTGTTTATATTTATATTGTTCACATCAATTCCTTCCACTTTCCCTCTAAGACTTCTTTGGAATTCAATCAAGTGCAAATATATTTGACGTTCATTACAAAATGAACTTCATTAAGGTAATAAACTTCGGCGAAAAAACTTCAATTAAAAATTTTACATTCACTTACAGATGTCCACTTGCAATGGAAAAGATGTTGATTTTTTCCCCTTTTTGTCCATTATTGTTAACTTCTTCCAGTAATGTATAAACGACCTGAAACAAACGTTTAAACACATAATTAAATATTGTCCTTTCACATGATCATTATCTGATTGTCTTAAAATCAAATTAATCAATTAAACTTTTGGCCCTTCAAAGCTCACAAAATAAAGTAAAACACACACTTTACAAGCATACAACTGACATACAAAGCATACAATTCTCAATATAAGGAGAATTAGTTTTTGATTAAGTAGTTGAGGAGTTAAAGAAAGTGAAAAAAAAGAGCAAAACTAGGGCAAAACTTATGAGAGAGGGGTCTAAAAGACTATTTTTTAAAGACTACCAGAAGGGAAATTGGTTACAAAATCTATCCCAATTCAAAATAATAATAAAACCCTCCCTCCCTCCTTCCTCCCTCCCTCCTTCCCTCCCTCCCTCACTCCCTCTCTCTCCCCCTCCCTCCCCTCCCTCTCTCTCTCTCTCTCTTCTCCACCCTCCCTCCCTCCCTTTCTCCCTCCCCATTAAGTTCGTTCCTGCAGTAGAAGATGACAACAATGTTGTAACATACATTGAGAAAAGGCATGAAACCCCTCCCTCTCCCTCTTCCACTCCCTCTCTCCTCCCGCTCGCAAATTCTCCCGACAAGGATGACTCTCATCTGTCATGTAAAATAATGCAATGCAAAGAAACTTAAAGCAACTTACTTCAGGAACACGTTCGAGAGTGATGTCTGTTGGAAAAATTATCGTACGAAGCCCAGTGTCCACTTTCCCGTGGGTGCCCTTTAGAGACAAACATTCTTCAGGAATTTCATAACAAGGCTGTAAAACGTTTAGTGAAGACAAATGAACGCTACTTTGCCTCAAAGAGACGCCAGCCCTAACTTATAAAACGACAATCCCCTGATTTTGACTGCTTTTGAATGGGCGAGGATTTTGGCCCCTCCTCTTGCAAGAGCATAGTCAGGTAAACAAACTTCAACGACTCGATTCTCGAATTCTTCAACTGGAAGACTCCTCGCCAGTTTTCGAACATGTTCAAAGCAATTATGTCTCTGAGTCCCTGTAACGATTTTTCAGAATGACAATGTCAACTAGTTCCATAATATTTTTTTTCACAGACGGAAATGCATCAGTAATGGCTTGTTCCAGTGAGTGGTCAAATTTGGAGTCATTCAAGAGTATCCAAACAGAGACTCATTTTGTCCAAAGAGAATTCAACCTCGTCTCTTCTCGTAGAAAGTTTTCCTAATCATGGATTAATGTTGCTCTAGTAGTTATCCATACTCTGCTCTCCCTTCAGTACTTTCAATGATTTTTTCAGTTTGAATTTGAAATCTTTTTGCCAAACACTGAACATTTTCGAGAATTTTATGCGTGTCATCATTCCTGTCTTAAGTTCTTTAGTATTGAACCACATAACTCATAAAAAGGCCAGCAAAAACTTAAAGGGCTCAAAGCTGACAACAAAGGATGACAAAGGACGTCTTTGAGAAACGACGACCTGAATCCACGCTTGACAGGCTATACCTCTTTTTTTACATTCACTTCTACATTCTCTTCTCCTCTGTTTGAATCAAACGGATTGAGTGGAAACTTTATAGCACCTCATTAGCAAGCATATTTGAAAAACAATTTCCGTTTACTCTTTCTGCAGTTTCTGATAAAGTCTCTGCAACTGCAATTTCTTCCACAGTGATTATTCACTGCATCTACAGCAATTTTCTTAGTTTTTTATTACTCCGAACGAATTAATGGCTGCCAAATCATCATTTCCAGCCAAATCCAAACCGGCCTTGATTGAATTTGACCTCTCCCTTGTCTTGGTACCACTGGTAGAAGGACAAGGCACCCTTTTACACCTAAAAAACGAGGCAGCCATGGCCTTTTCCCTATAAGAAGGCGTGCTTATGACCTAAGCTTTAGAAATCCCTAAAAAACGCTGTATGGCTACTACAGTAGTATGGCCCTTGGACCATGTGGCAAAAACTTGCCAGCTGCAATGCAGTAAATTACTAAATATAGCATAGTGAATTTTTAAAGCTTTAACCTTTTCAGAAGTTGCTGCCGAAGGCGAAATGTAAAAGTTGCGAATGCACTACAGAGTGTATCTTTATTGATGTTTTTTTTTTGCCACTTAAAACATTTCATCCGACGGGTTCGATTGATTGAAAAGCAAGATTCTTACCTTCCGATTGGCGGTCTCCGATTAAAAAATTTGACATGTGTGCTCGGAGAAAGAGATTTTTTAAGTGGCGAAAAAAACATTATAGCCATACACGGTGTACTGGCTTTGAAAACAAATCGGATAAATTAAAACACTTCACTTTGTGAGAAGAAGTTGACGTTGCAATTTTTTTCTGCATTGCCTCTCCCATTTCTAAACCTATGGATGTTCATCAATCGGCGTTGTTGAAGGAATTTCAAAACGCTGTTTCTCAGTTGCCTTGCTCGGAGAGCCATGCCGATGACGTCATCAAGTATTGTGAACAGCTACAGGAAATGCTGCACCAAGGGAAGCAGAAGGAGGATATAGCCTGTGATGTTATTCAAGGAGGTATTCTTGATACACTGGAATCTTGTCTGAAACAAAGGTATCACCTTCCTTTTAGTACGATGTTAAGCTGTTTTTAAGTCTTTATACTTGTATTAGTACTTCTTGTTTGGCAGGTTTTGTTTATAATATGGATATCCATTCCAGTAGGTCCCTGGTGTTATTCTGTTTTTCATTGTTTTGTTACTGTTGTCGCTATTGTTGTTGTTATTGTTATTATTATTGTTATTGAACACACGCCATGAAGAAATTGGCTTTAGAATTTGTGTAATGATTTCAGCTTCCTTCCTATTCCTCCCTCTCTCTTCCTACCCCTTAATTCCAATTCCATGGTTTGGTGTTACAGCAAAGTAAAATTTCGGAATACAAAAGCTTTTAGAATGATGAATCCGCACTTTGGATGCTTGTTGGCACCAATGATGTTATATGTGCAAAGCTCTACGATGAGGAAAAGAAAGGGCTATGTTTACACGTTTTTAATTCGGATTTTCTACAGTTAGTTTGTAGAATTGGACTTCAAACCGTATGAAATTGCCTCAATTTATGCAACTTAGAACCATGTGCATATTTTTACAAACCCCCCCGTCCCCCCCTCCCCTCCTTCCTCTCATGCAAATCAGCAGTAGTCTTTTTTTTTTTTTTCAGGTTTTATAAAATCAAACAAACAGTGGCTCTTGCCAGAAACAAGACTGGGTCTATTTTCCCTTTGTCATCAGTCATCTTTCTTTTGCGTTTTTATGGTCATGCTGCCCGTTTTTACCCGTTGTTTGGTCAGCTTCTACTCGAAATTGACCAAAAGACAGATAAAATTGGGTAGAAATTGGGTAGTGAAGGCTAAAGACGGGTAGAAAGAGGTAGCGTGACCAGAAAACGTGATCAAAAGATGACCAAACGAGGCAAGTGAGAATATGCCCACTGACTCGGTTGTTCTTTGCTAAATCTTTCTGCAGGATCAATTTTTCCGTCTCTTCCACTGCAGCTCAGATGGCTGGATCCCTCGCACTTTTGTCGTACGAAACAAACTGTCTGATGGCAACTCACACAGGCATTGTGAGAAGTCTCACTGAACTTATTATCGAGAGTGAGGAGATGGAGGCGGTAGAGTCTTCTGCCGCAGCAATTGGACATATGGCAACTTCGGCGAATGGATGCAAAGCTCTTCAGAACGCCGGGAGTGTTTCAACTCTCTTGTAGGTTTCTCGTGGAGGACCTTTTATCTATCTGCTTCCACAGCATGCGGCCTATGGCAAGTTTTAAGTAAGTCGGTGAGTCAGATTCTGGTAAAGAGAAGCTCGTCTGTTGTTTCTTTAGGGAATGTTGTATGACTGAACTTAGGCATATGACTTGCTTGAGTGGATAGATTCTTTGTCCTTTTACACCCACGGTGTTTTATTGCTTTAGGAGGTGTTGGAGAGTTTTGTCTTTAAGCATGGGTTTTTATGCATGCAGGAAAGGCATCAAAAATATTGCTGAATCAACCTTTGTTGAAGACGAAACTGGCAAAAATTTGGGAGGAGCTAACCGTTTTTGGAAAGGGGAATGTGTGGAGGAGGAAGACCTTTTGGATTGTCTGGAAGCCCTGATTTTGGCTTTGCACGCAATTGTACTTGGGCCTTCTCCATCTCCTTTGGGAGTAATTGGGGCACAGGAAAGCTTAAGAGCAGTTTCCTGTTTACGAGCCTTATATGAGTCTTGCAAAAGATCTGGGAGAGGAGAGGAACTAGAGGTAGCAACAGCACAGTTACTTGTATGGTTTGGCATGGAACTCGGTGTAGTTTCTGACAGGGATGGGCCATTTAGTGGAGAACTTGAAAACTGTCAGTTACAGGAGATGATTAAATCTTCCAAGGATGGGCTAGGAAGCTTTTTTCAGAATTATTGGGAAAGAAAGCCTTTATTGGTGAGTGAGAAACAAGGACAAGGACGGGCCTGTTGTTTGAATAATATTAAGTGTTCTCGGGAGTCGAACGTAATAATTGAAGGGAATACTATCAATGAAACCTGCTGGCCAATGAAATCTTTCGACCTTTTGCAGAAGGAGGGAATAGATTTGCTTTTAAACCTCCCTCAGCTTCAAAGCGATAAGGCTGTCTTCAAGTCTTTGCTACCAATGTGTGTTTCATGTCCTCCTGTATCCTCTTTTGAACTCGATCCTGCGAATTTTATCAAAGAAATGGGGAACAGCCTCGGAGGATCCATGATTCATGGTCACGATGTGTCTTTGGTCCAAAGTCTTCCTCTGAATTCCTGCATTGGACCACCAGAAAAATATTATATTCCCAACGATTATAATAACAACGATTCTAATAATGATATCAAGAGTCCCCCCGTCTTGGTCACTGCCAAAGACTGCATGGTTGCTTACAATGAAGGGTACTCTATTGCTCTGAGAGGCTTGACATATCGAGTACCAGAAGTGGCTTCTATAGCCGATGGTTTAGCAAAATCTTTGGGGCAAGCTTCAGTAGGAGCCAATCTTTATCTGACACCACCCTTAAGTAGAGGCCTCGCATGTCATTATGACGACCACTGTGTGTTAATTTGTCAGCTAACGGGAAGTAAAAGGTGGAGAGTTTTCAGACCAGAAGTCAAAATGCCGTCGCTTTATTCACCGCGGGAGAGGCCTCATTTTGGGAACTTTCCAGAGGAGAATTTGGAAGGAGAGTATTTTATGGAAAGAGGGGATGTGCTTTATGTTCCTAGAGGGTGCCCACATGAAGCTGAGACCATTGGAATGGACAAAGAACGTGTTATCGGTCCAAGTGTTACCGAAACCAACATGAGTAAGTCTGTTAAAGGACTGGAAACAATTGGTGAATTTTCCGAGCTGAAGAAGGAGGAAAAAGTAAGACCTTTTGTTGAGGCAAAAGGAGAAGGGTGCAAGGACAGCCGATTTTGCGAAGAAGTAGAAAGAGGGGGAAATTCATGTGAAGGTGATGAGAGGGATGCTTCAAATGAGGGGAGTTATTCGCTCCATGTCACCTTTGCCCTCGAGGTGGAGCCACTGTTCCAGTAAGAGTCACAACTTTCTTGCAACTTTCTTGAAAAATGGCATTTGTCAAGAGTTGTAGGCTTGTCTCATCTCTCTTTTTTGTTTTTTACTTTTGAATTGTTCTATGCCAATTTTTGTCCGTTTGACATACATGTGGTCGCTTTTAAATGTCTTTGACTATGTCTTTGACTATGAAGGTCTAAGGCATCTAATAAGATTTTGGGTCTGCATTACAAAACTATTGTTTTGTTGTGGATTTGTTCTTTGTTCACTTGTCAATCAAGCAGGTTTGAAAAGTTTGGGACTGTTATAGTCCTATATGAGATGGTGATGACAGGTGATTGAGAGGTGAATGGCCTTGGGGAGCATCAGTAAATCTACGCCAAAGTTTATGTTCACTGTCCTTTTTATTCTCGCAATCTTTTTTTTCTCACTATCTTTTTGTTCTCGCTACCTTTTTTCCTTAGTATCTTTTTATTCTCGCTGTCTTTTTATTCTCACGATCTTTTCTATTCCCACTTTTGTTCTCTGACTCTTTCTCTTGATGCCTTTTTTTCTGTGTGCAGATGGCAAGGCTTTCTCCATATCGCTCTAAGAGCTTCTTGCACTCAGGAAGTTTCAAAACAGAGCCTGAGGGATGAAAACAATTTCAGTTCGTCGAGAAAACGACTACGGCAATCTGTTTTTTATTCTCAGAATCCGGATGTGTCTATGGTCTCAGAGTGGTTATTGCATTTTGAGATACATCGCTTGTCTCAAATACATCCGGAATTGAGAAAGGCTTGTCTTATTGGGGCCACATGTAATGAATCTCTAGTTCACGGGTTGCCGTATATTCCTCCCAAAGGTGGAGCTCTTGAATCAGAGGGGCCTCAGTTTTCCGACAACTGTTGTGGAAATTCTAAAACGGCTGGAGATGTAGTTGCAACCGAGAGTGAAAAGGAAAACCATTCAAGTGAAGATAATTCCTCGTCTGTTTTACAACTGAGAGAGCGTCAATCGTGGTTTACAGAACTGGTGAAATGGGTGTGTGACGAATCTACGTTTGACGACGCGATTTTGACTTGTGAGGCGGTTGGTTCGAACCACGACCACGGAGAAATAAGGTGGTGGGTTGAGTTGTGGGAAGGTGGGACATCGTTTCCTTCCGTTCTTTCTCAAATTAAAGAAATGCAGTCCAGTGACGAAGTTGCATTTAGGTTGGCGTTCGCATCTTTGAAACAACGGTTCTTGGAGGACGCCAATTTTGTCATGTTTAGAGAAGCATTTATGGCGAAGGTATCCAAACTTCGAGAAGTTAGAAGATTGTTCACGCTCGGCATGTTGCAGTTACATTCAGTTAAATAGGACAGTGTCAACTTGTTTTTGATGGAACCATTTTGCAATATTTAAAGTTAAGACCACATCTTCAGTAGTGCGATTATTGTGTATTTTGGGTTTTACCAATTGCGCCCACTATATGCCGAGATAAAAGCTTTTGATATTATGTCCTCTTTGTGATGGGTGGATTAGGGACCTGAAATTTAGACCTGAAATCTTAGGACATAACTTTGGTCACACTAGGCTATGTATTCATTGATGATATGCAATTTATCTGATCACCTCCGAAGTGATTACATTGAAAAATGCATTTTCTTGCAGTGACTTCACTATACATTGCAATTAGTGTTAATTGTACAATTCAGTCGAACCGTTTTTTGGCCCAAATAAAAAACTTTCCAATCGAGTGGACTAACTAGCCAATGCCACCATACACTTTCTATCAATTGTGATGATTTTGCTTTAATGCTTATAATCCATATGTGCTGATAGTGATCCATTGAGTGGTTTTTGTCCCACAGATTTGTTTTCCAAGCCAATGAGATATCTGCGAAAAGAGAAAACCACATATACACAAGCTTGGACCAATAATGAGTAAAACATTTGAAAGTACACCAATTTTAAAAGTTTTTTTCGACTCGACTAGAGATTCAGTTGTTCCAATTGTATTTTCTTCATAAGTACACCGTGAATCGATAGTAGAGTTTATGTCTTTTCAGCCACTTAAAACATTTTTTTTCTGTGCAGACGTGTCCAGTTTATGATTGGAGACCACCAATCGGAAGGTGAAAACCTTGTCTTTCAATCGGAGCCATCGGGTTCAAAAACTGAGAAACGTACACAGAGAAAAGATGTTTAAAGCGGCTAAAAAAACAATAACACTATAAGTGATTCACGGTGTAGCTACGGGGGTAGTGCAAATATTCATTGAGTGTGGTATCTATTCCAATCGGGCAACACATTTTGAAGTAACTCTACCACACTTTTGGAACAAAGCTTTCAAGAAGTAAAATAGAAAAGAAAAATACGGACATTAGCCTCCAACTGATACAACCTCCCTAATTAGTTCATGGTTTACTCACGGGGTTATGGTTAGAAAATTGGGCATTTGACATTTATCGATCAAGAAGGTTGCTTGTCTCGCAAAGGACTGTTCTGATTTATAGTTTGCTCCAAATTTTTAACAAAAGATACACCTACACAGCCCAATTTTCAGTAACTATCACCCAGGACACTTTGTTACCACTAATGAGATTTTGAAACATAAGGTAATGGACAATGGAAAATTCTTGTAAACAATGTTCGTCCCTTCTGGTAAACTATTTAAAGACTATCTAATGCAGAAAACTTTCCGCATTTAAAGCTCTCCAATCGTTGAACTTCTGCATGGAAACTTCTTCATCCACTAAAGAAATGACACCTAGGTGATTGTATTGCAATATGGCTCAAGGAAGAAGTGCAAATGATACTGTTTGCTTGATTTGAAATACGACAACACCAGCCAATTAAAGATGTTTACAGCAAAACAGATAACTGAATCATTATGTATGCTAGGAAATATCTGCGGGATTTGAATAACTACACCACCCATCCCTCCTACTGAATTATTAACGTTAATATTTTTGTCTGAATTAACCACAATAAATTATGTTCGCCACATGTCACATTATGGGCCACATAACAAAACAGCGTTATAAACACTAATTTGTGATTTTTATGATCGAAAAAACACACTCTTGATTTGGGAAGGTTAAACCCTAAAAGCTATGGGCAGTATGGCAACTAAAAAGGATGCTCAGAAAATATGACTGATGGACAACCAATTAGGTTTACTGATGAGTAAAGTACATCACATCATCGGATCAGGAAGTAACAAGGAAGGAAGGGAAAGAATAAGGATCAGGGAAGAAATGAAGGACGATAGAGGGTTTGAAATAAGAGCAAGTCACAATATAAGACGACAACAGATTCCTCCAATCGGCCCTCTAATCTCGAAGGACGATGTACTCTTTCACTTTTCGATGACATCAACCGAACGTAGTCTTAAACATCTGCACTTTGATTTCAAATGAAAAAGTACAGCTTCATTTCAACATCAACCTTTCTCCATCAAACTGCATTCATTTTCTACCTAGAGTAATCCTACAAAAAGACTCCTAGGAATCTTAGGCGAAAAACCAGTATTGCCAATACAAACCCTAGTCGACAGTTTTGAACAAAGAAAAGTTTCTTTTAAGACAAAGAACTACAGCTTCCCGGAAGGCGTCACAGAAGAAAGAAAGAGAGAGAAAGAGCCTTCGACATCAAGAAACAGAATTT
>JBBHKE010000294.1:107473-121559 GCA_037447655.1 Zygnema cylindricum | reverse complement strand
CTGCTTTCTAGTTATGACCGAACATGATTTAGTTGCTAACAGCAATGTTTTTTTTCACCGACAACAAAAAATAAAATACGCCACTCTGGCAACTTTTTCCAGTTTTTGGTAAGCAATTGCAGGACCTAAACAAGAATTCAGATATCTAACAGGATTCAACTTCAATTTAACAGCTTAAGCCATAAATTTCAAAGAAAATTGATGGCCAAGTGCCTATGACTTTTGTTACATGCTTTGCATTTATTATATTTATGATAAGAAACTGAGTTTAATTTATTGCAAATGAGCATTGCTTTTTCTTATTTTTTAGCACTTATTTTTAGGCCAAATAACATTTATACACTCTGTAAATACATCTGTTGCAGCTTCTTGTTCTCCTTTCTTTTACATGGATCCATGACCTAAAAGCCATCTATCCATTGAATGACTGGACTCACCCCGAAATCAATTGATTGCCGAGTGGAGAAGACGATACTTTACGCCTAAACTCGTCCTTTTCCACTCTCTCCTCCTCTGCCCTCACTGGAAGGTGCCACGGGATCTGAAACTGAAACTGACTGCAGAAGATTCAGTGCAGCGTTACGGCGCAGCGTTTCCATGTTGAGAAGCAGACAGCTCACGTTGCATCGCAGGACGGCAAAGCTGCTCACATGTGTTCAGAACGACACAGGGCCACCATGAGCCGTGACGTCACAATGCGTTGAAGTGACAATGGTGTGACGTGACAAAGGTACGGCAATGACGTGACGTGACAACGGTGTAGCGTGTCAATCGCGTCAGGTGACAATAGCGTGACGTGATAACTGTGTGACGTGACAATGGCGTGACGTGACAACAACCAGCGTGAGAATCTCGCAGGTGATCGCGTCGAAAGACTTGAAGACAGGAGAGATGATTGCAGTGATGGAAGCTTTTATGAGGCTTTTATTTCGTGAACCTTTTTTTTCAGGTAAGTGTTATGGCGGGGAGAGAAAGCGAAGAAGGAGAGGGAGAGAGAGAAGGAGAGGGGGAGAGGGAGGGGAAGGGGAGGGGGGGGGAGGGCAGAGAGAGGGAGATGGAGAGGGAGAGAGAACCATAGTGTATACCTATCCACATCCAGGTCGAGCAGATGCCTCCTTCCATCTGAAAGCTCCTGCGACACACACTAGCCTCACCGTGTCACATCATGTCACGTCACGTCACATACCAACTACAGAATTCACGCGCTAAGAGCTGCTGTAGAGAGAGAGAGAGAGGGCGAAGTACACACGTGCGAAATGGTCACAGAATCGGATGCCACTCGGTAGTGCGCATTCTGAAGGGAAGGGAGCGTCGAGGGCGCCATGGTCTCGTCCACGCAAACTGTCACGTCACGCGGCTGGTTCCCTTACTGAATTCTTTTCCGCGTGTCGAAGGATTGGAACCGACGCATCCTGATATTGAAGGGAGCGTAAAAGCGCAGAGGTCGCAAAAGTCAAAATTTTACATAACCGAAACCGACCGTTTTAAATTTTTCAAAATCTGAGTAACCGACGCCCGACCGGGTTATGTCACGCTCCAAAATTGTTAACCGTTAACCGACCGGCGTTTACGAAAATAAAAGTTAACCGAAACTCGATTTCTCACGACTAACCGGGCCCGCCCGTAACAGAAAAAGTACAAAATTAATTAATGTACGACGTATGAATAAGCCAATAATTACGATTTGTCGCGTTCCCTATGTTTTGCGAAATGAATAGTGTTACTACCGTGTCAGATTTGCGACGCTAATCATGATGACACATACTTCCACGATACCAAAGAGTACAAAGTACAATAATGTTGGATTGTATGGACAGTACAAAATTTTCATTTTTTTTTTGTTTTTTTGGTTGACCGACCGTAACCGACTTTTTTTCTTTTTATGGTGAATCAACTATCGCAACCGCCCAACCCCTAAAATTTGGGAACCGAATCCGTTCCACATCCGGCGCGGGCGGTCGGTTAACGGTCGGTCACGGTTTCGGATAACCGTTTGCGACCACTGTACAAGCGTACGGGATTGTAAAGTGCGGTACGGTACGAAACAATACGGTACGGGACGGTGCACCGTAAAATCGCCATTAACGTTAAGGCGTTAAGTTGACGATACATTAGGAGGTCTGTGTAATTCTACCGCCAACATTACTGACTGTAACATTTTGGAGGACCAGCCATCATGTAGAGTTAGTAAACGACGTGCCCTAGTTTGAGTGGTATACCATGAATCGCTATTTGAGTTAAAAAAATTGTTAATGTAAAGAAACCATAGATGTACCGTGTGCATAATACGCACGATACGAACGCGCGAATACTACGCACGATACGCAATTAACGATGATGAAAATGTAAAAAAATGCGTACCAGACCGCGTACCCGTAGTTTTTCGTACAATTGCGTACTGTCTTCGTACATTTCAGTACTTTTAGGGTTATTAAGGGGGGTTTGAGATTGAGTTTTTTGAGAGAAAAAGTTGAGAATAAGATTGTGAATCTTGCATATATATCAGATGAGGAAATGGTGGCTGGCATGATGACAAAACCAGTGTCTTCTCCCAAGTTGAAATATTGCAGAGAAAAGTGTGGACTAAAACTAAAGTTAAAGTTAGACTAGAAAATAAGGGGAGTGTTAAAATTACAAGATTTATAGGGTATTTTCTAGGTCTAAATAGATTAGCGGAAAAACGAAAAGAAAAGTGCAAGCCGCCTGCCTCCATCCTTTGTCTCTAGCCCCCATACTTGTTGTAGTCATTGAAAGAGAGAGAGAGAGAGTGGTGGAGCCATAGCTACCTCAGCTCCATAGGCAGGACTAAAAAGTGACATAAGTCACTCTCAACAAAAGGTTGGGTCCGGTAGGACTCGAACCTGCGACTGGCAGAGCGAGGCGTAGCCGTCAGCTCTAACCTGTCTGTCGTAGAAGTTCTTTAGAATACATAGGATGTGATAATTATTTAAAATATGTTATGATCATGAATTTGATTAACAGAATGACGAATGAAAGAACATAGAACTAAATAATATATAGCGCGAACATGATCGCGCACGAAACAAATGAATCGGACATTTGTTTCGACGGCTAATATTAAATGTCGGTTTATGATCCGACGGCACATGTCTTTGCCGAAATCCCTGAATGGTCACTTTGGTGGTTTTCGGACGTGGCGTGACCTAACAACACGTGGAGAGATAACATTCGGTCGCGAGAATTTCGGAGAACATTAGGGCGATATAAAAGTGGACACACCCCACTCAACAGCCTTGTCGTACACAGGCCGTACAGAAAGTGCATCCGCCGTAGTACCTTTTTGTATTGTAAAGTGATTTCATTAGATCATACTATAGTAGATAGGGGTTGTGAGAGGGGTTTGGGAATTATAAACGTTTTTAGATAGTCACCTCTCTCATTGAGAATTTGTATAAATTGGCATTTTTGCCACCCCATAACTAATTGGTTGGTTGGCCAATTTCAGTAATATTTTTGCTACCGACTCAAGGGAGTCCAAGCTGCACAAGGGTGTTGTCAGATTGTCAATTTGTTTGCTTGGCCAGTAGTGGTTGTGGCTGAAAGTGGGTTAGTTAAAAACTACCTACAAGCTTCGTGAATTCTGTAGTCAAGGAAGGACAAAGTGTTGAAAAGAAGTAATTATTCTTCACTTATTAATTTAGACTCTAGAGTGAAGAGAGAGAAAGAGTGTCACTATGGCTGCCGCCATAGTCAGAAAGAAACAGGCAGACAGGCAGACAGATTGATAGATTACCAAAATGTTGTCGTAGACAGGATTTGAACCTTGGTCAGAGCACTATGTATACATACGCCTTAACCATTTAGGCGTTAACGAAACGATACGCGTATTGATACGGTAATTAAATAAATTGTTACGCAAAACGTCACTTTTATTAAAACAGACCAAAATTGACAAAACGACATCTATAGTCAAACGGCGCTCGCGGACGCGAATCTAGCCGTGTAATATACATGATCGAACAGACGTCGTCGCCCTCGCCAAACCCGAATAAATATTTGGCGGCTTTCACACATAGTGGCACGCTGTTCCACGTGGCGCCACATCATTAGACACCGTAAAGGATGGGGGGAGGAACGATGACTCCCATGTTGACAAGTGTCCACCAGAAGGCCATGTTGTATTATGGTCGTAGAAGAAGTACAATCGGCCATTGTACCTTCTTTTACTATACACTCTTTTGATTGGCCGAAAGTAGAGTAGTAAGTAGTTTTGAGAAGAAGTTAAAAGACTAAGCTTGTTTGAGGCGCCTCTCTCCAGGTGACCTATTGTTTTTATAGGCCATCTTTGGCCAGCCATAACCTACTGCTTAAAAGAGCAAATTTAGTGATTTTTTTTGCGTTTGACTCAGGTGAGTCTTGTCCTCACAAAGGTGAGGGTGGTTTGAATATTTGTGTGCCTGGGCGGCACTTATTCAGTGGGAAAGTGAAAGGGTCAAATATTATCCTAGAGGCTTTACATAGGCTGCTCATTCTGTGGGTTAAGGAAAACCACAGAATTTCAGGTAATGGGCCGACCCTCTAGGGTGCCGATATTTAATGGATCACACTTTCTTTATTGGGAAATGATGATGGAGGGAGAACTTTTTGACAAGCACCTATGGGACATAGTGTCCGAGAAAATTCGATGCCTACCTCCCTCTGGGTTTGGAGGAACACGTTTTTCTGGCACCTTCGTCACAACAACTGTTAAAACATCAGCCACCATCACGAACGATGACAAGGAAGGGGAGGAAACATTCATGGAAGGAAAAAAATGAGAAGTTGCTTCTCGAGGGACTCCACTATCAAAGATGATAACGACAGCAACACCACCAACAATAGTGACAAAGAGTCATACCGAACGGTCTGAATATGAAAATTGGAAATATAAGGATAAGGTGGATAAGCTCTTAATTCTCAAAAGTGTACTGAAGGGTATTGCCATTCGCTTTATGCATGTTAAATTTTCCTCTCAGATTAGGGTATCTCTAGTTTACAAATATAAGAGTGGGTCATTGCAGCAGCAACAATTGGTAGAAAATAAGATTTCAGCATATAGTTACAAGGGAGAAAGTATGAATGATTATTGCAATGACTTAGGAGCATTATCTGGTAACCCAGTTTAAGAGACAAAGAGTAACTACACTGATAATGAAACTACCTGAAGAGTATGAGAATATCATTAATCGGTTGCTGGATCTAGGTGATAGCAATCGGAATTGGGATGATACAATGGGGGTGATTTTAGTGAAAGAGAGTACCATAGAACTTAGGAGAGGAAGTCCGAGTGTTGAAGCATAAGCTGCAAGATCTGATTGGCGAAAGCGTGATGAGGAAAAGGGAAAGGATCCCTATCGAAACTTTAGAGGAAAAGGACAACGAGGTGGCAGATTTTATCGACTGGGGAGAGGAGCTCCTCGAGTTGGATTATGTCACTTTTGCAAGAAATTGGGACATTATATGGCAGATTGTGTCAAGATTGCAGATCTCCTACTGAAAGATGAACAAGGTTCCTCAAAAGATAGAGAAAAGAAAAAGGATTTTCTGACTCAAGTTCATGATAAGGAAGAAGATGACGTAACCGAATTGGAATAGGAGCTTGAGGAGCTTCTTGTTAAACCAAAAACCACTCAAAGCATGTAGATATTCAACAGAGACAAAAGTGTGATTTTAGAGGTAAGAGGGATCCACCTGAGGATGGGTAGATGATAGACTCAGAGGCCTCAATGCATATCTCCAAGGAAAAGAGGTGGTTTACTAGATTATGAAAAATTCCAACAGTTGAGATAGGCTATGAAGATGGTAGAGTAGAAACCACAAGTCTTGTTGGATCGGCTGATTTAAAAGTTATAGTTGATGGAAAGGATTCAATTGTAACACTCTTAGATGTTCTTTACATTCCACAGCTTAGCATAAATCTAGTCTCTACAGTTGTTGTAGATAAAAAAGAGTTTGAAACCGGAACTAATAAAGGAATTTTCACAGCTAGCTTTGATAATGAGGTTTATTTCATAGCTCAAAAAGGGTAGTCAAGGAATGCTCATAATTGTACTTTGCACTGAAAAATATATCATCTACTCGTGTGGAAGTGATATGATTTTTTGGCACAAGAGGTTGCGGCATGTGAATCTAGATAGATTAGAGAAAATGAAAAAAAAAGGAATATTGGATCGAATTGAGTTTGGAGATGATGAGACCTCAGATGGTTGTAGTGGATGTGCCCAAGGGAAGATTCATAGAAATACATTTCCAAAGGCATCCACATTTAGAAGAGAGAAAGTATTAGATCTAGTTCACACTGATGTTTGGGGACCAGCTAGGTATGCTTCACATGGGGGGGAAAGATGGATGCTAACCATTATAGATGATTGGTCTAGATACACTAAGGTATATTTTCTTAGACAGAAGTCAGAGGTACTAAGATGTTTCAAATAATACAAAGTATGGAGTGAAAAATTACATTAAACATCAATAAAAGAGATAAGAAGTGATAATGGGAAAGAATACACCTCAAAGGAATTTGAAGAATTTCTTAAAGAAGAAGGAATACATCATGAGAAAACTGTTCCTTATAATCCGGAACAAAATGGAGTAGTTGAAAGAGTGAATATAACTTTAGAAGATATGTCCAGAAGTATACTAACTGATAAAAGAATAGGATTGCAATTTTGGGCTGAGTCTATGAACTAAGCTAACTTCATCAAAAATAGAATGCAAACTTCGGCAAATAAGGAGGAAACTCCGTATGAAAGATGGACGGGAAGAAAACCAGATTTTTCTAGTTTGAGAGTGTTTGGAAGTCAAGTCTACAATTTGGATTCCGATAAGACTAAATGGAAGTTAGAGGGAATAGGGAAACCAGGATATCTTATAGGATACAATGAGAGCACAAAAAGATATCGAGTGTATGACTTGAAAAATAGAGATATCATTTTGGTAAAACACATAGCGGTGATGAATGAGGTTAAGTCTATTGATCCATTCAAATATAACAAAGAAGTCAAAATCAGATTTGAATCTAGACAGTATTCTGACTTTACATCGGGAAATGAAGAGAAGGATGACAGAGAGAAGGAAAAATCTGCGGATGTGCCAAAGGAGAATGACGAAAAGACAACATCCGAGGTAACACCACAATACGAAGTGGAAATCGACGAGGAACTTGATCAAACACCGGAATTAGAAGATAGGGGAGATGAAAATCTTCCTAAACGAAACCGAGGATGCCTTCTATACCAGCGTCAAATTTTGAAGGAGGAAAAAAAAGTAAGAAACGGCTTCAAGAAAGACATTTAAATAACAAACTCACAAAGATGTCTCACCTAGAAGAACCTCAGACATACTTAGAGGCCATAAATACCCTAGAAAGCAGCCGGTGGATCACTGCCGTCAATAAAGAAATGGCCTCTTTCATGGAATCCAATACATCAGAGTTGGTACATTGTCCACCGGACAGAAAACCGATTAGATGTAAGTGGGTTTTTAAGCTTAAACTAAACCCATATAATACCATTGAAAGATATAAGGCTAGGTTGGTTGCTAAAGGTTATACTCAGAAAGAAGGAATAGACTATGAAGAAACCTTTGCACCCGTAGTCAGATTCCCTTCTGTCACAATCCTCTTAAGTTTAGCCGCAGCAGAGGATATGGAAATACACCAGATGGATATTAACATCGCCTTCTTACACGGAGAGTTGGAAGAAAAAATCCACATGAGGCAACCGGAAGGATTCGCGGAAAATGGAGAAGAAAGCAAGGTGTGGAAACTGATAAAATCACTTTATGGCATTAAGCAAGCCCCGCGGCAATGAACATAAAATTGGACGAATTTTTGACACGTTTAGGATACATTAGAATAAGTTCAGATCACTACTTATATATATTTGAGGATGAAAATGAAATGATATTTATTGTTATTTATGTTGATGATTTGTTAGTCTTAAGCATATCTTTAGATAAATTAACAAACTCAAACAGGATCTGAGAAGTCGGTTTGACATGAAAGATCTCGGCGAAGCAAAATATATTTTGGGGATTCAAATGGAGAGAGATAGAGGGAATAGAATTATAAGACTCACTCATAAAGAAGATATCGGTAATATGCTAGAAAAGTTTCAGATGGACAAAGCAAATGGGTGTACCACTCCCATGGATCTAAAGAAAGTATCGAAGGGGAGTGAAGAGGGAGGGGTATTGATTGTGAATGATACGATGGATGAGGAAGAAAAGAGGTTTATGGAAGTAATTCCTTATAGGCAAATTGTAGGCAGTTTAATTTACTTTATGAATTGTACACGTCATGACATAACTGCGGTTGTAGGCGTTCTCAGTAGAAGTCTAAATGAACCTATAAAAAGAGAATGGGAAGCAGCCAATAGAGTGATGAGATATTTGGTGGGAACAAGGGAATTATGGTTGCATTTGAGAGGGGAGCACACTGAAATCGCCACTTGGAGTGATGCTAGTTATGGGGATGTGCCTTTGAAACGATGTACAACTGGATATGTGTTGCAAATTGGATCTGGTGCATGCTGTTGGAGTAGCAAACAGCAGAAAGTAGTTGCTCAGTCCACTATGGAGACTGAATACATGGCTTCATGTGCTGCCACTAAAGAATTAATGTGGGTAAAATCTCTACTCGACGAACTTGGGTTCATGAAATCTGGGACTCAAATTGTCTTTTGTGATAATCAAGCTGCTATCTCTATCGCAATTCATCCAAAACACCATTTCAAAGCTAAACATATGGATATAAGACTAAGCTTTGTCATAGAGAAGGTTGAGAATAAAATAATTAAACTAGTTCATAAAAGTGATAAAGAGATGATTGCAGACATGATGACAAAACCGGTAACTTCTCCTAAGTTAAAATTTTGCAGAGAAAATTGTGGACTCAAATTAAAAGTTGACTAAGAATTAAGGGGAGTGTTGAAAAGAAGTAATTATTATTCACTTCTTAATTTAGACTCTAGAGTGAAAAGAGAGAGAGAGAGTCACCATGGTTGCCGCCATAGTCAGAAAAAAACAGGCAGACAAGCAAACAGATTGATAGATTACCAAAATGTTGTCGTATATAGGATTTGACATTGGTCTGCAGAACACTATGTAGATATACGCCTTAACCATTTAGGCGTTAACGAAACGATACGCGTATGTGATTTGGTAATTAAATAAATTGTTACGCAAAACGTCACTTTCATTAAAACAGACCAAAATTGACAAAACGACATCTATAGTCAAACGGGGCTCGCGGACGCGAATCTAGCCGTGTAAAATACATGATCCAACGGACGTCGTAGCCCCCGCCAAACCGAATATATATTTGGCGGCTTTCACACATAGTGGCGCGCTGTTCCACGTGGCGCCACATCATTGGACACCGTAAAAGATGGGGGGAGGAACGATGACTCCTATGTTGACAAGTGTCCACCAGAAGGCCATGTTGTATAATGGTCGTAGAAGAAGTACAATTGGCCACTGTACCTTCTTGTACTATACACTCTTTTGATTGGCCGAAAGTAGAGTAGTAAGTAGTTTTGAGTAGGAGTTAAGGGACTAAGCATGTTTGAGGCGCCTCTCTCCAGGTGACCTTTTGTATTTATAGGCCATCTTTGGCCAGCCATAACTTACTGTTTAGGGGAGCAAATTCAGTGATTCTTTTTGCGTTTGACTAAAGTGAGTCTTGTCCTCACAGGGGTGAGGGTGGTCAAAATATTTGTGTGCCAGGGCGGCACTTATTCACTGGGAAAGTGAAAGGGTCAAATATTATCCTAGAGGCTTTACATAGGCTGCTCATTCTGTGGGTTATTGGAGACCACAAAATTTCACACGAAATTGCGAGGGATGCATTAAAGGAGGCATAAAGAAAGCAAGAATTAAATGTTAATCGCAAACGGGGGGATTGGGTGGTAAGCACAGGTGAGAAGGTTTGGCTTTCAACAACTCATGACAAGTGCAAGATCGAAAACAATATGACCCTACAGGGAAATTTTCTCCTAATTACATCAGACCATTTACTATAAGCGAGATGATATCGTCGATTGCTGCAAATTAGACTTTCTGCTTTCAACAGATTTTCATCCAGTGATAAACATCAATCAGTTGAAACCAGCAAATCTTCGACCAACTCAAGGAGAATTGAAATTGGATCCCTCAATAATTATGGAACCTGAGGTCCACAGATGGGTAATATATTGGGTTGGTCAACGGTTTAAGGGCGGTAATACTATATTTTCGCAAGTGCATTATCTACGAAGGCTAGAAAATATTAGTTGACTTTAAAAGATAAAAAAATTTGAGTTTTTATAAAGGAATTGGAGGGATAATAATATAGAAGTCCCGTCTTGAGATTGAAATGTGGTGTATCTGAGGTTTGTTTTCTTGGCCAGAAGTGGTTGTGGCTAAAAGTGCGTTAGTTAAAAACTACCTAGAGGCTTCGTGAATTTCCAAGGAACGACAAAGTGTTGAAAAGAAGTAATTATTCTTCACTTATTAATTTAGACTCTAGAGTGAAGAGAAAGAAAGAGAGTCACTATGGCTGCCGCTATAGTCAGAAAGAAACAGGCAGACAGACAGACAGATTGATAGATTACCAAAATGTTGCCGTAGTTAGGATTTGAACCTTGGTCAGAGCACTATGTATACATACGCCTAAACCATTTAGGCGTTAACAAAACGATACGCTTATGTGATTCAGTAATTAAATAAATTGTTACGCAAAACGTCACTTTTATTAAAACAGACCAAAATTGACAAAACGGCATCTATAGTCAAACAGCGCTCGCGGACGCGAATCTAGCCGTGTAAAATACATGATCGAAAGGACGTCGTCGCCCTTGCCAAACCCGAATAAATATTTGGCGAATTTCACACATAGTGGCATGCTGTTCCACGTGGCGCCACATCATTAGACAGCGTAAAGGATGGGGGGAGGAACGATGACTCCCATGTTGACAAGTGTCCTCCAAAAGGCCATGTTGTATAACGGTCCTAGAAGAAGTACAATCGGCCACTGTACCTTCTTCTACTATCCACTCTTTGATTGGCCGAAAGTAGAGAAGTAAGTAGTTTTGAGTAGGAGTTAAGGGACTAAGCTTGTTTGAGGCGCCTCTCTCCAGGTGACCTATTGTATTTATAGGCCATCTTTGGCCAGCCATAACTTATTGCTTAAAGGAGCAAATTTAGTGATTTTTTTTGCGTTTGACTCAGGTGAGTCTTGTCCTCACAAAGGTGAGGGTGGTCTGAATATTTGTGTGCCTGGGTGGCATTTATTCAGTGGGAAAGTGAAAGGGTCAAATATTATCCTAGAGGCTTTACATTGGCTGCTCATTCGGTGGGTTAAAAGAGACCACAGAATTTCAGGTAATGGGCCGACCCTCTAGGGTGTCGATATTTAATGGATCACACTTTCTTTATTGGGAAATGATGATGGAGGGAGAACTTTTTGAGAAGCACCTATGGGGCATAGTATTCGAGAAAATTCGATGCCTACCTCCACCTGGGTTTGGAGCAACACGTTTTTCTGGCACCTTCGTCACAACAGCTGTTAAAACATCAGCCACCATCATGAACGATGACGAGGAAGGGGAGGAAATAATCATGGAAGGAAAAAAATGAGAAGTTGCTTCTCGAGAGACTCCACTATCAAATACGATAACTGTTGATATTTGGGTATTTTCTAGGTCTTTACTAGATAGAAAAAGAGTAGAGGCAGTCTGCCTCTGACTCCCTTCTCCAAGTCCCCACACTTGTTGTAGTCACTAAAGGCAAGGTAGGGTGATAGAGCCATGGCTACCTAAAGCTTTGTAGCAAACAGGTAGCAGAAAAATAGATGGGTTTACCAAAAGTATTGACCGACCCAGGAATTGATCCTGGAACCTGCCGTCCATCAATGTAGCCGTTAGCTTTGTCCGTTTAGTGTAGGACTAGTGCTAGGACATATAGGGTTTGATAATTATATAAATATGTATGCGTATACGAATTCATTTAACGGCGCGAATAGATCTTTAGTACATAAAAACAATTTAGAGTATTACGGTTTACGCTAAACTAATACCGCGCATTTGTTTCGACAGCGAAACAAATACTGCGCACATATTTTCGACGGGTAAGAATGAATACCGCATTTAATCGACGGTCGTGGTGGTAGCCGAGATTCCGGAATGGCCGCCTTGGCGTTTTCTGATGCCGCCACTCCCAAAAACACGTGGAAATGCGCTGGAGGATTGCAGATCCTCCGGATCGCAAGATAACAAGTTTGGATGTGACATTTGTCACTCGTATGGTCCTGCCGTACAATTGCCGTACAGAAAGTACTCCGTCGCCTGTACTTTTATGTACGGTACAATCTTGTGATTGGCGCCGTACTTCAGTAGAAGGGGTTTAGAGAGGGTCTAGGACTTAGAATATTTCTAGTAGGTAGCTGACTCTCCCAGAGAGCACCTTGTATAAATGGCAAACTTTGGCCAGCCATAACAATCAACTCAGTTGACCAAATTCACTGATTCTTTTTGCTCAGGACTACAGGGAGTCCAAGCTACCCACAAGTGTAGTCGGTCAGAGTGTTTGCTTGCCAGGTGGCTGAATTTCTAAGGGAAAGTCAAAGTGGGTGAATGTGTCCAAATCTCATATTCTAACTTTGCATTCTGTGGTGGAACTGAGCACACAGAAAGTCTTATTTCACAGGGGTAAAGTTGTAATGGGGTTCTGATTATCAAGGGGTTTATATAAACTTGGAGTCGACACTATCTAGATTAGCTTCTTTTGATCTGCGAATTCTGTGTGGCAATGGAGCCCATAGAATTTCAGGTTATGGGCCCACCATCTAGGGTGCCTATGTTCGATTGAACAGACTTCACTTATTGGGAGTTTACAATGGAGGGATTGCTTTTCGAGAAGCACTTATGGGGAATTGTTTCCGGACAAGTGAGGTGGCCACCACCGGGCTTTGGAGGAGCTCACTATGGAGAATCATCTGGGACTGCCCAGAAAACCAACCGGAGTTCAGATGCAACGGAAGGTGAAAGGAAAATCATTTCGGTGGAAAGGGATATAGGCGAGAAGGATAGAGGGACACCTATGGTGAGGGGAGCTAGGCTCTCGGCTACGGTTCCACTTGTGGGGGTTATAACTGAACTAAAAACTGAAAAAAATGATAGGAATATTTGGGAATATAAAAACACTATAGCAAAACATCTCATACTTAGATATGTGTCTTAGTCCATAGCTATCACTCTTTTAAGTCTAATAAAGTCTTCAAAGATATGGGAAGCACTAATTCAGATTTATAAAAGTGAGACTATACAGAGGCAGCAGTTAGTAAAACAAGAAATAGAGGCCTATGCTTATGAAGGCGGTAGCATGATAGAGTTTTGCAATGATATTGTTGCATTATATGTTAAGCTTTCTAGTGCAGGATATGTAGAATCTGAGGAGAGAAAGATTAATACACTAATCATGAAACTCCCAAATGAGTACGAAGACATCATTTACCGTATGCAGGGAATGGATGTCTCCTCGTGGACTTGGAGCATCACCATGGGGATAATACTTGTGAGGGAAATCACCTTGGAGCTTCGTAGGGGAAGTGACAGGGTGACTGCATTTACAGCTGGTGGTTATTGGCGGAAGCGTGATGTGAGGAACGGCGGCGACGAGCAGAAGCGTGGTGAGAGGAAGAAAGAAAAAGGTAAA
The DNA here is from genome assembly GCA_037447655.1 of Zygnema cylindricum. NCBI lineage: Eukaryota > Viridiplantae > Streptophyta > Zygnematophyceae > Zygnematales > Zygnemataceae > Zygnema > Zygnema cylindricum. Next base: position 107,867 of record JBBHKE010000294.1, on the reverse strand, counting down.
CCTTATCGAAACTTCGGTGGAAAGAGAGGGAGAAGAAAAGAAAGGGGAGCTTTGGAAAAAGGGGTTTGTTTCTTTTGTAGAGAACTGGGTCACCATATGGAGGAGTGTCCTCGTTTGGAAGAACTTAGAAGTTGGGGTGTGAATGAGGAGGAAGAAGGGGAAGAGGAGAAAGAGGATGAAGAAATCATGGAGCTTGTTCAAATCGGTAGAATGGAGAAGAGAGAAAAGTACACTGAAATTCCACGAAGGCAACAGTGTGTTTTTGGAGGTATAAGGAAAGTAAAGGGAGGGGAGGCACTTGAGGATGTCAAGGAGTGTAGAGTGGATGACTTAGAAATGAGAAAGTCAGATCTAGGATCCATAAGTGAAAATAGGAAAGATAAAATTAATGAGA
>JBBHKE010000294.1:72763-106318 GCA_037447655.1 Zygnema cylindricum | reverse complement strand
TGCGTTTGACTAAAGTGAGTCTTGTCCTCACAGGGGTGAGGGTGGTCAAAATATTTGTGTGCCAGGGCGGCACTTATTCACTGGGAAAGTGAAAGGGTCAAATATTATCCTAGAGGCTTTACATAGGCTGCTCATTCTGTGGGTTATTGGAGACCACAAAATTTCACACGAAATTGCGAGGGATGCATTAAAGGAGGCATAAAGAAAGCAAGAATTAAATGTTAATCGCAAACGGGGGGATTGGGTGGTAAGCACAGGTGAGAAGGTTTGGCTTTCAACAACTCATGACAAGTGCAAGATCGAAAACAATATGACCCTACAGGGAAATTTTCTCCTAATTACATCAGACCATTTACTATAAGCGAGATGATATCGTCGATTGCTGCAAATTAGACTTTCCGCTTTCAACAGATTTTCATCCAGTGATAAACATCAATCAGTTGAAACCAGCAAATCTTCGACCAACTCAAGGAGAATTGAAATTGGATCCCTCAATAATTATGGAACCTGAGGTCCACAGATGGGTAATATATTGGGTTGGTCAACGGTTTAAGGGCGGTAATACTATATTTTCGCAAGTGCATTATCTACGAAGGCTAGAAAATATTAGTTGACTTTAAAAGATAAAAAAATTGAGTTTTTATAAAGGAATTGGAGGGATAATAATATAGAAGTCCCGTCTTGAGATTGAAATGTGGTGTATCTGAGGGCATTATCTAGGAAGGCCAAAAGATGAGTTGACTTTTGAAGATAAAAATTTTGAGTTTTTACAAAGGTATTAGAGGGATAATAATGTAAAAGTCCCGTCTTGAGAATGAAATGTGTTTTAACTAAGGTCAGTTAAATATAAGGAGGGGGTGATATAACACTAATAAGGAATCAAACTTTTTCATAAATGGGTATTTAAGTGTTACGAATATAGAGTAATAAATTTGGTAGAAGTCCGCGAAAGAATCGCACGATTTAGAGTTGTATTTTAAAAGATAAATTAATTCGTGTATTTAGTCGACAACGCGAGGTCAAAATAATGAATAGTTGTTCATTGTAATGGGTTAAGGGTCAAACTAGCCGCGGAATTTTAGGCGCACGTTTATAAGTACCAAATGAATCAATATTTCATTTGGTACGCACTATGGTTCGTTTCGTACAATTTTAGTACGAAACATCACTTTCACTTTATAGAATTTCGTAGGTAGTTTTGCATGTGAAATTTGTGACGCACGTCTGTGTAAAGTTGCGTTTTGATTTGCGTGCACTTTTGCACGTAAATGTTACGTAGTGAAAAGAAGCGTTCGATTGGTTAGTAATGCTACATAGCTAGTGAGAGATTTCGAACGTTTTTGTATTGCGCAGTCTGAGTCCTAGCTGATCAATGATTGGCCGAGGTAAACCCTATTCAACGGAGCGTTGACTTAAGCTTGGCTAGTCTAAGGCGATGATAGATAAATAGTGAAGTATAAGAGAAGAGTAGGCATCCTTTCCTTTAGAAAAGTTTGTGGAAATTCTAACTGATGTTGGTCTTGAGCGAATAATACAAAATTGGAGCAATGGCATTTTTGCACTGAAATCTCTTACTAACTAAGTAGTGTTTAAATATTTAAGAGATATAATTATTTAAGATTGGAGGGTAGAGGAAAACACTTTAAAATAAGGGTTGAGCCACGAGGGCAAAAAACCCAGATAATGTTATATGGATAGAAGCTTCTTCTAATTTAAAGTTTTTCCTTATGTGAGTGTTTTCTAATGTGGATGTGTATTTTCCAATGTGTGGAATGTGTGGTTAAAATTGGATGTAGTAATGGGATTTCTGAGAGGTAGGAAATCCTATTACATTACGGACTGTCGGATCCGTACAATTTTGTACCTTTTAAGTAAAAAAGAACATAAAAAATATTTTTAGTATCGCGTGCGCATGTAAATGTGCCCTGGAAAAAAACGATCAAATGAAGGCAACAAAAAACGGGTTCACATTTGTTCGAATGTCGTTGGCGTTGTCGACCGTGTGAGCGCTTGACATGCGTGTATGTCGGAAGTTACGGGATTTTGTCGTAAAACAACGCAACATGTGACTTGTGATTTTGGCATTGTAACTATCGTCCTCAACTGTTTACGTGGTCACTGTAATTAAAGGTGTACACATAAGTAGGGTAAACCTAAACTCTATTTCGCTACGACAAGCTATTTAGCGTTAATGTAAACCCTAATTTGACGCAAAAGTTCAAAATGACAACCAAATAGAATACGTTTTAACAATAATATGTGTGTAAGTTACCAATGGCACACATATTAGAGTAATTAAATAAGAAAAAATAGAGTTCACGTATAGTATTTGGCGAGGGTAATATACGGTTTTAGGTAACGCAAAATGAGGACAGACCCCACAAAAAATATTCATTTTCGATGAATCACAACCAAATTTTTTGTTTTTTTTTTGTGTGGGTTGTGCTTTTACAACCATTTTTTTTGTGCTTCTACAACCATTTTCGAAATAGTTTCAATTTTTCAGCAAGACGTATGCGAACATCCCACCTCCTAGCCCAAACACCATGGCTTATATTATGTGAGGATCCATTAACGGTTTATCACCGATTTGTCGACCTTTTTGGATGTTTTCATAGCAAGAAGAAGGGTAAAAGCAAGGATGTTCCTTTCCCCTCAATCTGCCTCTCCCTCTCCCTCTCCATCTCAATCTGCCTCTCTCCCTTCACCCTCTCTCTCCCCCTCCCTCTCCATCTCAATCTACCTCTCTCCCCTCTCCCTCTCCCTCCACCTCTCCCTCTTCCTCTCCCTCTTCCTCTCCCTCTTCCTCTCTTTCATAATCTGCCTTTCCCTTCCCTTTCTCTTTAGCAACCTCTCTCTCTCTCTCTGCCTCTCTCTCCCTCTACCTCTCCTTTTTCCTCTCCCTCAATCTGCCTCTCCATCTCTCTCTCCCTCTCATTTAATCTCTCTCTCTCCCTATTGGTTTACTTCTCCCTCTCCCTCTCAATCGCCTCTCTTCCCTCTTCCTCTCCCTCTCTCTCTATATTTGCCTCTTTTCCTCTCCCTCTCTCCCCCTCTCAATGTGTCTCTTTCCTTTCCCTCTCTCTTAAGCAACCTCTCTGTCTCTCTCCCTCTCCTTTTTCTGTTCCCTCTCCCTCTCAATCTGCCTCTCTTTTCTTCTCCCTTTCCCTCTCCCTCTCCCTCTCAATTTCCCTCTCTCTCCTTTTTCCCTCTCCTTCTCCCTCTCCCTCTCAATTTCACTCTCTTTCCTTTATCCCTCTCCCTCTCCCTCTCCATCTCCCTTTCTTTCTCAATCCGCCTCTCCCTTCCCTCCCTCTCTCTCTAATTTCAATCTGCCTCTCCCTCTCCCTCTCCCTCTTAATCTGCCTCTTTGATACCCTCTCTCTTTAGCAACCTCTCCCTCCGTCTCCCTCCCTCTCCCACCCTCTCCCTCTCCCTCAATCAGCCTCTCCCTCTCCCTCTCCCTCTCCCTCTCGGTTTCCATCTCCCTCTCCCTCAATCTCCCTCTCCCTCTCCCTCTTTTTCTCCCTCTCAGTTTCTCTCTCCCTCTCAATCTGTTACCTCCTCTCTGTCTCCCTTTTTCTCTACCTCACAATATGCTTCTCCCACTCCCACTCTTTCTCTCAATCTACCGACCTCTCTCATTTTTCTTTTCAATCGTGCTCCACACCATCTCTCTCTTTCACTCTCATTCTCTCTCTTTCTCTCCCTCTATCTCTCTCTCCATCTCTCTCTCCCCCTCGCAATTTACATTTTGTTTTGTCTCATTATCTCTCTCTCTTGCCGTTTTAAATCACATTTCAATTTACATTTTTTTCCCTTTTGATTAAATGTCTCTCTCTTACTAAATTTCTCTTTGTGAACTCTTTATGTTTTTCTTATTTAGTTGGATTCCATCTGATGAGTTAAACAAAGTCAACATAAGAGTGGATGGAGCACCTTCTTGCGATCGTGCTAAGGATTGTTGCACAATTTAAGAAATGTCAATATCGTCAACTATGACATAGTTATAAAGGATTAGTTGTTTTTCTGTTAGTTTCTGATAGAGGTGCAGTTGAGGTTTAGATGAGGTGATAGAACCTGTCGATCTCATGGATTAAGTGATATCATTTATAATGATTTATTTACTTATTTGATCAATTGTTGCCTTTCATTTTAAAATCTTTTCTTTTTTTGTGAACGTAGTCTATTGTATTTTTTTTGATGTAATCTTGTAAATTATTATACCAAATTCATAACGTGCGTTTGTTTGTTACATTATTTTCAATTCAGGTCATGTTTTAATTGGTTTTTTATAATTAACTTGTATTTGAGCCAAATGGAGTGAAAATGACTAAGTTGCATAAATGTGTTACTATTCCAAATTGTGGAGGTTAGCAAGAGGGGAATGGATAGGGCGGAAGAAGATGAGTAAGTCAACTAGAAAAAATGGTTTTGGAAAGAGAGAAGAAATTTCAATTTTGTAAACCCTTGTTTGAGTGCGGAACGAAAAAAAGTTGGACAATGTACAGAAAATCAAGATTGTTCAAATCAAAGTTTGAGTGAGAGGTCAAAGACAAATGATAGGATAAATAAGAGACGTCGAGGGGGAACGAGAGGGGAGAGGAAAGAATTAAAACTTGGTTGTAATTTAGGAAAATATAATGGAAAAACATTGAAGGAAAAAAAGTAAAAATAGACATACTTGACGCACAACGTACACAACAACTCAGTTTTATTAAATGATAGAACAAGGTCTACAATACATGTCATTCTCTCTTTTGCTATATAATAAAATCTTTCTAACTTCCATCCAATAACCTTATACAAATTCCTAAACTTGTTTAGTTGTCCAATTTTCTAGCATCGTCAACCTTTTGGCATTCTACTCCAAAATATACATCTAACAACTCAACTGAAGTCCTTATAATAAACCTTTCACTATTATGTTCCCCACTTTATCTAAATTGCTTGGTGGTTGGCACTTTCCCTCCAACAATATTATCGACACTCCTCCGCGATCATAATTGTAAATATCGCTTGTTCTGTCTTAAAAAAAGATTACATTAAAGAGAAAAAAAAGGTTTAAAAAAAGTGAGAAAAAAAAAAGAAGCAAGAGAGAGGGGACACGAGTGAGGGAAAGGGGGGGAGAGATAGTGAAAGAAAGCGAGAAGGAAAAAAAGAGGAAAAGAGAAAGAGGAATAAGTGGGAGAGAGGGAGAGAGAGAAGGGGAGAGAGAAAGGGGGAAAAAAAAAGAGGGAGAGAGTGGGTTAGAGAGAGAGAGAGAGAGAGAGAGAGAGAGAGAGAGAGAGAGAGAGAGAGAGAGGAGAGAGAGAGAGAGGAGAGAGAGAGAGAGAGAGAGAGAGAGATGAGAGAGAGAGAGAGAGAGAGACGAGAGAGAGAGAAGAGAGAGAGATGAGAGAGAGAGAGAGAGAGGAGAGAGAGAGAGAGAGAGAGAGAGAGAGAGAGAGAGAGAGAGAGAGAGAGAGAGAGAAAAGAGAGAGAGAGGGAGGGGAGGGAGGGGGAGGGAGGGAGGGAGGGAGGGATAGAGGGAGGGAGGGAGGGAGGGGGGGAGGGAGGGAGGGATAGAGGGAGGGGAGGGAGGGAGGGAAAGAAAGAGGGGAGGGAGGGAGGGGAGGGGAGGGAGAGAGGGAGGGAGGGAGGGAGGGAGGGAGGTTGGGAGGGAGGGAGGGAGGTTGGGAGGGAGGGAGGGAGGGAGGGAGGGAGGGAGGGGAGGTGGGGAGGTGTGGGAGGGAAAGAGGGAGGGAGGGAGGGAAGGAGGGAAAAAAATAGAAAGGTAGAGGAGTGGAAAAGGGAGAAAAAGAGAGAGAGAATTGGAGGAGAGAGGGAAAGGGAAAGAGATAGAGAGAGAGGACCGACGAAAAATCAACTCCACAGACCAATGAGGTAAAATAAATTGACGAAGGGAGAGAGGGAGGAGGGATAGGGAAAGGAGAGTGGAGGGAAAGAAAAGCGAGAAAAGAGGGAAAGGCAAATAATATGAATATGGTGAGGAGATTGAGAAAAAAAAAGGTTTGCAACTTCATGAGGTACAAAATAAGAGGATAAATTGAGAAAGATTGAGAATGAGAGGGAGATATGGAGGGAGAGGAGAGTGAGAGGGAAAAAAAAAGTCAGAGGGGATAGGAATTAGGCAAAAAAAAAATGAATAAAAACTCGCTTGCAGCCTAATTAGGGACATTAATATGGAGGAGAGTGGGTAGGAGAGAGAGGAAAAGGGAAAAGAAAAGGGGGGTGATAGATTGAGAAAGTGAGGTGAGAGAGGAAAGAGGGAGAGGGAGAAGGATATAAGCAGATTCTATAGGAGAGGGTGAGGGAGCGGCTGATTTCAAAAGTTAAGGAGAGCTTGAGGTAGATTGAGAGGGAAGGGAGAGTGAAAGGGGAGGAGAGCGAGAGGGAGAGGCAAACCGAAAGGCAAAATAATGAGGGAGAGGGGAGAGGGAGATTAAGAGGGAAAGGGAGAGGGAGAGGGAGAGGGAGAGGGAAAAGGAAAGGAAGAAGGAGAGGGAGAGGGAGACAAAGAGGAAAAGGGAGAGGGAAAATGTGAGGCAGATTGAGGGGGAAAGGTGGAAGCAAAAATGGAGGAAGAGGCAAATTAAGAGGGAGAGGGAGAGGGAGAGCTGAGAGCAAGAGCAAGAGGGAGAGGGAGAGGGAGAGGGAGAGGCAAATTGAGAGGGAAAGGTGGAGGGAGAAGAAGTGGGAAAGGTAGATTGAGAGGGAGAGGAAAAGTGAGAGGGGGAGGGAGAGGGATATAGAGAGGCAGATTGAGAGGGAGAAGGAGAGGGAGAGGGAGAGGGTGAGGGAAAGGAAGAAGGAAATATAGAAGAAGAAAGAAAGGGAGAGGGAGAGGGAGAGGGAGAAGCAGATTGTAAAGGAAAGGTGGAGGAAAAAAAGAGGGAGAGGCAGATTGAGAGGTAGAGGGAGACGGAGATGGAGAGGGTTGGGGAAAGGGTGAGGGAGAGGAAACAAAATAAAACCTTTAGAACATAATGAGGGACAAAAGGGGTTACCTATTGAGAAAGAGAGAGAGGGATATGAAAAGGGAAAAGAGTACAGAAGGAATATGCAACAGAAATTAAAAGAGAATGAAAGTGACGGACGAGAATAAAGATAGAGAGTGAGAAAGTTAGAAAGAGAAATGGATAAAAACTTATTGTTGAATGGAATGATGAAAAACGTTCAAGGGATTTTTTCGTTGTTTTATGGATTAAATTTTCCTCCCTAATTTGGAACTCTATGATCTTCTAGTTGAGTACTCGCATGCATCTTTGATAAATGTGAAAAAAATCCCTTGAAAAAAATGGAAAACCGATATAAATAGTGCCTCTGTAAAACGAAAAAATATGGCGCATGTGTAAAACAAAATAATATGGCGTTTGTGTAAATCGAAAAAATGGCTCCTATAAAAATTTGGTCAACGAGTCATGGGAAAGACTTAGTTGAGGTTTGGTTCGTACATAATCTACGTCGTTTTTACAGCCGTAGATTTTGTGTGGATGACGAGTTAGCCAAGTGGAATGAGAAGGTGAACCTATTATTTGCCACTTTTTGTCCGTTCATTTTGTTAATTATTGACCCAATTAGAGTTAACATTAGTTGTAATAGGTGGTGTTTTTATTTTTTTCCACTGAAACGCAACGTTATTAGAGTTAAGACACGATATTAATGTTAATTTACTCTAATAAAACCACTGAACAACGACGTAATTAAAGTTAAAGGACATTATTAGTGTAAATTTTATGAGAGGTGACGAACCGGCGACGTTATTTTTGGACGTAACAGATTACCTCAACCAATTCCAAATTCGTACTTACGGATAACATAATTGTTCACACACTAAGCGATTCCCGGAGTTGTGCTAACATTTAACTTCGTGAAAATTACCCCGCACGTGCGGATGTCAAAAATACGCGACGGCGTACGATTTCAACGATTTCATTCACATATGTTAGAGTGAAGGTATTATCGGCTGACAATTAATACAAAAAAAAAATACAAATTAGAGTTAATGATAAATTAGAATAAACTTTTTTTTCCTAAAAAATGAAATTCTCAAATAGAGTAAGTAACGCTAATTGTTTTATCACGCTATCTATTTCATTACGCTAATAGCGATTCACGTTGTAGTGTTATTCATTCTATTTTGAGTTAAAAGGCTTACGACAACAAAAATCAACGCTAATTTAGGGTGATAAGGACATTCCATAAGGACATTCTGTAATTGTACGGCCAACATTACAAAATGCTACAATTTGAACGAAATTCCATTGCGCAAAGTCTATAATCCACGTGTTAAAATTATTGGTGCCACGTAACTATAGATTTGATACTAAAAATCGTCGATGATTTTCACACCGACCAAAAATCTTCATTTGTGTACCATGTACGTGCGTACCAGGTCATCGTGCAACACGAATTTTGTACTTTTTGTAGACGCCTTGTGAGATACCACCATAGATGTCTCAATCGTACGGATTTTGACATTTCTACAAAATTTCGTTATTTTTTCTAGTTTTTTAATCTTTTGTAAAATGCGTATAATTTTCATACGGATAAAATGTATGGAAAACTCAAAAAAAGTGACGTTGCTTCATTTCCGCGCGCGTCTATAGTTGTCCAATTCGTACGGATTACAATTTTTTTTACGAAAAATGCGTAATATTCGTCGTTTTCGTACTTTTTCGTTAATTTCGTACAGTTTTTGTTGTACGCAAGTGAACGGAGATGTAGAAAATATATGAAAAATGTGACCAAAAGAAAATCCTTAAAAAATTTGAAAATGAGCGGAAAATATACGGAAATGTATGACAATATACGGAATGTATACCTTAAACCCTAAATTACGGAAAATTTAAAGCATTTGCAATGAAATATACGGAAATGTACAAGAATGTACCCTAAAAACCCCAAAATCCCCTTTAAAAACCTTATAAGGTACATAAATGTACGACCACTAAACGCAAAATGTACAAAAATATACCGAAGTTGTCTTGAAGTTTAACGGAATATAGGGGAATGTACCCTAAAAACCCAAAAATAAATAACCATAAGAAGTACGGAAAAATATGAAGACTATACATAAAGGAACATAAAATGTAAGGCAGCTGTACTCAAATGTACGCAATGTATAAAAGACTACCTTAAAAACTTTTAGTATAGAATAAAAGTCGGTCTACGCATACGAAAAACTTTTGAATTTTGTTCCGTGCGTATATTCGTTATTTTTCGGCCGTTTCATGCGGGTGTTGTATACGCATGAGACATCTACAGATACCACCTCATTTTTTTAAGGTTCATGTTTTTACGCGTGACGAATGAGCGTTGCCAAAAATAGTGTGATGAATGGGCGCTAACAAAAATAGCGTGACAAAAGTGCATTACAAGATTCGTTAATGTTAATTCGTTTGTATCTTCCGTTGGATTTTTTAATGCGTATATAATGTGCACAATTTTTTGATTTCCGTTGGTTGCCATCTTGACACGTATGCTCATTATCCAACGTGTCGTGGCTCAATTTTTTTTGTAATTGGTGATGTACCTCGCGAGGTACATCACCATTCACATAAACTTTCCAAACAAATGCTTCGCGAAAAAATATCCAACGGTCATTGTTAACTCCTTGACTTTTGGAGGATATTGGCAAGATTCTCTATACTGTTTTTTTCCGGATAAAAGCAAAATAAGAGGTACGGCGTAGTACGGAGAGGTCCGAATTGATGTTAACAACCTCACTTTTTGTCTAATGGAACTTCACCCTTTAACACCATACTCCTAACACTACACCGCGAATTGTAATGTTATGTACGCTAATTCCGTCACCCCAAATTTTGACTCTATCACCGTAAATAGAGTTCATTATTCCAAATTAATATTTACATTATTTAAGGTACTTTTTGAGTGAGCGTTAATTACTCTAATACAGTGTCGTTTTAAATAGTGTGGCGTACGGTCGGTGTCTAACCGTGCAAAACTGTATTTTATTAAGTGAAAAGGTACAAATAATGATTTAATATAGGTCGTTATCATGTAACTGCGTTTTCACAAACCGCGTAGTGCAAACGTCATAAAACGTGAAATTATACGTTCTGTCAAATTCTATAAGTCTACTTAATTTACAGTAGATATACTCAGCGCCCAAATTTACGCCCAAATTAGGGTTATTGATAAATTAGAGTAAATTTTTAATTTGAAAAAGATTGATTACCCAAAATAGAGTTAACTCTGTTTTTTTTTCGTGTTTTACTCTAATTATTTCTTTACTCTAATTAACATTCGCGGTGTACACTAATATATACTGTGTTCACATATTCGACATTTGAACCTGGGAGAACAGGTTCGCGTGATTTTCCGTCGTCTTTATCATATGGGAATCTAAGTGCGTTTTTTCGTGTTGACGCACTCACTTTCCCGCTTCGACGCCTTATCTGACATACTTTTGTACAAAATAACAAGCAATTTGAGTACGGACTGACGCATTTCGTAAACAACATTGTTTAAAACTCTCCAAATTATAGTTATTAATGCTAATTTGACATTACTTGTACTAACGTAAAAATCAATTAAAGTTATTAATTATATTTTTAGGTTCGAGGGTCAAAATTTGGGGGCACCATATTATCGTTATTAACGCTAATATCGGTTCAAGGAGTTAGCGATGCACTCAATTTCCCGTGTTGACAGCTTATATAACACTTATTTAGTTATTTTGTACGTTTGTGCGAAATATGAGCACTTTTAGTAAAAAGTGACACATTTCATACATTACACTATGTAAAAACAGTGGAAATTATAGTAATTAATGTTAATTAAACATTATCTATATTAACGTAAAAGGCATTAATTCTATTTAAGGTTCAACGGTCAAAATTTAGGGGCAAAAAAATAGCGTTATTAACGTTAATAAATATTCATGTTGTACCACTTCAATTAGAATATGATGTTGAAATCGTCAAAGATTTCACATCGACCAACGTGTCACTTAGTCAAAAATGATACTTCCGTAATTTAAAGGATATTTTTTCTACTTTTCTTTTGTAGTTTAAATGTATAATCAATTTACTTTAAGTTTCAGTACAATTTTGGATCAATTTATGTCACTTTCAACTATATTGTAGTTTCGTTTCGATGTAGACCCCGTGAGTTTAGTTTAAACAAAAATTCAGTTAAAGATTTGTTTTCAAGAGTTGTTAATTCGTAAAACATTATATTTCCATAATTTGAATAGCATATATTTTACGGGTTATATTTGTTTAGTTTTATTTTAAGTTCATGATCAATCTAGTTTAAGTTTTAGTTTAGTTTCGGTTCGGTTTTGGTTCATTTTGAATTTTGTTCCACTTTTGTTTCAGCTTAGTTTCAGTTTAAGTTCAGTTTACATTCAATTTTAGATTAGTTAAAGTTCAGTTTAGGTCCAAGTCTAGTTAGATCCATTTAAGGCTTGGTTTTAATTCATGTCCAGTTCAGTATTGATTTAGAGGATTGTGTCCATACAGTGTCGTAAATCCTTTACCAAATTGTTTACAAAGTGTCGTGGGAAATGATGTTGTTCCATACACCTATCGTTATCGTACGCATCAAAAAATATCATAGAAAAATGTAAGTTTCGAGGAAAAATGTAGTATTATCCTCAGAACCTCCGTCGTTCATGAATGTTAAACGCACTACCAAAACCCTCAACCAAACCTATGAAGGGTTTAGAAGTAAGCATGATGTTATTTCAAATAAAAAATATCGCGAATCAATAAAATTCCTCATCAGATTGGTTAACAACATTTAGATTGAGGAATGTTAATATGATCATCATAACCAAATTTATGAAGGGTTGACAAGCAAGCATAATGTTATTTCAAATAAAAAATATCATGATCACTAAAACAATGCATTCCTTATCAGATTGGTTAACATCATCGAGATTAAGAAATATTAATATGATCAACATTAGATCCATTTTGTAAGAATATACGTGTCACCAAATGATTTACTTAGAAAGGTAATAAGTGTTATTGAACACGACAACAAAAATTTGACATTAAAGACAAAGTTCAAAAAATAACAATGGCATATTCGTGAGGAAGAGAGGTTTTCATTAAGTTTCACTATAAAGTTTCATTATAAAATACAAACGTATTGATATTACGTCACAGTACATTCTTTATGAGTCATTTTTGTACAACTGATACAAACTAGGCCTATGTTCCGCCAAGAAATTGTGTAATTGTACGACCAACATTACGGGGCTATTATATTTTGAACGAGGTTTATGCTTCCAAATACACGTAGAAGAGACAACTTGTATGTACTATATTACAAAAACACGTACGTCGCTCATCGTTATTAGCTTTAAAGATTTGTTGTGTTTATGCTAAAATAGAAGTAATAATCTTTATTTACTGCAAGAAGACGTGGCATATCGTAGTCCACGTCCTTAAATAATGTTCTTAACTCTATTTTGTGATTTTTGGCCATAAAAAGTTGCGACCGTATTACTGTTATCAACACTAATAACGGCGAGGGTTGTGGTACAGACAACCTGGATGTACTAAGGATTTTACTCGACATGGGTCAGGTATTGTGTTTCACGTCATGAGATTTATGCCAGAGTAGATCAAAGTTATTGCCATTTGCGCCACAATTTTTGGAATACGAAAGCGTCTCGTTTCCCTTTGGATTGCAAAAGTTAATGTCGGTAAGATGAGGCTTTTGCCGGAGGGCCAAGATTTTCTGGCTGAAATGACGGCACTTAATGTAGTGGCTTTTCAAATGCCAATAAGGGTTAGCCACCGATGACGGATGTACGGCATGACCTATTTTCACGCTTTCGACGATTCACATGAGTGAAAACTAAGGGTATGTCCACATGTGCATAAGTAAGGGTTTTTTTTCTGTTGTTTTCTTGTAAAACTTAGCGCAGTACTGCCTAAGTTGCAAACGTACGAAGAAATCGCAAATTTGTAGAGTATAATTTGCGTCATCCTCGAATTTAGGATGTATGAAAATTTGTCGTCTTGTGTTTTTCGACCCACTTCCACCACAAAAAATGTCATCTTCAACCTTACGTTTAAAATACATGCGCGATGTGTTTTAAAACTAGGTATTTTCCATAAACAAATAGGAACATATATTCGCACGTGCCGTAATTTTTTTATTTTTTCATACGATTTCCAGTGACAAAGTAATATACAGAATTCGCTATGTTTTGTCCGTTTGCGTTCAACACGACGAAGAAAAGTACACAATTTGTTTAGTTTTCTCCGTTTTCGTCCAGTACGGATTTCTTTTTCGCATGGGTCTTCAAATTCCAATGCCATTCCACGTCGACTAGATAGGAGACGCAAAGGCAAAGCGCCTAGTCTTCAACCGTGAAACGGCACAGGCTCAAAGGCGGTACGTCTACAATGTCACTCTAAGGCATGCGACGTCATAAGCGATTCCAAAAAATAACGTACGACCACAAATTGTAGACGTTGACAGCCGTCAGAGGTATTGCCGACGTATACAATCGTCAAAAGCGTAAGTTGAGATTTTGTCTTTACAGACATACGGAAGAGGTCGCAAACAGTCAACCGAAATCGTAACCGACTGTTAACCGACCGCCCGTGCCGGATCTGGAACGGATTCGGTTGCCAAGTTTTGGGGGTCAGGCGGTTACGGTCGGTTGACTCACCAAGAAAAAAAAACAGTTTTGGGGGTCGGGCGGTTACGGTCGGTTGACTCACCAAGAAAAAAAAACGGTCAGTTACAGTCGGTCAACCAAAAAACAAAAAAAAATGAAAATTTTGTACTGTCTTTATAATCCAACATTCTTGTACTTTGTACTCTTTGGTATCGTGGAAGTACGTGACATCATATTAGCGTCGCAAATCTGACACGGTACACCGCCAATCGCTATTAGCGTAGTGTACGCTAATTCCGTCCCGCTTTTTGAAACTCTGAGACCTCCATAAGTCCTCAGAGTAGACAGCTTCCAAGAAGCCTCTAGGATAATCCTGACCCCTTTGTGTTTAAGCAAAAATAACTGCCACCCTGGCAGACAAAAACTCTGACCAACTTCACCCCTGTGAAGACAAGACTCCCCTGAGTCGACACCTTACAAAATTGTACCTTTTTAAGTGAAAATTTATATTTAATGAGTTTTAGTAACTGCGCACGCAAGAGAATATGCGCTCTCAAAATGGGATAAAAGCAGGTTGTAAAATATCATGTTCGCACATATTCGACCAACAATCACTGTCGAGCGTGCCTAAGAACCGGAATGTGCAGGTAAGATGTCCGAGGCGGTGTGCATGAAAACCCTTCAATCCACTCCCCACACTGATGCTTCCCCGGATCTGTGACCATGCCCATCTCTGGTCCCTACCCCCCCTAGGGATATGCAAAGATAATAATGAAGAATGGAGTGGAGAAAAGAAAGTAACCGGTACCCCCTGATTCCCCCCCCTTCTATCCCGCTAGAAGCCCACTAAATGCCACACTCCCAGCTACTCTCCAAAGAATAGGAAGGAAATGAGAGTCGTCCGATCCGTTCCGCAAAAACTCTGGACAAACCCAAAGATGACCACAAGGGTGTGCAAATAACTCCCACGCAGAAATATAGAAATAACAAATATCGGCTTTTCAGATTAAACAATATCACCTTGCCCCAGAGAATGGAATGAAAGATAGAAATAAATGATAATGGTGAAGCGAATTCACATACCCCGGAGTGCAACGATGACCAAACTCAGCAAAAGAAAACCTCTCCTAATGGCCCCGAAGACAGGTATGAGTCTCCCTCACCCCTCCGGTTCCACCGCAAGGATCCGACAAGACTCTTCTTAGTTTCAAACAGCGAAAGTCCAAACCGCCCAAAGAGGAGATAGTGCCAACTACCCACCCGTGCTACGTTCTCCACAAAAGACAATCCAAAACAAAGATGGCAGTAGAGTCAACGACAAAATGCAAACGTTCTCCAATAGAAAGATTGATTCAATTCTCTGAGGGTTTTCTCAGGAGACAGTACTGAAAAAGCAACCTGTCTCCTTCGGCCCCAAGTGCCTTATACAATCAGAGTTTGTCCTACTGCAAGTGCCAAAGTCAAAGCAATGTGGCAAGCCAATCAGCGGGCAGCAATCGTTATCGCACGAACACAAGACAAGATAGTCTGTATTACACTCAGGGCTAAAATATAGACGACTGGTTTCGGCTGGATTAGCGGCCGAAGGTCTTCCTATAATACACACAAGGGCATCAAAGTTCTAACGCGACGTGAAACCGCCTAACTTTGACCCAACGTCATAAATGCTTTACCCATTTGCAGGGCCTGAACTAACATCCTACTGACAGCTAACAGCAAGATCTACGAGACAATCTTAAAGGCTACGTGCCGTTCCACAATGTACCCCTCCGCTAGAGTTACACAGAACGGATGCCATGTAATGGAGCTGCCACCTTTGCACCAGACTAACTCCGCAGTCTGACCTCTTTTTAAGGTGAACTAAAATGCGTTGTGCTCCATGGTAAAAATACAAAGATCTGATCCGGCTGGCTGTCCTCCCCCTTCTCCGTACGCGAGAGTCCAAACAAGGTGGAATGAAGCCCCCGAAATGCCGAAAATGCACACGAGCTTGAAAGCTGTCGAGCGTGCCTGAGAACCGGAATGTGCAGGTAAGATGTCCGAGGAGGTGTGCATGAAAACCCTGCAATCCACTCCCCACAATGATGCTTCCCCGGATCTGTGACCATGCCCATCTCTCGTCCCTACCCCCCCCAGGGATATGCAAAGATAATAATGAAGAATGGAGTGGAGAAAAGAAAGTACCCGGTACCCCCCGATTCCCCCCCCCCCCCCCCCTCTTAGTCTCGGATGATTAAGAGGATTAGACAGGTTAGCCGCCAAACTCGCAGTCCCCACAAAACCACGGTTTTGCGGGTTGAGAGCGGGGCTCCCAATTCAGAGGTAAGCAGCAATCATGCCAACCCTGGTGACAGCGTTCACACACCAACAAGAGGTCGGGTACGGAGGACAAATGGCAGCCAGAGGAACATGATGGCGGGTCTGCAAAGTAAGTGAGGTGGAAAGTGGGTTCATCCTCTAACCCTCGCAGATGGCAAGGGGCCACATTGATCTGATTTTCTTTAATTTTGCGGCCATCCTTCCCTTCCAAGGTAAGAACCCCTTTGTTTGACACCTCCACAACTCTCAAAATCACCCGTCTGGCCGAAATGTCCAGAGTGTTCTTCTTGTGTTGCATGCTATACACAAAATCCCCGGGCACAAATCGCTGTTGCCAGGGGACATAATTGCCGCTCCGGCGTTGGGAATACCAAAGTTGATCCATGTGTTGAGCAGTCTGTAAGTTGCCCATGGCCAGAGGTATTTCACGCTGAAAGACCTTAGCCCTGTCAGCAATCAGTTTCTCGAGAGTCCTCCGGTTGTTCATCTCCGGAAGCACAACCGCTTGAGCCGATGTAGCCCCGGGTAGGATGGGATGTCTGTCGAAAAGAATGAAGTAAGGGCTATAGGAGTGGAGAGATGCCTGCCTGCTGAACCTGTACCCCATGGCAATCCAAGGCACCCGTGTGTCCCATTCCCCAAAATCCTCTTCCACCTCATATTTCCGTAGTGACTGCTTCACGGTCTGTACGCACCTCTCGACCAATTCGTCGGCTTGGGGGTGGTCTCGGCTGGTCAACTTGTGGTCAATCAGGCACTTCTCCAAAAGGTTAGAAAATTCTCCGGCAAACTCTGACCCCTGATCCGTCAGAACTTCGGCCGGTGTTCCAAATTGAGACAACACTCTTTGCAAGAATGCGTCCGCGATAGATTTGGACTCCTTTCGGAGAAGAACCACCAATTCAATCCATTTAGAGAAGTGTTCAATCATGACCAGAACAAAACGGTTCCCCCTCCGGCTAGTAAGAAGTGGTCCTAGCAGATCTAGTGACCATCTGTAAAACATCCCCCGGATGGGGAGGGATTGAAGCTCAGTCCCACCCTTTTTGTCAAAAGCTACTTTTACCCGGCCACAAGAAGGGCACGTCTGCACCACACGATTGACCTGGGCCCGCAACCCATGCCACCAATACGACCCTGTGACTAGCGAGGTGGTTCGTTTCTGTCCGAAGTGCCCGCATTGCTGGTGATGCCGAACAATGAGCGTTTTCTCGATCTGCCGGAGGGGGAACCACTTTCCTGGTCTCATCGGCCCATTTCCGGAGAAAGATGCCTCGATCCCATTCATAAGCCGCCATTCGGTTCTGAACACAGGACAATTGACTTCCGGCAAGGTGGGGTAGAGGAGAGCCCCTCTGGATAGATTGGAGGGAATCGCTGTCATTCCATATATCCTTCCGGCCGGCTCCAATGGGGGCCTGCCCCTCCACATGTGCAGCAAAAGTTGACAGTTCTCCTTCGGCCGGAGGCAGCCAAAAAAAAACGGAGGAAGCCCGGATAAGTCCCAGGCTAAGCTCAGGGTCCTCGTCGTGCCGCGCCCCAGTAGAGTCTCTGGTGGAAGGGTCCGGATTCCTGCTGATTCCGTCGGCATTCCTATGAATCTCCCCGGCTCTATGGATGATGCTGAAATCATATTCCTGCAAGATGAGAACCCATTTGGCCAGTTTTCCAGTCAACTTACTGTTCTCCATGATCCATTTGAGGGGCTGGTGATCTGTAATAAGGGTGAAGTGTACTCCATAGAGGTAAGGCCGGAAGTGGTGGATGGCCCAAACACCGGCGAGTAATTCCCCATGGTAACTGCTGTAATTCCCCTTGGCTCTGTTATTACTCCGGCTTGCGTAGGCCACTACATACTCAGCCCCTGCGTCGTCCAATTGAGCCAAAACTGCTCCCAATCTGAACCTGCTCCAATCTTTATAAAGGAGAAAAGGCCGCTGGTGATCGGGCATCCGGAGCACAGGATGCTGTTTGAGGGAATCCTTTAGGAATTGGAACGCTATCTGCTGTTATTCCTTCCACTTCCACTCCTGGTCCTTTCGCAACAATTAGTTCAATGGTTGAGCGTGGCTACTGAATTCAAGAATAAACCGCCGGTAATAGTTGGCAAGGCCTAGGAAAGTAAGAAAAGCAGAAATGTCCTGCGGGGGTGGAAGAGCATCTAGGGCTGCCACCTTAACCATGTGGGGACCCACTGTCCTGGGGGTCACCTCATGACCCAGATAAATAATTTTCTGCACCCCAAATATGCCCTTCCCCGGGTGACACTTCAAGCCGACTACTTGGAGTGCGCGGAGAACGATCTGTATGTGCTCCAAGTGTTCTTCGAATGTCTTGGAGAAAATGATAACATCATCGATATAACACCGTGCAAAATCAATTCCCCGGAGAGCCTCGTCCATGGCCCGTTGGAATTTGGCAGGTGCATTCTTGAGGCCAAATGGCATGTACAGCCATTCATATAGCCTGGATCCGGCCAAAAAAGCATTCCTCTCTTGGTGTTTAGGCTCCATTGCAATCTGGTGGAATCCATTTTTCATATCCAAAGTGGAGTAAATGGTGGCCCCAGCAAGAGAGTCAAAGATCTTTTCCGGGGTAGGCATAAGATAACGGTAGGAGACAGTTGCCGCGTTGAGCATCCGATAGTCCCCACACATCCGGAAATCTACTGTTTTTCCGGAGGAGTCTTTCTTTGGCAGGAGCACGGTTGGTGAGGCGAACCCATGTAGTCCTGTACTCTCCTGAACGAGCCCAGCTTCCACCAAAGTCTGCACCTTTGAAGTGAGGAACTCCTTCTCCTTGAAACTGAGAGGGTACTGTTTCTGCCAAACAGTAGTCGTCTCGTCGATCAAGTCAATCCGAAAAGGAGTCCCATTATAGATCCCTACATCGGTGTCAGACCAGGCGAACACCTCCTAGTTCTCTTCTAACAGCTTGGAGAGCCGGGCCTTCTGCTGTGGGTCTAGCTGTTCACCTAGAGTCCAGTCCATCTTCCCGGGTTCCACTGCCGCCAATGCTTCCGGTGGTCTACCCAAGAGAGAGATGTCGAAGGTCAGCTCTACCTCTGGGTCAGTCCCTTGTTCGGCTGTTAAAACGCTGCTGTTGACAACTTCCTCTAAGTTGTCCTGTTCTGAGACTCCATACCCCCCACTAAGGAAACTCCTGGGTCTCGTGTGCCATTGCTCCTGAATTTTTCCCTCCTTGTCTGTCTCCCCCCCTCGAGCTTTAGAGTTGCTTACATGGCCAACAACTGTGGGGCTTGAAGGTATGTTGTCCGTGATTTTGGAGACTGAAGGCTTGAGAATGCAAGAGAATGTTTCAGCACCCAGGAAATTGCATTTAACTCCATGCTTAGTCTGATTAAACTGCACCTTTTTGAGGCTGATAACCCTGGCGCAGCTGTGGTTCCCTGTTGAAACCCCATTGCTAGTTCCCGTTCTGTAATATTCGGCGCTGTCCACGTGGCGGTTGTATTGTCAAAGATCATTTTTGGTGCACCCTTTCGGTAAGCGTGGCTGTTAGGAAAAGATACCAGAGTTGGTAGGGCCCTCCGTGGATATCCAGGCTTATTACAACAGAAGAAGGGTGCTTTGTCGGGTGTGATCACCAGTGTGGCTATTCGCCCCGGTCCGAGGATCTGTTGGACCGTGATGTTGGGATCCGGAAGCTGTGTTCTCAAGAGCTGTTGGAGGATTGGAAGAGGAACCAAGTTCGTCCAATATGCCCGAACTCTGTGGGCTCTCGATCCGATCTGAGCTGCATCAAAAACTATGGGAGTCCGTAGAACCTTGGTCACTTGGTTCCAGCTGTTGACCACCTGCTTTTTCTTATCATCTGTGGGGTGAACGTTCTCCAAGACGTACCCCACTAGTGTGTCCTGGCGTTCTTGTAACCCTGTTATTAGTCTGGTCATTTGAAAGAAAGTTCTGCTACGGACGTCGAGGTGTCCTCGGCCCTGTCGTGCTAACGAATACCCCTGGCATGGCCATCCAGCGACCACCAGGTTTACCCTTCCGAGCTTTTCCAAATGGGAATCCGTGATATTGTCCACATTTTGGGGAAGCGTGCGATGAGATTTGAACATGGCGGACACCGGGAGTTGCTGTGGGTAAAGTTGGTGCAGCAGTTGCAGGCGGTACTCACTGATTGCACGGGCGTCCGGGTCAATCTCGACTGCCGAGTAAGTTTCTACTTGGTATCCAGCTTTCAGGACGGCTTCCAAAACGGACCTAATGCCAGAAAATATGGATAGAATCCTAAGTCCTAAAGGCGGGATTTGTGGTGACACCACTTGTCGATTAAAGTCTTTCCCTTTGTTAGGAATCATTGGAAGTTTCGACCGGGGGACTTTTGCTGCTCCGGGTGATATTGCCGCCAAGCTCTTGTCCACTCCCCGCCGAAGTGTGGCCATCTGTACCAATCGGTTTTGATACTCGCTTTCCCACCGCTTGGAAATAGGGAATTGCTAGATAGAATCAGCGATATCGTTAGAGTATTCGAACAGCTCCGTGGGGGTTGAGGCAGAGTAGACGGGATAACATCCAGACACCTGACCAGTCGTTTTTCCCCGGTTCCACAAATCTAAGGGGACCACCACTTTTGTGCCTTCCGGATCCTCAGGTCTGAGACTGTAACTTGTTCCTTCCATACGCTCAACTCCATGTTCAACCTTGTCCATGTAGCCATACCCAACAAAATTTCAAATTGCTTACCTACCACCACTAGGAAGGGAAGTCGGATCTGCAGGTGCTGGCCTGCATCGTCAGCAAATTCGATTTCCATGGCTTTTATGATCCCATATAATGGTTGGCTGCCACTGCTGACTGTGTTTAAGCATATGTCATTGGGGCTGATTTTTGGCCGGAGTTCCTCGGGCATTTGCTGTAACGCTGATGTAGTTATTAAGTTAGGAAGAGCTCCGGTAACCACCACTGCATCCTGGTACCCGCCATATCCATTAAGTTTAAAATTTCCCGTCCTGTTGAGAATAAGAGCCACCGAAAGGGCCTTATAATCCCTATCTGCCATTGAGGTTTTTAGTTCTGCCCACATGAAGACTGTCTTGGGCGATCCTGCCAACGCGACCCTTTTCCTCCTAGTGTGAATTTCTTCCCCTAATGCCTGAATGAGGGTTTCTCGGGCAGATTGTGGGAGGAAGCCAGCGTTTTGACATGTGTCAAGGCGTTGGGAATTAAGTGTCGTACTAGCATAATTGCCGGTTTGGAGGAATGAGGGAGAGCTTTGGGCGATGAAATGGGTGAGTCCTCGTCTTCCGATTTCTCCTGTTCCCCCCCCCCCTTGCTTCCTCAATTTCTGCGTCAAAATTCCCCGTAGGAGGTGTAGTTGGCGGATCTGTGGACGGTCTTTCAGCCATGTATCTGTCGAACCATTCCTGATTTGTTTCAGTGGTTGAAGTATTTTCTTTCGGCTGTGTCTTCTTGTAATCTTCAAAACCAGGAGGAAGTTTCTTCGGAGCCGGAAGAGGCGGGTAAGTCGGCTTAAGTCCCAGTCCAATGTTACTGTTCAGAAGGACTGCTCGCGGGGTAAAGGATAAGGGACCTTTGGCTTTTTGACTGTGGTCCTTTTGTTCCGTCGGTTGTTTATCTTTTCTTTGGGAGGACGTTGTAGAGCGCAATTGCCTGCGACTATCTCCTACACCAACGTTCCATGCTCCGGACAGAAATGTTCGAGCATGATGAACCTTTGGAGGCTCCATATCCCACCCCATCAGGTCATCATCATCTCCACCCACCGTGGTCTGCTGCTCCAGCTCCGCTAGCTTTTGTAGCAGTTCTTGTTTTTGTTTCTGCAATTTCTGTGCCGGCGTAAGAGGTTGAGGAGTGCGGGCAGAGGATTTCAGTCTAAGAGCGGATAGCTCTGTTGCCAAAGCGGCCAACTGAGTGCTCTGTTGCTGAATGATATGTTCCGATGTCAGTCTGCTAGGGCCCGGTTCATTTGCAGATCGTCCCCAGGGATACAAAAGTAGCAGTGGCAGAGGATTAACGGCAGTTTCCCCTTCGCCTATAAACAATGCATACTCCATCATCTCCTTTGGAACCGCATTTTTCCGAAAGCATTTCCCTTCTTTGTGGCCCATGAACCCACAAGCTTCACATTTCGACCCCTCAGTAGTATACTTCCCCCTTAGCTCATTAGAGATTTGAGCGTCATCGAATTTCGGAAGTCGGATTTGTCCTAACTGGGATTAAGACATTTTGGCGGTTTCAGAGCGTGGAGTAGGTTTATAGGTTTCCTTAGTGACTAGGGTTCGGTCTCCTCCTCCACCTCTTTGCTTCCGTTCTTGCTCTTTCCTTGTTCTTTTCGCACGCTCTCTCTCAAACTCCTTCTTCTTGATGGCGAGTTCTGGTTTGAGCTTTCGGGGGCACCTCTTCCATCCGTGACCAGTCTGGTTACAGTTCAGGCAATCGTAAAGAAAAACTTTTTCATCTCCCCCCATTGCAGGTTCTGGTCGGGTATCCGCTTCCTGTTTCCCCTTAAGCTTCCGCTAAGCTTGCAATTCTGTATGTTCGTCGTGGCTGAGCGATGTTTCCCCAGCGAAACATGCAAAGCTGGCTCTGGATTTCCCGATAACAGCTTTTTCTCGTGCCTCGCTATGAACAAAATGATCATACAATTTCATAGCAGCCAATGAAATTTCTTGAGCTGTGGGATTCTGATCGTGTATAGCCTGACTGGCACTCCAATTGTCCAGAGCTGCCTGTCCTGTTGGCCCAAAGGAATTTCGAACAGCGACATAATATTTGGTGGCCATAGCCGATGTATCGATGGTGGACATTTTGGTCTTCTGGCAGAGGATGGAGAGGCGGTTGAACAGTGTCTGGGGAGTTTCATTCTTCAAACAGCGGAAGTTTGTGAACTCCTTCATGGCAGTTTCGTTCCTTTCTGTGTAAAGGAATCTCGAAGCATCCAGAAGAGTGGTACAGGGATTAGGATTGGCAACCATCCGGGTGGCTGCTTCGGCTGCCTGTTCCGCTTGCAGGTGGTTGACATAGGCCTTGCCTTGGGCCTGAAGTTTCATATCCATGGTGAAAGTGGCGGTGAGAGGAACTGCGGCTGCGGCAGCCAGGTCCGTTGCTGCATGAAGAGCCTCGTCGTCCAGAGCCGGATCAGATATTTTGATACTGGGGGCCATCAACAAAGGTTGACATTCCTTATAATCGGCCAAAGCTCCTCCGGCTAGATAATTTACCATCATCAGAAACAAGGTTGTTTCAAAATCTGCTGGAATGGCCCCTCCCCTATATTTGTAAATTTCGGACTGCGTGAAGGATTTCCACAGTTGTTCAAAATCAGAGAAAGCAATTCTCGAGTTGTCGTCGGTAAATATCCGGACGTCGCCCATTTTCCTTTCTTCTTCGGTAAGATTGGTGAACCTTGGTGACGCTTATCCGGTCGGGCTGACAAATTGAACCGGTGAGATAACCCCAGGATCTGGTACCTCGAGATCCGAACTGGTCCCTCCTCCGCTGGGAAGGGCGGTTGTAGTACCAGCAGTTGTCCTCTCCCCCACGGAGGAAGGTCTGGTCCTTTTAAAAGTGGGATAGTTGTCTGCCCTTCTATATCCAGAGGAGGCACGTACTTTCCAGAGAACTTCATCTTCCGATCGTATGTGAAGACGAGGGCGAGGTTCCCGGGTAATGGATGGCGATGGAGAGTGTGATGTCTAGAAGCTTGGAGGAGAAGGGGAGTGTTTCCTGAAAGGAGTCTGCTTCCTAGGTCGCCTCTGGGAATATTCGGGAGGAGGAGTTCCGGAACTAGAGGATGGCGACCGTTTGTGAGGAGGTGAGTAGACGTCGGGTTTGGGGGATAGGCGAAGTGGACCTGGTGACCCACGGACTGCTCCCGCGGGGAAGATGGATGGCGAGGGGGAAGAGGCGTGAGGTGGTGATGGAGGAGGAGCGGTAAGTCCGAGGGAAACCTGTAGTCTCTAGTCGGGTTGTAGCTGCACCACGGCCTCCACGGTAGAAGATCCCTCGAACGAGACAAATGTAGGGAGATCTGTAGCCGCGGCTACCGGATTACTCGGCAAATCTGCACCCAACCCCTTTTTGTTAGACATTGTTGTTTCCTCCCCTTCCCGATGAAGAGGAGATTCTGGTCTCGGTTCTGGTGAAGTCCGGGGATTTCGCATGACAGGAAGAGTTGCCTGATCCAGAGGTTGTACTTCTGTCGCGGGACTTATTCTACAAGGAGGTGCTACCTGTCCACTAAGGATTCCCCCAGACCTCCGTCTAGCCTCCCGTATCACGATCAGCTCCTGCTCCAATGCTCTCTTCCTTTCCTCTTCAAAGGCATCCCAATCTATTGAGACGGGTCCAGCTTTTGCCGTAACTTTATCCTGCGATCGCAGAACCTCAACCAATTTTTGGGTGCTGCTCACCACACCCGAGAGATCCGCAATCCCCATACCGGGTACCTCGGGGTCCGTAGGCCTTGAACGCTATAGTCCTTCGGATGGTCGGACAACTGGTGCGGAAGGAGGCATAGAACTTGGGGAAATTGAGGCAGAAGGAAAGAACGGCTCTGCTTTGACTAGGGGAGCAAATCGACCTTTGCTGTCCCGATGGTTGAATCATAAATCTCTCTTAGGCTCAAGTAACTTCCGCTTGCCACTCCCTTCCCTAGTCCGGCCTCGAGAAGTTGCTCTCCCCCTAGAAGGTCTACTGGTGGCAGTTTCCTGAGAGACGGTGGATTGCGGTTGGGTAGCAAACGACCTCTCCGGTTGCTCTCGGGCTGAGATGGGAGAGCCACTCTCGGACGAGCTACTCAGGATCTCCACTACTCCTCCCAGTGGGCGTATGATCCGGGCTCGGTCGCTTCTGGCAACCCGCTGCACAAGCTCCTTCTTAACCTTCAACTCATGGATATTGTGAAGGGCTAGAATCTCCTTACGACTAGGCCGATTAGGGTCCGCCAACAGTCCCGGGTCCATGTATGTCTCCACTACAGGAGCCTTGGATCTGGTGTAACGTACCACCTCGGGAGGGTGGCCTGGGACCGCTTCCTTGTGAGCCAAACCCTTTCTACAAGATCGGGGAGATAAAGGTTGTCTTTCTACCTTCCCCGTGGCCCTAGCCCTGGCGACCTCGGACAACGTCGGAAAGTTTTCAAGGGAAAAGACTGGAGGAGGTGGAGGTGAGGGTTGCCTCCCTGTCTGCCTTGGAGGAGTCTCGACGACAACCGGCTTGGGCATCACCCCCTTAAGAAACTGTTCAATGTTCAAAGCAGAGGTGAAAGGGACCGATTCCTCAGGCACCTAGGACTCTTCCTCTTGTGCTACCCCTTCTTTTCTTTCCTATTCTTCCGGACTAACATCGGCAAGATCCCTATCCAGAGATTCTCTTACGCCCATGAGTTACACGAGCAGATGAGCTAGATCTATCGGATAAAATCCACCACCCTAAACAGCTATCCTCTTAAACAAAAGGGGACAGTTGCTTTTTCAGTACTGTTCTATCCTGCTGGAAGCCCACTAAATGCCACACTCCCGGCTACTCTCCAAAGAATAGGAAGGAAATGAGAGTCATCGGATCCGTTCCGCAAAAACTTCGGACAAACCTAAAGATGACCACAAGGGTGTGCAAATAACTCCCACGCAGAAATATAGAAATAACAAATATCGGCTTTTCAGATTAAACAATATCACCTTGCCCCAGAGAATGGAATGAAAGATAGAAATAAATGATAATGGTGAAGCGAATTTCCATACCCCGGAGTGCAACGATGACCAAACTCAGCAGAAGAAAACCTCTCCCAATGGCCCCGAAGACAGGTATGAGTCTCCCTCACCCCTCCCGGTTCCACCGCAAGGATCCGACAAGACTCTTCTTAGTTTCAAACAGCGAAAGTCCAAACCGCCCAAAGAGGAGATAGTGCCAACTACCCACCCGTGCTACGGTCTCCACAAAAGACAATCCAAAACAAAGATGGCAGTAGAGTCAACGACAAAATGCAAACGTTCTCCAATAGAAAGATTGATTCAATTCTCTGAGGGTTTTCTCAGGAGACAGTACTGAAAAAGCAACCTGTCTCCTTCGGCCCCAAGTGCCTTATACAATCAGAGTTTGTCCTACTGCAAGTGCCAAAGTCAAAGCAATGTGGCAAGCCAATCAGCGGCCAGCAATCGTTATCGCACGAACACAAGACAAGACAGTCTGTATTACACTCAGGGCTAAAATATAGACGACTGGTTTCGGCTAGATTAGCGGCCGAAGGTCTTCTTATAATACACACAAGGGCGACAAAGTGCTGACTCAACGTGAAACCGCCTAACTTTGACCCAACGTCATAAATGTTTTACCCATCTACAGGGCGTGAACTAACATCCTACTGACAGGTAACAGCAAGATCTACAAGACAATCTTTAAGGCTGCGTGCCGTTCCACAACGTACCCCTCCGCTAGAGTTACACAGAACGGATGTTATGTAATGGAGCTGCCACCTTTGCACCGAACTAACTCTGTAGTCTGACCTCCGTTTAAGGTGAACTAAAATGCGTTGTGCTCCATGGTAAAAATACAAAGATCTGATCCGGCTGGCTGTCCTCCCCCTTCTCCGTACGCGATAGTCCGTACAAGGTGGAATGAAGCCCCAGAAATGCCAAAAATGCACACGAGCTTGACATCACGTTTCGACTGTGTGAGCGTACTATTGTGTGAGCGTTGTCGTGACTGATAATGGCTCTAACATGTGTGCGACGGAAGGTCTACCGAGTATGTTTACTTGGATACCTTGCGTGGACTAGAAAATTGCAACAATTGTGACAACGATCTTGAATGAGAGCGGAACTTCCAAAAAAGGCAAATATGATGTGGAAGTTCCTGTTTTTTTTTTATCTAATTGACGCGTGTAAATCATTGGTCACGTTTTTTAAACAGAGTAATCCACAAAATCTTTTGAAAAACACATTAAAAAAATAAAACGCAACGCGGTGGAATTCTTTGCACCGAATGCTTAAAAGTATCTACGATGCATTCAATGAGATAAGACCAATCGCTCAAGCAAAAAATACATTGATACTTTTTGCTTTTATTGAGAAGACTCACCTTATTGAACTTATTCAATTTTTGGAAAAATTCCAAGAAGCGACCCTAAAGTTAGAGAAATTCAAAGAACCAACTTTTCATTTGGTTTCGTTTGAACTATTGTCTCTCCATAACCATTGTAAGATAAGAAAAACATCTTACAATGACGGTGAAAAATAATGCCCGACCGATCCCCTAAACTTGTAAAAAGTTGAAACATTTTTTTGTGAAACTTGCACTACCGAAGTGGGGCCTTCATAAGTATCATATTGTCTCGACTCTCTTGGATCCTCGACAAAAACAAAAGCTTGAAATAATTGGGGTATCTAAAACCAAAATTGAAAGCGCAAGGGTCAAACTTCGAGAACTCGCAAACGACATCGGTGATGACGTTGATTTCGGTAGTCCTCAACGTATCACAAAAAAACAAAAACATCGCAAAGTAAAGACAATTTCCACAATCTTTTTGGTAAGAGTGATGAGCAAAATGAGGTTCTTATTACCACCGACAAAAAAACGCTCGTTAACGACGAAATGAAACGTTATTTTGGTTTAAAATTAACCAACGACAAAATATTGAACTTTAACATACTTGAATGGTGGAAAAAAAAATGTACGTGCGAAAGATGGAGGATTTCCGATTCTAGCCGGTGTTGCTATATCTATTCTAGCTATTTTGGCTTCTAACTCTATGTCTGAATGCAATTTTTCGGATGCCGGGAACACGATAACAAAGAAGAGGAGCTCACTAGCTGCTTCAATTGTTAGTGATCTTTTGTGTGTTAGATCCAACCGAGATCTTTTAAATGTATAGTTTTTTTTATTTTGTTTTGTTTTCTAATTATTGTTATTTTTTTAGTATTAGTTATCATGTTTTTTTTTCCTTTTAATTTTTTGTTGTATTTCATAATTTTTCTAGTGTTATTATTTTTTTTTTTTTTAAACAAGAGCGCTTATTTTTATCAAATTACCAAAGCGTCGTATGTATACCAAATTTAGATTTATAGATTTTTGTGTAGTTTTAAGTTTGAGGTTGAGAATTTGTACAATAGAGTCGAAAATAGAACGAGGTTGTTATTTGTTTATTTCTATATTTGATACTACAAAATATTTTTTGTTTTTTTTGCTCATCACAATGTGTTTTTTGTCAATTGATTTTCTATGTGATTTTTTTTTTTTTTTTAAACATACACAATTGAAAATTTACCTTTTTTGCATAATTCATAACATAGTATCACAGTCGAAAGAAAAACCGTCCGAAAATTGTAGCGAAAAAATCAGATTTGCGAGAGAATAAACATTAATATAAGGTTTTAAGCATTAATCTAGGAGTTACACGCAAAATTAGGAACAAATCCCTGGAAAGAGGTGACTGTCGAGGAAAAAAAAATCGTAAAGGGAGATTGCAAAAAGACAAAATAGTATAAAGAAGAGGTACACGAGCTGTTTGTTTGTAAAGGGAAATGTACCACTACACCACTCATTGTTATTAGTATAAATAAGTCGCTACTTCTTATAGCCGAAAATCACAAAATATAGCTAACAAAATTATTTAAATACGTGGACTATAACCTGCCACGTCTCCTTGCATTAAATAGTATTATTAATCATAATTTTGCATTTACAAAACACCGCGAATCGTAATTAGCGTTATTAACGCTAACTCCGTCACCATAAATTTTGACCCAAAAACCTTAAAAAGAGTAAATAACTCTAAATTATTTTTTACATTATTCAAGGTACTCTTTGAATTAGCGTAAACAACTCTACACCGCGAATCGTAATTAGAGTAATAAAAAAATTAGAGTAAAAAAACAAAAAAAAACAATTAGAGTAATGAACTCTAATTTATGTGATAGAACTTTTTCACAGAGGAAGTTTACTCTAATTTATTTAAGTACTATTTATTGGGTTATGTCGGCAATAAATTTCCGCGCTGAAATTATGAACACTAAATTACGTAGGCGTACAAAATTTGTCAGTCCGTATAGTTTTGACGTCGTTACGACGTTAGTAATATTTGTCGCGCTGGATGTCAGTTAGTGTTCACACTGACGACGATGCTGTCGACGGACGAGAGTTATGCGAACGGCTTTTTCCTGATGTGATTCATTTTACGTTCAGTGCGATTTCACGTGTGAGCACAATTCTATTAAATAATTATTTGTACCTTTTTACTTAAAAAAGTACAATTTTGCACGGTCGAACGTCTTCCGTACTGCACACTATTTAAAACAAACCTATATTACAATTTTTTACGCTAATTAAACTTACCTAAATTAGAATAATGAAAAAATTAGAATCGTTTACTCTATTTGATGTGATAGAGTCGAAATTTCAAGCGACCGAATTAGATTAATTTACTCTAATTACGATTCGCGGTGTAGTACACCGCGCATTGTTATTAGTGTTATTAACTCTAGTTTAGGTTCTTAAAATCTTGATTTTTTTCCGCAATTAGTATACATGATTTTTGAAATTAAATTAGCAATGATATTTAAGGAAGTGGACCATAATCTGCCACGTTTCTAGAACTAAATTAGAATCAATAACACTATATATATATTTTTTACGCTATTTAAACTTTGACACTAATAACGATGCGCGGTGTATAGTTCCATTTTAAATAGTGTGGCTAATGTACAGAACTGTACCGTATTAACGAAAATGTACAAAAAATGATTTAATACATGCCGTTATGATGTACCTACGTTTTCACAAACCGCGTAGTGCAAACGTCATAATGACGTGAAACTGTACGTTTTGACAGAATGCGTTTTTACAAACCGCGTAGTGAAAACGTCATAATACTTTGTACTCTTTGGTATCGTGGAAGTACGTGACATCATGATTAGCGTCACAAATCTGACACGGTAGTGTAGTTAGCTATTCATTTCGCAAATCATGGGGAACGCGACAAAGCGTCGCAAATCTGACACGGTACACCGTCAATCGCTATTAGAGTATATAACGCCAATTCGGTGCCCTTTTAAAAAAAAAAAAAACCTGAAATACAATCCATAATTCTATTTTTCCCATTATTCTAACTAGGTTTTTTTTTCAATTAGCGTTAATAGTGGAAGTACACTGTGATGGAAATAGTGTGGCGTACGGAAAGGGTATCTCCGTATGAAATGGTACTTTTTGAATTAAAAAAGCATAAAAATATACTTAACATTTTTGCGCTTACATGTGAATGTGCACTGGAAGAAAGAGATGCAAACTCGTCGACAAAAATCACGTTCTCATATGTTCATCCGTCGACAGTGTGAACAGCGCGACGGCGTACGAATTGTCAGATTTTGTACGGGTACACATATTAACGTAGACATCGAAAGGGCGGGTATTTATTATTCAGGACAACCCAAAATACAGTTAGGGATTAAGGGTGAAGTTCCATTAGACGAAAAGTGAGCTTGTTTACAGAAATTCGGACCTCTCCGTACTACGCCGTACTTCTTATTTTGTTTTTATTTGGAAAACAACATTACAGAGAATCTTGCTAATATTCTCCAAAAGTCTGGGAGTTAACAGTGACCGTTGGATATTTTTTCGCGAAGCATTCGCTTCGAAAGTTTCTGTAAATGGTGATGTACCTCGCGAGGTACATCACCAATTACAGAAAAATTTGAGCCACGACACGTTGGATAATGAGCATACGTGTCAAGTTGGCAACCAACGGAAATCAAAAAATTTCGCACATGATATACGCATTCAAAAATCTAGCAGAAAATACAAACGAAATCTCGTAACGCACTTTTTTCACGCTATTTTTGTTGACGCCCATTCGTCACACTATTTCTGACAGCGCTCATTCGTCACGCGTAAAAACAGGAACCCTAAAGAAATGCGGTGGTATCTCACAAGGCGTCTACAAAAAGTACAAAACCTGTATTGAACGATGACCTGGTACGCACGAGCATGGTACGCAAATGAAGATTTTTGGTCGGTGTGAAAATCATTGACGATTTTCAATATCAATCTATAGATACGTGGCACCACTCTTTTGCTACCACGTGGATTACAGACTCTCCGCAATGGAATTTCGTTCAAATTGTAGCATCCTGTAATGTTGGCCGTACAATTACAGAATGTCCTAATGGAACTTCACCCTAATTAGTATATATATTTATTTTCAAAAAATAATAATTCCCGATTAGTGTTAATAACACTAATTTTTTTATACGCTATTTATTCCTTTACTCTAATAGCGATTGACGGTGTAGTACATTATTTATTTCGCAAATCTTAGGGAACGCGACAAATCGTAATTATTGGCTTTCATACGTCGTACACTGGTTAGTTTTGTACTTTTTCGGTTACGGGCGGGCACGGTTAGTCGCGAGAAATCGAGATTCGGTTAATTTTTATTTTCGTAAACGCCGGTCGGTTAACGGTTAACAATTTTGGAGCGTGACATAACTCGGTCGGGCGTCGGTTACTCAGATTTTGAAAAAAAAAACGGTCGGTTTCGGTTATGTAAAATTTTGAATTTTGCGACCTCTGACATAGGGACACTTGAAAACCGGGTCCGGCGGATCCGCGTTAAAATACAAAGTAAGTTCGCTAAGTTACAAGTACATGGGGACATACCCTAATGCTCTTTTTGGACGTATGCCGTCGCCCTAATCATTATGTGTTTCTTAAAAGTTAAAACTATTGTAAAGACACACTATTTATATTACTGGCTCTAAACTCTCGTCCATCACGTATGTCGGTGAACATGTTTCTGCAAAACAAAACTGTCAGAACCTGCGCGCATAAGATTTTTTGAAGTTCTGGAGTCTGAGATTTTGAAGAAAGATACGATACGCACGTTTCTCCCGTATGCTTTGCAGTTTTGCACTTTTTTAGGCGGTGAAGATTCTCCGTTCAGCGGCAATTTGAATTTCTTTTCCTTCTGTGTGTCATATCATACGGTACAGTACAGTACAGTACGGTACCGTATTATACCATACAGTGTACCGAATTCTACTGTAATATCTTTAAAAGCGTTGTGTGCTTGGTATTATTTGGAAAAAGGTGGTTGATTTTCTCTACATTTTGAAACTGTCAGTATTGTAGCTTCCGCCTCTACACTTAGTCTTTTTGCCTGTGTCCTCCGCTTCCACTACTGTAACTTACTTTTCTAATTGTTTTCCTTAGAATGAGCCTACTTTTCTAATTTTTTTTCTTAGAATGAGCCATTCCTTCTCCTTATTTCCACCCTCGCCTCTCTCGGCTCCTGCCAGATCTCTCAAAAACTCTTGGTTCTGAAATCAATACTCAATTTTTCACTTCACGACTTACATTGGTCAGTAACTTTTATTTGTCGTTTTCTTTAAAGAAACTGATGAGGGAACAGATCTCGTGATAACAATTCAGCCACCATGAGCAGTCAAGAAGCCGATAAGAGCGCCACGTCAGCAGAAAAAAGTGACACAACAGCACCTCCAGTCAGCAATGCTCCTCGCATCACTCCTAGTGAAAGAGCTCGTCTTGCTGCACAAAAAAGACGAGCGGCAGGAAGAGCAGCGAAGGTCGGATTTGGAAGTAAGATAAGATCCTCTGTCGTAAATTTTGTTCAAGGACATTACTTTCATGAACAGCAAAAGATGAAAACAAAAAGTTTTTTTTTGATCCGGAAGATGTTACTTTGTGATGAAGCCTTCCATGTTTCTGTCTTTTTTGTTTGATTGAGTGAAGAATTTGTGATCGACAAAGGAGTAAGTTACAGTTTTTGTATGGTTTTTCCTTAGTCTTTGGTTAGTTTTTTCCCCTGATGCAATGGAATGTATTGTCAACTACAATGGCACTGGTAACAGTGCAAAGAAAGCTAACGATGTGATTTTTTTTCCCCGGTTTTTCTGCCATCCTTACAGTAAAATGGCTATATTGTGGATATTACAACTCATTTTAGCTGCTGTTTAAAATAAAGCTGATAAAATAATTATTTGTTATTGTTTGAGATTTCTTAGTTTTATCTTTCAGTATCTGACTGCCATGGTATTTCAAAGAAAGTCTTTCTTTTGCACATATTCTTAGAGTTGTTTGGTTTACAGCTCTTGTTCATTATACAAAATTTGTGGTTGAGGGCAATTTACAAGTACTGTATCAAGCAGGAAATGCAATCCGTTTCTTAATTCTATTATTTGATTGGTTGTATTTAAATGTCAATTTCGAAACTTATGTGGTTCATTTTTTCAGCCTGTTGTTTTAGCCTGTCCGGGAATCTCTTTGTGGTCATCGAAATTGCTGAATTGGTCTTAATTCAATTGCTCAAATTTTCCAGGTCGATTGTCCCCCCTTTTTGATTAAAGTTTTATTCTTAAATGTGAGGTTAAAGCTTTAATTGTTGTTTTTAGTAATCCATGGTAAAGTTTGCCATTATTATGGATCCTAAAACAGCATTGCTGGTATTTGGGAGGTAAATCATATGAACAGGCATAAATTAATCAATTAATTAATGAATTGTTTATTAACTACAAATTCACACACACACACACCAACACCCACGCGTGAAAATTTCGTTGTCCTCGTCCTTTCTATTAAAAGTAATTCAGATATTAGTAAAAAAAAAAAAAAAAAAAAAAAATTTTT
>JBBHKE010000294.1:43799-72753 GCA_037447655.1 Zygnema cylindricum | reverse complement strand
ACATTAGGTTATTGTGACACATCTTTATATTGTATTTTATTATGTCACAATACATTAAATGATATATATTATATATAATATAACATTGAAATGTTATATTGTATTACAATATATAATACAATGACATTAAAATGTTTTGTATATTGCATAGTATATTACATATTGTATAAAACTGAGCAAAAAACTAAACAATAAACTGAGCAATAAACTGAGCCAAAAACTGAGACAAAAACTGAACAAAAAACTGAGCCAAAAACTGAGCCGAAAACTGAGCCAAAAAATGAGCAAAAAATTGAGCAATAAACTGAGCATCAAACTGAGCAAAAAACTGAGCAAAAAACAGAGCCAAAACTGAACAAAAAAATGAACAAAAAAGTTATAAAAAAACTGAGCCAAAAACTGAGCAAAAAACTGAACAAAAAACTGAC
Organism: Zygnema cylindricum; assembly: GCA_037447655.1. Classification (NCBI taxonomy): domain Eukaryota; kingdom Viridiplantae; phylum Streptophyta; class Zygnematophyceae; order Zygnematales; family Zygnemataceae; genus Zygnema; species Zygnema cylindricum. The sequence continues at coordinate 72,325 of JBBHKE010000294.1, read as the reverse complement.
AAATAAACTGAGCAAAAAACTGAGCGAAAAACTAAGCAAAAAACCGAACAAAAAACTGAGCAATAAAAAGAGCAATAAACTGAGCAAAAAACTGAAGAAAAAACTGAGGAAAAAACGGAGCCAAAAACTGAAAGATAGACAGAGGAAGACAAAACCCTCAACCAAATTTATGAAGGTTTGGGAACTTGCCATGATGTTCCTTTGAACAAGGAACATCATGATGGTTAGAATGATAATTTCTTCCTCGGATTGGTTACCTTCATGTTCATTAAGGAGGATAAGTATGGCCAGCAACTGTTCCATTTTGAAGAAATCGAAGGAGAATGAAGACTAGCACCGCTGCTGCGGAGGTTTTAGGTCAAAGAGAGGCGTTTAGGAGAGAGCCATGGGAATATTTTAGAGAAGCTGTGTTCCCTGTTACATGACCGTACATTTCGTACATCATCGTACATTACGTACGACGTCCTTTTTACACGTAGTACTACAAATTTTGCGTTATCAACTTGCTGCCAAAGATTCTTTATGGATTAGCACGATCGGAATAGTTGCTTACGTGTAACCAACCATCATGCGCCACGCAAAATAAATATCGGTTACCGACCCGACACAATGGAACGGTTTCAGTAAACAATTTTTTGACGTTTACAAAGACCGCGTAATGGAACAACGCTCTTAATCATTTATTACACCGCGAATCGTAATCATCGTAAATGAATAATTAATGTTATCCATTCTAATTTATATTTTTTCATTTTTTCAAAAAAAAGTTATACTCTAGTTTATCAAGAGCTCTAACTTGTGTTTTTGTTCGTAAAAATTATCCGCTTTCAATATCTTTTAGGTACTCATACAGAATCTGACAAACATTCACTTTCACGTCATTGTTACGTTTGCACTATGCAGTTTGTGAAACGCAATTACATCATAACGGCATGTATTAAATCATTTTTTGTACTTTTTTCGTTAACACGGTACAACTTTGCATGGCCAGACACCGATCGTAAGCCACACTATTTAAAACGGTACTATACTAGAGTTATTAACGCTGATTCACAAAGTACCTTAAATAATGTAAAGAAAAACTTAGAGTTATTTATTTTTCTTAAGGTTTTTGGGTCAAAATTCGTGGTGACGGAAATAGCGTTACGGAAATAGCGTTAGTAACGCTGATTACGATTTGCGGTGTATTGTTAATGGAAAACTATGATTAATAATACTATTTATTGCAAGAAGACGTGGTATACGTGGTAGGTTATAGTCCACGTCTTTAAATAATATTGTTAACTATATTTTGTGATTTTTGGCTAGAAGTAGTAGCTACTTATTAACACTAATAACAATGAGTGGTGAATTGGTACATCTCCCTTTGCAAAAAAATAGCTCGTGTACCTCTTCTTTTTACTATTTTGTCTTTTTGCAATCTCCCTTTACAAATACTTTTTTTCCTCGACACTCACCTCCTTCAAGAGATTTGTTCCTAATTTTGCGTGTAACTCTTAGATTAATGCTTAAACTCTTATATTAATGTTTATTCTCTCGCAAATCTAATTTGTTCGCTACAATTTTCGGACGGTTTTTCTTTCGACTAGAATACTATGTTATGAATTATGCAAAAAAGGTAAAGTTTTAATTATGTATGTTTTAAAAATAATCTTATTTTTTCAAAAAGAAATTCAATTCGTAACAAACACATTGTGATGAGCAGAAAAACAAAAAATGTTTTGTAGTATCAAGTATATAAATAATCAAATCACAACCTCGTCCTATTTTTGACTTTATTATACAAATTCTCAACCTCAAACTTAAAAATACACAAAATCTATAAATCTAAATATGGTATAAATACCGCGCTTTGGTAATTTGGTAAATATAAGCATTTCGGTTTCAAAAAAAAAGATAAACACTAGAAAAATTGTGAAATACGAAAAAAAAATCAAATACAAAAAAATGTATGTAACTAATACCAAAAAAATAACAATAATTAAAAAACAAAACAAAACTAAAAACTATGCATTTAAAAGATCTCACTTGGATCTAACACACAAAAGACCACTAACAATTGAAGCCGCTATTAAGCTCTTTTTCTTTGTTATCGTGTTCACAGCATTCGAAAAAATGCATTCGGACATGGCTAGAAGCCGGAATAGCCATAATATATCTAGCAACACCGGCTAGAATAGGAAATCCTCCATCTTTCGCACGTGCATATGATTTTTTTTCCACCATTCAAGTATGTTAAAGTTCAATCTTTCGTCGTTCCTTAATTTTAAATCAAAATAATGTTTCAATTTGTCCCTAACGAGCGTTTTTTTGTCGATGGTAATAAAAACCTAATTTTCGTCATCGCTCTCACCAAAAAAAATATAGAAACCGTCCATACTTTGCAATGTTTTTCGTTTTATTGTGATACGTTGAGAACTACCGAAATCAACATCTTCACCGAGGTCGTTTACGAGTTCTCGAATTTGACCTTCGCGCTTTCAATTCCGGTTTTCAATACCTCAATTATTTCAAGCTTTTGTTTTTGTCAGGATCTAATAGAGCCGCGATAATATGATGCTCATGGTGACTCCAGTTCAGTAGCGCAGATTTCATCAAAAGTTATTTCAACTTTTGCAAGTTTGGGGAATCAACCGGGCATTCTTTTTCACCGTCATTGTAAGATGTTTTTCTTATCCTACAATGGTTATGGAGAGACGACAACTCAATCAAAACCAAGTGTAAGGTTGGTTCTTTAAAGTTTTCCAACTTTAGGGTTGCTTATTTAGACCTTTCCAAAAATCGTATAAGTTCGATAAGGTGATTCTTATCGATACAAGCAAAAAGTATTAATTTACTTTTTGCTTGAGCGATTGGTGCTATCTCATTGAATGCATCGTAAATACTCTTAAGCATTCGGAGCAAAAAATCCACCAAGTTGCATTTTCTTGTTTTAAAGTGTTTTTCAAAAGATTTGTAAATTACTCTGTTTGAAAAACTTGATCAATGATTTACACGCGTCTATTAGATCACACAATGCAAGAACTTTCACATCGTATTTGCATATTTTGGAAGTTCCGCTCTTGTTCAAAATCGTTGTCACAATTGTAGCAGTTTTATGGTCCGCACAAGGTATCTAAGTAAACATACTTGGTAGACCTTCAGCCTCAAACATGTTAAAGCCAACGTCGGTCACAACAACGCAACGATTTTCCAAAACATCAAAATTAGACATTTCAAAATTGGTCAAACAATTTTTGAAAGTCGTTAACATATTTTCCGCGGTATGTTTTTCCTCCAAAAATGATCAACTTGAAGCGTCCGTGCATGAAGTTTAAACTATTTGTCAATAAAATGAGCGGTTATGGACACAAATGAGGTTCTTTTAACTCTTTAGGTCTGGAGATTGGTCATAAATGCGAAGAAAATATTGTTTGAGTTTTGGGATGATCAAACTACGAATGTGTTTGGTAGAAGATATAATGTAGTTTTTTACGCTATTGACGGACGGGAGTAGTTGGTCGATGTCATCACTTTTGTTGGACGAAAAAACAACATCAAATAATGCTTAATAAAATGCTTGAAAACCTGGGAACAAAAAAAAACAATAACCATGATAAATAAATAAGGTTTATACCAAAACAACATCATGACAAACCAAATATTAGTAAAAAAAAAAAAAAAAAAAAAAAAACCCGTTTGGAATTCTACGATCAATGTATATTCTTTCACTGCCTAGGCTTGAGTAGGACAAAGTTGCAAGATCACGAGCTTTCCCTTCTGAAATTTTGTAAGAATTTATGGAATGTTAGAAGCTTCCTAGGAATTGCTTTTTCTTGCCCCTATTTTTGGGGGGATGCTTAAGCTCTTGCACTTTTATCGATGTGTTTTTTACAATACTTATGGATAATAATCATGGGAATTTCAGTCCTCCATATACTCAGAAAATCAACAGGTGTCTTGTCTTGATATAGTTGAGATTTGTTTATCTTGCTTTTCATTTGTTCTGCTCAATTATTGCTTGTAATGTCATTTACATTTGTACTTTAGTACTCGCACAAAATTTCAGCCAAAAGTTAGGCCTCCTCTGGAAATTATTCATGCTATTCACTTAACTTCTTTTCAGGGCAGTTATTGCCTTTTATGAATAAAATATCATGAGCACTTTCGCATCCTCAATGGTTTATGATCGTCAGATCCTTGTCCTTTTTTTTCCTTGGAACTCAAACGTCATAGCAGGAGGGAATGTTAACTTATGTCTTGGTGTTTTTTTTATTTCTTCTGTCTTATGTCTTACGTAACTTGTGTTTTTCTTGTTCAGCTCCTCTTTACATTGCTTTAATCGCAGCATTAATTGGCGTCTGGAGCACGGTCATTTATAGAGCATTTCAACCGCTTCCACCTAGTCCAATTGGTGAAGTCACAGCACCTCGAGTTCAAGTAACGGATGGCCGGTTTTTGGCTTATCATGAGGCCGGTGCAAGTGCCTCTACAGCAAAATATCAAGTTCTCGTGTTGCACGGTTGGTCTGTTTCGAGGCTCGCACTTCTTCCCAATATCACTGACGTGAGTAACAATATTCTCTTCTGGGGTTTAAACAGGCTATTATCAAATTGGCTTGTAGAGTTTTTGCATTTTAAAGTCTGAGGCTCGTCAACTGGCATGGATTAAAACAAGTTGCACATCAACATGTAAAGTATATCGATCGAAGGATGCAATTTTTTAATTAAGAACCGAGGAAGTTGTGAAAAGGAATGGCTGCACAGGAGATGAATGCCAATTCTTATAATTTTTTTTAACTTTTAAAAATGAGAGTAGAGAGAATAGACGTCTCGAAGTTTGGAAATAAAATAGTTATAGGTGGCAATTAGATCTTTGCAGATCTTTACCTTTGATCATCCAAATTCTGGACCAAAAGAGAGAAACCCAGTCTCTGACTTAATGATTTTTTGCGATAGTTTTAAAAAGAGCACTCAATATCTTTCAGAATGTAGGAATTCAAATGAAAAATAATGAATTTACAGGCCAAAGAATGGACAGACAAATAAGTGGTAGATAGAGAGGGGCAAGCCGAGGGGGAGAAGGAGGAGGAGGAACAAGAATCATAGCTCTTTTTCATGATTCTTGCAAGTGTATTTTTCACCACTGCTTTTTTTCTTATGCTTCAAAACCAAAACGGTGCGTATATCTAAACTTTTTTATACAAATCGTGCATATTTTTCTTTTCTCAGTCAAAGCTATGCATATATATGTATGTTTTTTTTAAGCAAAATAGCATGTCATGTGTGTCACAGGCAGAACTTAAGGAGCTGGGAGTCCGTCTTGTGAGCTATGATCGGCCTGGATATGGACAAAGTGACCCTTTCCCAGAGCGTTCATTTCAGAGCGAAGCAGATGATATTGCTCAGTTGAGTGAAAAATTGAATATGGGGAATTCTTTCTATGTCATTGGAATCTCTATGGGAGCGTACCCAGCCTGGTCGTGCCTTCGCTACATCCCTAAAAAGTATGGTTTAGTATCTCTCTTGGTAACCTGTAGATATAAATAGTTTTGCTTTGATATCATCCATTTTACCCATCCATCCATCCTCGCTCATCACCATAATGTGCCCATCTTGAATATTTCTAAGCAGCTTGTTCTTGCTTGTGCATTTTCACAAGAACAAGCTGAAATGATGCTATTACGTTTTGAAAATCAATTACACTCTTTTCCCTTCCATGTTTCATAGAACAGGAGCCTGTTTCTCATTCTGAAACTTGTCATGGTATGGTTGTCTTTAATTTACAGACTGAACAATGTGGGCTTAATCAGTCCGGTTCAAAATTTCTTCGCCAAAAGTATGATGACAGATGAGACCACCGATGCATGGATGCATTTTGTGAATCCCGATCGATATGCGATTCTTATAGCACGACATTTCCCGTGGTTACTACACTTTTGGATGAAACAAGAGTTAATTGGTCGAGCGTTTTGGGGACGTGGAAACATTACTGCTAGTTTCAGTAGCCCCGATGCAGAGATTTCGGCATGGCCAGAGGTCAAGGAAGGATTTGCTTCAGTAAGATTCACAACTGTATTACCTTTTTGAAAGACTTTTTCCTTCTTTTCCTTACTCTTTTTTTTTCTCCTAATGTTGACACGTCCTGATTGCTGGTTATGTTTCTTGGCAGGAGCTTTGACTTAACGGGGGAAAAAGGGTGGGTGTTTTAGAGGTTTCTAACTGAGAAGCTATAGTAAGGGATGTTTAAGTTTTCATATGATTGTCTTTCTCTTTTTCTCTTCTCTGTTTTAAGTTTTGTTACTAGTTTTAAAGCCCAGTCTTGTTAAGTTTCTATGTCGTTATGCAATTTACTATCTGCATCGTAACTACTCTCCCTCCCATGTTTTCCGCCATAATATTCCCGTCCCAAACTTTCTTATGTCCGTGGATCCCATGTTTGTCAATAGACCAGTGTTTTCCGCTGTTTTTTGGAAACACACCGATGTGTATCTCTCCCTGTTGACTTCTAAATGTACCATACTAATTCTGGAAAAGAACGTACAGACTAGTCTTTTTCTCATCCAGAGTGATGTATAAACTGATCTTATTCCCATTCAAACTGACGTACGGACCGACACCCAAACCTTTTTCAGCTGTTTTTTTTTTTTTTTGGTATGAAGATATGGCTGACAAGAATCGTTTATGTTTTTTTTATGTTTTATAGAATGAGCCTTTGAGACAGGGCTCGGTGGAGTCTGTCGAACGAGATATGAAAATAGTCTACGGTTCGTGGCCGTTCGATGTGCAAGATCTCGATCTCAGCGGTCAAGGTGATTTCGATGGTGATGTCCATATATGGCAAGGATTGGATGACTATATTGTTCCCGCCCCTTTGAATCAGTACGTGAAACGGGTACAACCTTCAGTGAAGTATACAGAATTGCCGGAGGAGGGACACCTGTTCATCTTTAAGAAGGGCTGGAGTCGAAAGGTTTTGACTGAGCTTCTTGGGATTGAGACTGGGGAAGTGGTTGCGAATGAATAGGACAAAAGAGTTAGGCGTAGGTTTTGATTGAATTCTTGAAGGGTCAGAGATGATCACGGTTTTTAGAGTGGCATTTACTGGTATTTAAAGGATGGGAGGTCTGTTTAAGGGGAATGTCTTGGAAGAGAGTTGTTGCTGAAGGTCACTTTTCTACCGGTTGTGTTGCTGTTCGTAGTTGAACGGAAAACTTGAAAGACAGATATATTCATAGAAAAGTACTTGATAGAAAAGTACTTGATAGGAAGTACTTATTAATAGTACTTAATAATGCAACAGGCCCTGTAGTTGAGTGCGTCAGCGGCATTATGATGTAGTTACTACTGTTTGGACTTTTTTTTAATGAATACATAAGAAGTTTATCAGCGACATAGTTGCAATTTGAAGTATTCTTTGCTGACTTTTACTTCTTGCCTGCGTTTGTTTCGTCGCTGATGTTGTTTCCGACAAATATGAATTTACTGATAATTGTATTATTTCAACTGCAGTTTCGGTATCTGCCTTCGATTTTCTAACAGTGTTACCCTGCATGGCCTCGCATGTCATAATTATAGTTTCTACCTTCAAAAAGGTCACTAGCCCTCTATAGGACATCAAAGAAATCCGTCTTCCAACTTTATTGTGTCACTAGGCAGAACGAGCCAATAGGATTTCACGAGCCATTACAACATGAGACGGCACTGTAAAAAATGTGGTGGTAACAAGACGGGTGATAGTAATAATAAACTTTCTTAAGAAAGTACGATTGTAAGCCATCTGAGTACATGGAAATAAAGGAAAGGAAAAGCAGAATGAAATTGAAAAAAGTGTATGCATAAGCAATCAAAATAAACACAAGTAACACACAGCAAAATGGAAGTAGTAGAATTCATTATAAATAACTTTGAAATATTTGAAGTTACAATTGTACTATGGACATAAATTAATGTACTCCAGAACATGAATGACAAAATCAACAGGAAACATAAAGATGCCATACAGGAAGAACAGTTTTGAAGAGCTACCGAAAGCAGCGGATTCAGAACTGAAAACAAACAATGTTGATGTTAGAATGGAAAAGACCGACTGCATCATGTATGCATAAGTTTTCCGACAAATTACAATACTATCTGGGAGCCATTAACTCCAGGAGTCGATAACACTACTTCAGTCTCGATTTTTTTGGCCGAAAATCACGAAGTGGCGTTACTGTACTACTGTTCAAGGAAGTGGATACAATCTGCCACATGGCTAAACACTAAATTAGTACTAAACATTCTAATTTCGAATTCACACTCGTAATTCCTTTCATTGCAATGGATGGTGTAGTTTCCAAGCTGGAAATTACAGGAGTAACAAAACCATGTCATAAAACTTCCATTCCACTGCTTCGATAACCAAACAGTCAATAAGTTAACAAAGGGCACGAAACAGTCTCCTTAGCTGTCTTTAAATGACAGTCACAAATGCCATTTAAAAAAAAAGGGGAGGAGGAGGCTGATTAACTGTTTGTTGAGATAACTTCCATGTTTAAGAATCTCTGGGAGACATGTGCTTCATCTAACCTTAACTGGTAGTTCAGACAACTTCCTTTCAACTTATCTAATACTCTAGACTGCTTCCTTAAAAATTTAAACTGATAGTCTAAACAAACATCCTTAAACTTAATTGACACTCTAGGCGACTTCCCTAGCTGATAGTTTAAACAACTTCCTTATAGGGAACCTCGGATTCTTCACGAGTCACCAAATTCTTAATACGAACAGCTTCTCTTTCCCATTCTGAGGCCCCTAACATTACCATGCGGGACGCTCCTATTCGTTCCGCTTGTTTAAATGCCCTGCGACCACCAAATAGCCCAAAATTTTCTTTCCCGAATCAACAAAAGTAACCTGATTGCTACAAAAAACAGTAACAACACATCTATATGACAGAGTAGACGGTTAGGAAAACTCACAACTTACTTTCCTACGGGGCATTTTATTAACCTGCAACAAAACTCCACTCTTTCACAGCAAAATCCAAACTAATATAGGAAAAAGTATATAATTTCTAAACAAGTATTCTCCCAGGAAGTAACTGCATGAATATATTTCCACAACTTTAGCATCACCATAGGTGTTGACCATAGAACAAAGTTGAAATACTGTATGAACTTTACTTCGTTCGGTACATACTTCAAGTACATACAATACCAAGTACAGACTTTAATTTAGTCAAGAAACCAATTTTGGCATGATAGAATTTATTTGCTGTTTCTAATCATCATGGCTCATCAGTCCGCCAGAATTCACCAGAAATTTTAACATTTTTTTATTTTTCGGGAAGCGTTGACTGTTTCCCCAAACAAAACCGATGTCACATACAAAAGGCCCTAAAATTTGAAAATTGTACGGCATATGGTAATGCCACGTGGTGTCTTAGTTTGCGGTCAGTTCAAATTACGTACTGTATGCAATAATAAGTCAATAGTTTGTACAGAACTAAAATATTTTGTTCTATGGGTCAGACAAAGGATAAAAAAGATCGCAATTTTTTGGACAGTGATATAACGTTGTTCATTTGCATTCACAGAACTACCTTTCAGTGGAAATTTAAAAATATCTGATAAACTTATACAACAGTAATCTTCGTCATGTAAAAATTGATGACACTAAAGGGTTCTGGAACAATACCATTTCAAACGTTTTGACTCTAAGACAAGGTCGACTGCCCGGCCAGAAGCTCTAAGCCGTACTGCAAGAGCTGTTGCCTGTGGCCTCAAATCCTCATCCAGGGCCAGAACTATGTCATCCACACTTTGAGGAAATCTCGGAAGGAGATTCCTCTCCTTCAAAAGCTGCAATAAAACCAGGCTACTGTCAGTTCAGTTAAGGGATGGCCAAAAAACAGAAGACATTCAGTCAGTTTAAGGCCAGATCTTAGGAGACAAATGCTACACCGTAACATGCGATTAGAAAAGGTATATATAGCATAGGGATTAGATTTAGTGATTAATAATAGTTTAGGTCAGAGTGGCGTGGATCATTTTCAACAGCTTAACAAGATAGCGTTAAGAAAAAGACAATTGGTCTTATTAACACTATTTTACGTCCAGGAGCCAAAGAAAACCGGCATCAAATCTATGTCAATCAATGCTTATAGCGATTCACAGTGTACTGCTCACCTCTACAATGACCGCATCTCCGAAACCGAACCCACAAGCAGGAGCATCAATCCCACCAAAAGTAGAAAGTAATCGATCATATCGGCCTCCACCACAAATGGCACGCAACTTCCCTTCACGATCAAAGGCCTGCACTCAATCATAACAGCATGTCATCAAACAGCGTCTACATTGTAAGCCTCAGCAAACATACCGCTGACACAAAAAATTCCAGAAAAAAAATCCGCTAAATGTTAAAACGGAGTGGTAGTTAAGAAAAATCCAAGGCAATGAGCAAATTATTTTACTGCTTCATTAACCAAGAACATGAAGTGCACCTCAAAAACGGTGCCTGTGTAGTATGCGAGTCCTCTCACAACCGAAACATCAAAGACCAGCCAATCAGAGAAGCCGTAAGCATCTGCCAGAGTAAACAGTTGCTGAAGCTCTTCCACAGCTCCAATGTCATCCGTCAAGAGATCTGTAGAGGAACTGAAAAACTATTTAAAACCCGACCAGAAGCTCTTTGGTCCAGATAGAGCAACAGGGATTTGCTCTAAGACAACCAAGGCGACACGCAAGGCGAAACAAAGATAGGTGAACGACTTAAATAGAACCTTCCCAACGAACTTATCTATGCAAGTCCATTGGACAAAAACAGAAGAAAATAATCAAGGACAACCCTTCAAAAAGGAGAAAAATCTACCTCGCAGTTCCTCCAGAGTTTTAACCGACATAGCTCCCAAAATACCAACAATAGCCTCCTCAGACAGGCCAAGAGCCGCCAACTCCTTTTCGACATCTGACCGGGGTATCTTTTCCATCTGCATTTCCCACCAATAAACCAAAACCACTGTCTACCAGTATTTCATCAACCGACTTTGATGAGACCTTACGCTAGAACTAAGGCAGGAAAGCTTGCTGCAAGCCTATCCAGGTCCTCTCAAGTCCTCCAATACTGAATTATTACCCTTATCAGATCTCAGAGAAGCAGCCAAGGAGGAAAAAAAATTAAAAATCTGTCCTGCCAAAAACAAATAGCCCTGACACTTAAATGTGAAAATTTGTTCCAATTTGCAAAAGCTCACCTTATCCACAATCACACATACTGAAGCAAATGATTCTGGAGGTACATTGTGGAGGCCCAAGAGAGCTTGCAAAACCTGAGCGCAAACAAAAGGATCCCCAAAAATGTCGAAGACATAGTAGTCAAGTTAAAGCCTGTGATTTTCCTTAAGCAACAGTTTGCAGACAAACAGTCTCCATGTGCACTTCACCACCCCCGGAGACACACAAGCATATGTGATTAACAAAGGAACTGCAATCGACCAGACAGAAGCTGCAAGAGAAGCCTGCAGTGCCAATGTAATAAATTTCACAAGGATGTGTTGTAAAGCCAAAACAGAAGAGCTTACCTTGCGGTTGGACACACGGATCCCCACATCATTTGATGTCAATCCCAGTTGAGTAAAGAAGGTGACAATCGCTGAAAGCAGCTCAGCCTCAGCCTACACAGTACCAGCGAATATTTGAAGAGATGAGTATATTCACTATCATGAGATTAAATACTTCACCACTGACATACACCCTCAACAGCAACTCTGGAAGATCGTACCTCAACACCAGCTACACCGAGAATATCCATATTCCATTGATAATGCTCACGCCGCCTTCCCCTCGTCATGCGTTCGTATCTCCAGCACTGACCAATAGCAAACCATTTCAACGGAAAAGAGAGGGCCTTCCTGGAACAAAACATAATAATGACAAAAAACAAGGAATTGGTCAACGATTCTGCATTTCTATACCGAACAAAAAAAAGTCCATCAAAGCAGAATGATCAAATCATGATGCAAAATGCAACTCACCCTTTTTGCAACACAAGGCGTGCAAGGGAAGGCGTCAGTTCTGGTCGAAGAGCCACTTTTCGTCCACCTTTATCCTCAAAGTTGTAGAGCTGCAGCCAAACTCCCCCGCAGTAGCATTTTCCTGTTAAACCCCTGACAAGAACGCGCACAGAAGTAAAAACAAGAGTGTAAGGCCAATGCATTCACGATGCAGTGGACTAAAAAACGACCATAATGAAAATATCTGGCAGTGCTCTAGTAATCCCCTGCTTTTAAACCATCTCAAGTTTAAAGTTGCAGGGTATGTATATGCCTGATACTTTAGACAAGGCCCTCCCAATGTCCTAACCATTTGACAGCTTTACAGCAGTACAATAAAAGGAGAATTAAATGAGCCCTGTAACTGGTGTTACTGCCGCGTTAATTACAGCATTCACATAGAAAACCTGTACAATTTTGTAAAAACCGCACATTTATCTGTACAAACACGATGATTACTGGCCAATATTACTAGTAATAACATACAGATAACTACACAATAAGTGATTAAGTAAGATCTGATCGCATTCACCTGTTGTGTTATCTCTTCGCCTGCCTTTCTCACGAAAAGCTCTTCTGACTCCAGAACAGGAAAATCCACTTCCTCAAATCCAAAACGTCGAGAAACCTGACCAGCCGGACACATTTTCTGATATTACGCCACCACTTTTGTACAATTTATGGACACAGCAACCAAGAATGCAAAAGGATGATTGTATAAGTGTATATATCCAGAATAAACGATTTTTCCAAAAATCAACGCAAACTGGTAACTTGATAATCATATGAATGGCACAGAATCTCGCAAAGTGGCGCATTCACTCCATTCAAAAAAAAATAAAAAAATGACCAACAAAAAAAGATCTACTGAAGAATCTCAACGGAACCGATATTGTAAAAGTGTCGCGGCTACATTTAAATACAATCATATCAGTAATGTCAAGCCATAAAAAACAATGGAAAACTACCTCACGAAAGTTACCGAACAGCCATGTTCGCAAACGCATGTCTTCAGGAGGAAAATCTCGGGTTCCTCGGGGAGGATTTACATCCACCATAACAACAGAGCGTGAGGGAGGAGGAGGACCTGTAGCGGCTGGACCTCTTAATCCTTCCTGAGTTGTGGAAGCCCTAACTAAAGTGAGTCGAGATAAACCGGGTGTAACACCTTTGTCTTTTCTTCCTTGTAATTTCCAAGAATCTCTTGGATCACACAAATCTAAGGATACATCACCACGTCTCAAGGATAATTTACTACAAGGAGTGCCACGGAGGGACACTAATGCAGATAGATTAACTTGACCAAACGACCGGAAAATCGATTTTTTTACTTCACTTTTACACAACATAGAGTTTTCCGCATGTCCTAGTCGCTGGAAGAGTGAGAGAGAGGCAGTCGCCATGGTAATATATGCAGAAGTTACTGTAGAAACAACAATGGAGAAGAAAGCTAAATTATTGGGCTTCAAGAATAAATACTGGAAATCATCAGTACAATACAGTACAGTAGAGCACACATACAGTACCTGCTTTGGGACACGTTTAAAATGTTGCTGCCCCCGATAGCCTGAAATGAAAAGAACGTGTTTCGGGCAAGAAACAGAAAATGTTTTGAACCTTCAAATGCTACCCCGGGCAGAAACGAAAAAGTAGGAAATTAAAAGTACGGTGAAACGAACTGAACTGAGAAAATAACTGAAGAAAAGTTGAGTAATGTTGGTAACACCTGACTGGCTACAGGAAATAGAATTTACTGTCGAATTTGTGCTTAATTCTCAAAAGTCGTTATATTTAATTATTTATACTACATTATACTGTACCCCTGTACTGTAGTGTAAGAAATGTAAAGCGTGGGGTTTATTTTACTGTGTCAATTTTAGTTTAAATCCATGCAGCTTGGGAGGTTTAAAATTACAGTACAATACAGTGCTGTACAGTACTGTACTGTACAGTACTGTAGCGTTAAGAAAAAAAACAGTATTATCAATCCTATTCTATGTTCAGAGGCCAGAAAAGCAGGCACTCATTTAGTGTTGGCGATTCACGGCGTAGTCAGCGGCTAAGCGCAGACGGAACATTTGACTTTCCTAGTTTACTGAATTCATTTATTCCTTCATGTTACGGAAAGAAATGTATGTGCTGCCCTGGATGTTAAGACGGACAAAAATGTTTCAAATGCTGCCCCGTCCGGCTGAGGCGAAAGTGAAAGATTATGAACCTACAAGGTGCACTACAGCTCCTCAAATGGAGCTCATTCTAATCGCTGGAAGGGCAGTTCCTTTCTCTTGTGAGTCCCTCAACTAGGAGGGCCATAGTTTCGACGATGGCTATGGCGTCTTCCTACTTGACTTCATTTTGAGATTACAAAAAGGCCCCCTTTACCTACGTGTGCGGAGGGGGTCTCAAGGAAGGGTCTCCTTATTTTGTTACAGTTTTTGCCAAAATGAAGCGAAGCAGGGATGATAGCGGTGCTGGACCTTCTCAGAAACGGCCCGTCAATGCTGGAAGAGGAGAAACGTGGGTTTTGATCCGTTGAAGATGCTTTTAGCTTATGTTGAAGAGTTTATTCCTGCAAATGAATATGCATTTTGTCGAATCTCTAATTTTGTAACTTTTTTTACAATTTTTTTCTTATTTGCAGGTCTGAGTCTGCTGGACCTCAGCCGACTCAAGCAAGCACTCAGCGGTTAACAACAGATGACGCCTTGGCGTATCTCAAAGCAGTGAAGGAGAAGTTCAAGGATGACAAGGAAAAATATGAGGAATTTTTGGAGTGCATGAAGGACTTCAAAGCTCAGAGGTCAGAGGCCTTTTTCTAACTTTGTTTTTATTTCCAAGCACTGGCAGCCTACTATTTGGAAGCAACGTCAACAACAACAACAATAATATTCAACATATTGAATGTCCTTTCATTTCATTCATGTTTCACTGGATTGCGTAACTGTTCAGCACAACCCGAAAAGGAATGTCGTTGTTATTACTGCAATGACAACCTGATAGAGAGCAATTTTACTCGTAATCTAATTTCCTATAAGTTTTAAAATTTTAGTAGACAGTAAGAGGTGCTCACAAGCCAGTTGACCTCCCTACAGGATAGACACTGCCGGAGTCATAGCTCGAGTGAAAGACTTATTCAAGGGTCATCGGCAACTCATTCTCGGGTTCAACACTTTTTTACCAAGAGGCTATGAAATCACTATGCCTCCTGAAGAGGTTCCTAAGAAGCAGCCGGTGGAGTTCGATCAGGCCATTAACTACGTGAACAAAATCAAGGTAGAGCCTTAACCTGCTGTTATTTCCATCCTAAATAGATCATTGATTCATTGAGTTTAGCCGTTGCTGGAAATTTTGATAGTGTTTCATTTTTTTCTTTAGTGAGTTTTTGCCTCTGATTACTGCTTGTACTGTTTAACAAACTCACTGCTGGATATCGTTTACAGCTTGGGTGGTTTTCCCTTATTTATTTTTGAAAAATATTGTTTGCCGGACAGACCCGCTTTCAAAATGAGGAGCAGGTGTACAAAGCATTTTTGGAGGTCCTTAATATGTATCGAAAAGGGAACAAGAGCATCACAGATGTTTACCGAGAGGTAAGGCACTTGTAATACAAGTTTATGGCGGCATGCACTCATTTGAGAGCATGTCCATGTTTCATTTGCAAAGCAGGTTTCATGACACAAGCCATAAATCTTGCGTCATCATTCGGTCCTTGGAGTTTCTAGACTTGTTGCACTAATGATTTCAGTGGTAGCAATGAGCATCCCTCCTTCTTAAGTGGTCGATGAGTTTTGGCCTTGAAATACAGGTGGCAAAGCTTTTTGAGAAGCATCAAGATTTACTCGATGAATTTACCTTTTTCCTTCCGGACCATACGCATCCTCCAGTTCAACAGCAGGTGACTCGAGGGGCCCATACTGGGGCTTCAAGGCAACCGCCTGTTGAAAAGTCTTCTTCCGCGGCTCCTCCTACTCGTCCCATTACTGTTGAAAAGCCTTTAAAGGTATATCAGCACATTTTTCATTTTTTTTTAAAAGCCGCAATCGGGGCATGAAATTTTGAATATTTATATTTGTTTTGTTAAGCGAAGTAGCTAAAAGCCTTTAAAGGTGAAGCAGGCATTTTTTTTTTTCTTTTCTTTCAGCTGTAGTCAGGGCAAAAAATAATTGGGAGTAGCCATGTTCGTTTTGTTAAGTGAAGTAAGCGGGTTTTAGCACCTTCACTGTATTCTCTGGACTGGTAGGGTTTTCTTTTTATCCTAAAGCATTTGTCTGAGGTTTTGCTGATGTTTTCGGTTAGCAGAAGGAGAAACAAAGCACAGCTAGTGCACCTGATGGAACATCCGAGAGAGAGAAAGAGAAGGGGGTCAAGATAGAAATTGAGGAGAGGAAGCCATTTGAAAAACTGAAGGAGAAGGATAAAGGGAAGGAGAAGGACAAGGACAAAGAAAAGGAAAAGGACATCAAAGAAGAGAAGGAAGAGCGTCCAAAAGAGGAAAGGGTGACGAAGGAGGAGAAAGAAGAAAGGGATAAAGATACAGATGGACAACAAGACATGATGGACATGGGAACACGCCCAACCAAACGAAGTTCAGCAAGACGAGCTGATGTACTTATAAAACAGCATGTTGAGGGGAGAGACGTCTCTTCTTCAGCTGTTCCAGCAGCTCCTACTGGAGATGAAAAGAGGTTGCCTAAAGGTATATTAGCACCCCAGGTTCCCACACATTTCAAAATCCCAGCATTTTTTCTGCCCTTTGTTTCTGGACGCTGCCTCAAAATCACACCATTTTTTTCTGTGTATACGTTTTTTGAAAATACTTTAGTATACATGGTGCATATGAGGATTTCAGCACACATATGTAGGATTATTGTTAACGAAGTGATCTGCTGAGCCTCTTATCTGGAGGTGGAGATCAGGTGCATGTTTTATGTCATTTAGGGTGGGAAATTGTTTACACAATGGAGTTCAGTTTTAATTGTCACAAGTTTTGCCATCTTAGGTAGATAAATGCTGTTCAGTAGCTTTCTACAATTTTTGGATTACAAACCATTATGACAGATGGGGTCTCTGCTGGGTTTTCTTGCTGCAGCTGGGAGTGCTCAGAAAGACAGCGCCTTTTTTGAGAAGGTTAAAGTTAGGTTCCGCAACAAGGATATGTGGGCTGAATTCATTAAAGACCTTCAGATGGTTGGAGACGGCCTTTTAAGCAAGACAGAGCTACAGGATTTGGTAAAGTCACTTTGCCTGCTTAAAGCATTACCTCAGCCCTTCTGATTTTCCTCCATGAAATGTATGCTTTTTTGATATCCATACTTTTTCTTTGTCTATTTCACCACATTCTCATTCTCTGCTTTCTCTTTGAGACTAGGTGCATATATGTTATGGAGACATTGGCAGCAGAGGAAGTTGCTCAGCAGGATTGTACGTCAGGACAGCAGAATTGAACTTTTTGAAGTGGGGTTAGGCTTAGTGTCTCAAAGTACTGCATTCTTTGAGTTGACTCTGTATAATTGCATCATTGTGTTCAAGTTGAAGTTGGTAATCAGTAGGTTGCAGGGGCTGATTGAAGAATGTTAAGATGCTTAGAGGAGTGTTTGTCAAGGACTACTTTGCTCTAGGAACTGGTTGTCAGGTTCCCGATTCCTGATTTTGTAGCTGCTTTTTAAGGTGATGGGCGAAGTTTGAATGGAGTTTAATGGCGAATTTGTGGCTGTTTGCAGGTCAAAGATGCTCTGTCTAAACATCATGACCTCATGGAGGGCTTCAATGAGATATGGGCAAGATGGGAACATAGCCCTGGTAAAGCACGGTTATTCAATTTGTTTTGTGAGAGCCAGGAATAGTATGCCATATTTTCTGATATCTCTTTTTTTCGTTAGATAATCCACATGCAGTTGTGTTGTTGATTGGGGCATCTGAAAGGCTCTGTTATGGCTGGTTCAATAATTCACACCTTTCTGTTTTCCTTTTTTAGTCCGTAATGACTCACGCATCAAGGTAAAAAGACATACAAGCACGGAATTCTATCTTGATGAGCGATTGTGGGACTTGTTGCCTCCTGCAGGCGGTGTAACTGAACACATTGCAAATCTGATGCCATTTTTGGTGAGAGGTAAGCCTTTGTTCGTAGTATTTTTGCTTTCTCGGAGCGTCCGGGAATATTGCGTTGAGGCATTCAGTGCCTCGTGTGTCTGATTTGATTTATTTTCTTATAATTTGCCCTATGGTTTTTTTATGATGTGTAAGGAGTAATTTTCACTTGCACCTTGTTTTTTTTTCGTGTTATATTTTTGCTCTGTACATGGTATGTGCAGTAATATGTTTATGAAATGAGACATTTGCTATTTTTGTTTTTCTGTTTTGAACAGAAAATGACGTCAGTGAAGCATCACACAAGAAAAGATCTGAAAGAGAGCAGGAGAAGGAACGTGTGCGAGAGCCTGAAAGGGCACGTGATCGCGAGCGCGATAAGAGCATGCCACCGCCACCACGGGAACCTCCTCATAGGGTTCCAGGCACAGGTGGCAAAGAGAAGATGATTAATAAGCCTATATCGGAGCTGGACCTTTCAAATTCAGAGAAATGCACTCCAAGCTATCGCCTACTTCCAAAGAGTGTATGCCACCCTGACCTTTGGATGGTCAAATTGTTCAAAAGCCTGGAATTTTTTATGGGGCTCTCCACTGGCAAGGCATTAGCCCAGCACATTTATTTCTCGGTGCATATGGTCGAGTGTTATTCCAAGAAGTATTTGTTGGATGCTGACTTGCCTTGTTTCTGTCTTTGCTGCAGTACCCGCGGATGATATCCAGCCACCGTACAGAAATAGGGAACAAGGTGCTTAACGATAATTGGGTATCTGTCACTTCTGGCAGCGAAGATTATTCATTCAAGCACATGCGAAAGAACCAGTATGAAGAGAGCCTCTTCCGCTGTGAGGACGACAGGTAAGCGATTGAGCTGTAAGGTCCGAGACTGTAAATGCTTAGGGAATGAGATTCAGGTGTGCTCATTTTCATCCACAATTGCGATCTTTCATCTTTTGAGGTTCTTCAATTTGGGGCAGCAGTTGAACAATTGCATCGCCCTACAACACAGTTGATGTATAGAATTGTTGAGACCACCTACAATTCTGATTTTATGCTTCTAAGTTTCTGTACTTAACCCTCTTAAGTGATTATATCGACAGGTCGTCTATCTGATGATTTTTCCGTTATCGCTGTTCTTGATTCTCACCTTGATGTGGTAGCGAGCATCCTTCTAAGACCGTTTAACTCGTGAATCCATTTGGTTCGAGAAATGAGAATATTTCAGACCAAATTTGTTGCAACTTTTGTATTCTTTGATTTTGCCTGATCAATAGTGTCCTTGGACTCGTGCAGATTTGAATTGGATATGCTGTTGGAATCAACAATTGTGACTGCTAAGCGGGTAGCAGAGCTTGTGGAAAATCTTCATAGGGAAAAAGACAAGGACGGGAAACCGTCAACCTCAACAAAGATAGAAGACCTAAGCCGTAAGCATATCTCTTCAACCGTTTCCTATCACAGCACAATGCCCTGAACACGACTCAAGCCGATTTCTGTCATTGTGTGTTTTTTTTTTTTATTCAAATTGTCTTTCCTGATGTTTTCATGTCCGAAAGCTTTTAATGTGTCGCCGAACAGTTGAAGAGGCTTGGCCACCTTTTGGAAAACCAGCTGGACTGTAGTTTTTTGTTAACCTTTCTTTTGTTTGTTGTGCGAACAGCAATCAATTTACGATGTGTGGAGCGGATATATGGTGACCACGGCCTTGATATTCAGGAGCTTTTAAAGAAGAATCCTGCAGTGGCATTGCCAGTGATCCTGCAACGTTTGCGACAAAAACAGGAGGAATGGGGCAAGTGCCGTGAGGAAATGAACAAGGTCTGGGCAGAAGTGTATTCAAAGAACTACCATAAGTCACTCGATCATCGCAGTTTTTACTTCAAACAGCAGGACAAGAAGTTTCTCAGTGCCAGAAGTGAGTCTCCCTGTCCAGTGTCTGTTTGCTATTTCAAAAAAAATGTTTTTTTGACTTTCCATGAATCGATGAAACCTATTGTCTTTTTGGTAGGAATTTTATTGTAAAGAAAAGGTAAAATTATGCAACCCAGATGAATTTTTGTGTGGGTGAAAGTATCTGATTGCGTACGGGTTGGATTATACTTCTATGTTGCAGATATGCTTGCTGATATCAAAGATATCAATGAGAAGAAGAAACGTGACGACGACAATACACTTCTTGCACTTGCTGCTGGAAATCGGAGGCCACTCATTGCAGACATGTCTTTTGGATATCCAGACCCATCTATACACGAAGATCTCTACCAAATTATCAAGTTTTCCACTGAAGAAGTGTGTAATTCCAGTGAACAAAGTGAGAAGCTTATGAAACTATGGACAGGCTTTTTGGAGCCTTTCCTGGGTGTTCCATTCCGGCCAAATGGCACTGAGGATGCTGAGGAGGCGAATAAAGGGAAGGCTGTGTCTGCGGCGCCTACCCCAGACCAACCTTCCCTTAGAAAGGAAACAGATGAGTCGATACAACCTGGCCCTCAGCTTCAAAGTGCTTCAACAACGGCAGGTGGGAGTTTGCGACAAGGACAAGGAGATAATAAAGATGCTGGACAGTTAAAGGGAGATAAGGGAGATACCGAGCCTATAAAACACAGGCTAGGGGACAACACCCATGGTGCAGAATCATCTCGTAATGCTGCAAGAGGGGGGGGCCATGAAGGAGCTGGTCATATGCCTTCTGTAGATGATGCCCATGAGCCACCTATTGGGGAAGCCCAAGGCATGAGGAGGGAGGATAGGGATGATGCAGGTCCCTCTGGAGATGTACAGCAGTCTGACCAGGTAGGCCTAGCTTTATTTCTTTTTTGCTTTGCGTTTTTTCCTTTTTATTCTTTATTTGCTAATGATACATGTTTCTATGGAAGCACCTTTAATGCAGCAGGGAACTGCTGGTGCTTTCGGGTTGCTTGCCTGTGTCAACAGGCGTTCAAGGACTTTGATTGCTTCAGGTTTCTTAATGTCTTTCGTCCATTTCCCTTTCATGGATTTTCACCGATTTCGTCAGGTTTAAGATGTATTCTGACTAGGACTGGTTTTCTAGTCATGTTTTTTGAAGACATTTGTTTTTTATTTGAATTTTAAGCAGTCGGATGTGTTATTGCTTGTTTTTCGTCCAGACCAACCGAAGACAGTCTTGCATTTCCACTTGCAACGCTTAACTCTTAGCATGTGTTGGTCCTTTAGCCCTTGCAGGTACCATTGGATGAGGTCAATGGATATATGCAATTTTGGCTGAGGGCATTGCCCAGGTGCCATTTCATGGGTTGAACGGGTATATACAATTTTGTCTGAGGGCGTTGTGGGCAGGAACCAGCACCAGCCAGTGTGGATGCTTCCCTGCGAGAAGGAGCGACAGATGTGAGAATTCCCCCACGTTCTCCTCGGGAAGAAGGAGAGCTCTCTCCCTCTCCTGAAGCAGAGGAACCTCCACCTCCTCAAAGGGGTCGTAGCAATGGAAGCGGGGGGGGTAGTCGGAAACCAATGGCTAATGGAGTTACATTTATTGTTGGAGGCAAGCATAGGAACATCCATGGTCATGTGGATGATGGGGATGGGGATGGAGATGGAGATGCTCACCATCATGCAAGAGGAGACGAAGAAGGCGAGGACAGTGGACCGTCAGGAGGTAGTTCGAGTGTTGAATCGGACACAAATAGTGAGAATGAACATGATGACGAGGAACATGATGAGGAAGAGGAGGATGACCATGAGCAATTGGTCAAGGGAGAAAGTGAAGGAGAGGCAGAAGGTGGCGGTGATGCAGACGATGCAGAAGGAGATGGTGTTTGCTCTCCTAGTTTGCCTGATGGCCGTTTCTCTCTCTGCAAACCCCTGGCGCCTCGTCCTGGATACCTGAACAGTGGTGTGGCTATGGCTGAGAATGGTAGCCATGTATTTTATGCGAATGACGTCTTTTATATTCTCTTCAGACTCCATGAGGTCTGCACCTTTGTTCCTGGAATTTGGGATGGCAATGGGACAGGGTGGAATTATAACGCACATGCCATACTATGTGAATTCGTCGATTCTGAAAAGGGCCTTTATGGGATTTGCTTATTATTTGAAATTGTTTAACATCAGTATCTCTGACAATAGGGCGATAAATGGTGTTATTGTAAGTGCGTGATGTCATTTTGTGTGACAAGTGGAGGTCGATAGCTTCATAGATATTTCATGTACTTTATTGAGAGCCTTTGATATCAAAACTAGTCTTCTTACAGAAATTCTGTACTAAGGTTATGTAATGTGTGGCAAGATACCATGCAAATTAAGTTTTGGCTATACTGTTTTATGTGAAAGTGTTTATCAGACGGAAATCAGCAGACTCAATAGGCATTTATAGTCCAGTGGAGGCAAGGCCTTCTGCAGATGGACACTTGTAGGATAAAGGAAATTTTGGGTGTAAGGAACAAATTTTGGTAATCCTTCCCCCATATGGTGGAAAATCACACATTTTTAAATTGTAGTCAAATACTTCAAAAGACTTCCCCTGTTTGTGCACCTTTACTTTTTCTCAGATGATCATAATCGATTTTTTTGTTGGCTTTCCAGGTACTATATGAACGTATTCTTTCTGCAAAGACAAATGCTCAGGCTCAGGAACACAAATGGAAATCCAACAGGACCGATGGCACCTCGCTTGATCCATATAGCAAGTGAGTGTCCATTTCCTCTGCAATTTTTACATAATGTTGGTTATTATATCAATATTTTATTTATACAGAATGTTGTATAGGAAAGTTACCTTCGAAGTAAGAATTTGGTTTCCTTGATTTCTTTGTCTACCTTTTCCGGTTGTGCAATTGCTGGACAAGTAGTGACATTTCATTAGCTTTTCTAAGTAATGAAGAACCATGTTACCATGTTATAATGTGTTATTCCCCTTTGCGTCATCAGGTTTATGGAGCTTCTGTACAATCTTCTGGATGGCACAATAGAAAATACTAAATTCGAAGATGATTGCCGGAGTCTGATTGGCACCCAGTCTTATGTTCTCTTCACCTTGGACAAACTGATCTACAAGCTGGTGAAGCAGGTATACTGTGATGTATGTTATGCAGTGTGTGCCTGTCCTTAAGCCTTCTAAACCTTTTTGTAGGCCTCTTTTCTGTCCTTTTTCCAATCACTTACAGAACCAGAATGTTTTTCAACTTTGCTTGTTTTGTTCTCTGTCGGGAAAAGTTCATTGCAGACTACCGGTACTTGTTCTGTTGGATGCACTGGTCATGTGTAAAGACGATTGGAAATGGAATATGCGGTTGCCCCATACAACCCGGCTGTTTCGAGTATAATACACATTGTCCGGGGTCACCAGAAATAGCATTTTCAATTGTTTTCCCGCTTTTGAAGTAGAGTTTTGTGTAAAGGAACTGTACTGAACTTGCAATGTAACTTTTGCTGTCCACAGCTTCAGACGGCCACAACAGATGAGATGTCCACCAAGCTTCTTGTGCTTCACTCTTATGAAGAGGGGCGTGCACCTGGCTGTTTTGTTGATCTGGTCTACCACGCAAATGCTTGTGTTCTTCTCCACGAAGACAACATTTATCGCTTGGAACATGTGAGAGAGACTGTCCACAATTTTTTTAATGGGCGGCAGAGATGTTGGCGTTATTGCTGTGCTTTTCTATGCCCTGATCCTCAACTGTTTTTTGGCCAAATGATGTGTGTTTTTTTTTTTTAAAGCTTTTGGTTTTTTCTCTTCTCGTCAGCTTAGGTCGACCTTCCTGTATTTAAAAGTCGATTTTGTCAATCTCATCTCAATCCTGTCAGTATCTGAGGAATACAATCTGCTCTCGCTTTTGCAGAAAGTAGGTGAAAATGGAACACAAATGCTTACAGTACAACTTATGGAAGGAGGTCCAGAAAAGCTGGATGTGCCAACAGGCAGTATTGATCCTGCCTTTAGTGATTACCTCTCTCAGTTTCTCAATTCCATTCCGGAACCTATGACCGACCGCCATCATGTATTCCTCGGCAGGTAAACTGCATGTAGGAGAGTTTGGAACCCGCCTATTATGCTCCTGTAGGCAGTATGTATAGAAATTAATCTCATCTTTTCAGATTATTGAGCCAACGTATGTTATTCACCAGAGGACACAGTTGGAACTGGAAATGTGTTCTTGATATTGGTCCCTAGATTCTCTATTGTGTATTAATGTGAGATTGTTTTGTTTGTTTAATCGTTTTCAAATTTGTAGGAATGCAAAAAAAAAAATAGAAGAGAGCCAAAGCTTTTCTCCATCCAGCTGGACTGAACGTATCCGGGTGTTAAATGGATTGGAATGCAAAATCTCGTGCAGCACTTCAAAGGTGAAATAACTTGTTTTTCCCATGAGAGTCACTGGGTCTGAATATGCGTATGAGGAGTAATATGTTTTCTAAGAAAGGATATTAGTACACATACAACAACGGATGACATTAACGAAACCCAGCAGGGCAAATACGCTACCCATCGCTATTAGTGTTTGGCATTTTTCAGTCACTCAAACGTCTTTAACTTTATTGTCAACTGTTGTTTTTTCTGTTTTAAGGGGGAAATTGAAAAGTAATGGTCTCACCTTTTGATCGTGATGTCATGGTTGTAAATTGGAAAATTCTATGATGAAAAATAGTACTTTAACTTGCCGAAAAATGCTTATCACTAATAATGGTGGGCAGTGTAGCAATGTACATCCCAATTGTTTTGCTGTCGGGAACTTTAAACAAAGTTAAAAAAAATAGGGAAAATCATGAGGAGATAAACGACGAACTTGGTGGGTTGCACTGTGGGGTCCAAGCTTGGTGTAAGAGTTCATTAGCCCTCAGAGAGCCGACTTTTATATCGGGCATCAGATGATCATAGCTCACCAATACCTAGCAATTGGAAAGTGGAGAAAGTGGGATATACCTTGTGAAGCAACGGAGTCGAGCAACACTGAACCATACTCTGGCAATTAGTCCTTTACGTCTTTAAGGGTTCGGGTGTCTCGTTACAGAATATGTTCCGTTTATGAAACCCATTATGTCTCGAGTGAACTCTGTGGTAATTGTAGTCCTGGCAGGTTTATGCCTTGAAAAATATCCTGTTCCTGTGTAAATATGGTCAGGTCGTGTTGTGGATTTATTTATTGGGAAACTTGACCGTGAAACCCATTAAAATGTAGGGATTAATGTAGTGTTGTAGATTTTTCACTGCTGGTTTTTTTTTGTTTGACCTCGTCCTTCATCTTTGCCTACATTTTGCTTATTACTACACTATACCGTCCATCGCTATTAGATTCAATCTCTCTAGTTCGAGTGAATGTTCCTTTGACCCCAAATTTTAAGTTATTGCTAATAAATTAGTTTAGTGGCCCATAATGAGCTACGTGGCAAAACATAATCCAGTGTAATTAATTCGTAGGTAGTGTTAACAGTAATGATTCACTGACCCTACTAACGATTCACAGTGCACTGTACTTAATTTGTTCACCATCACTTGTTTTCTAAAACGAGTTATTTTTGTTGCAGGTTTCCTATGTGCTTGATACGGAAGACTTTTTTCTTCGTCTGAAGAGAAAAAACCACGAAATTTGTCAACCGGAAGAAGAAGGGAATCCTTCTTCCACTGTAAGGAACGCGAAGGAGAAAACTCGAAGTCCTGATTTTGTGTCCCAACGTGCGAAACGTTTCCGAATGTGGGCCGGAAAACAGTTAATACAGGTGGGATTTAACGAAGGCGTTTCGTGACACTAAAAGTATTAATTCTGGGTTTAGGCTTTTTAGATCGAGGGAGGGAGGGAAGGAAAAAAGGTGATTTGAAACTTTTGGGAAAATCTGTGTCTACTTTCAGGAGTGTATTCTCTCTACTCCTTTCAGCTGATCCTTTCCTTTTAGGCTGAGCATTTGCCCTGTGTAATTTTTTTCCTAACCTAATAATGCGAGGATGGTGCTACGGGCAACTTCTAAATCGGCTCATTTTTTTTCTTCTTTGATAATCAGTAGAGATTTTAGTGGAGGTTCCAATAGGGCTTTAGGGCTTTTCAAAATCGCGGCTTTTGGGCTTGTGATGTATAGATGGAAGTTTGGCAGGCAGCCTCTTCTGATTGTATCAAACTTTATTAAAGCTGCGTGGAATCAAATCTGAGTAGAGAGAGAGAGAGGGAGAGGGAGAGGGAGAGGTGGAGAGAGGGAGAGGTGGAGAGGGAGGGAGAGAGGGGAGGGGAGAGGGGGGGAGTGTGAGAGAGGTGGGAAAAGTGCAAGAGACTGAGTTTCGGATAAGCAAGGTGTGGGCTTTACTCACCCGTTTTGACTTGGTTGCATTTGACAAAATTCGCAGAACAGGTTTTAGTCAGGAAATATGGTTTTTGCCATATTGGCTCTTAAGCAGGGCATGAGACACTTTGAGCTTTCTTTGTAGATCCATTTATAGTGTACAGCAAAATGCTCTTTGTGACCTGGTGTCTACATGTGGTTGATTAAGGGTGGTCTTTTATTCGTGTTTCTTTAGGCACGTGGAAAAGGAAGACTTAGGATTGAACTTTGTTTCACATCTATTGGTCGAGTCATCTACAACAATTGAATCTCTTCATTTCTGTTTTGGTTAGTTGTTGGTAGTCTACATTCTTATTTGTCGAAATAATATGTGAATTGCGGTAGTTCGAGTTTGTGGGTATTATTACGATTTTCTTTTGTGATTTAGCTGATTTCTTAGCTTTATTCATTTTATATGTGCATGGAGTCTGCGCGAGGATATCCGATATAGGACCTAATGCAGTCTCTAGTTTTCGGATGATTTGTCCGCAGGTCTTTTGGCACGGTTGAAATGCTGAGTGAGTTTTTTATTGGTCAGTAACAAGCTTTATTAAGTGAGAAGGCAAAGCATGAGTACCTTGGAACAAAGGAAACAGATGGTGAGAAAGAAATTGAAAAACTAAATACCGGTGAAGGAAACTGAATGTAAAAACAACATTGCGATGGGAATGAAATGAACAGAATAAGGGCAAAAACCAACAAAGCTTAGAGTGGAGTATCACAAGATCAAAGCTGATGGTGACAAATCCTTGCATCACTTGAATGGACTAGGAGTGTAGAGATATGGAACATGATGTTGACCCAGAATTGCAAAGCAAATGAAATAAAAATGGAAGCTGGAAATAACCATAAGTCACAGAGTAATGCGATGACAGGAAGATGTGTCTTCATTATCGACAAAAAAACACGGGGTTAGAAGGAGTAGGTCTCCCAGGGCCTCTCTTCTCCTAAGATTGTCCACCACAAATATGGCGGAACAGATTCGAAGCAATAAAAGTTCCATGCAAGGGACATAAATGCTTTAGTGCTAATAAGCTCTGGTGAACACATGGTAGATCGAAGAAAAAGCAAGATAAAGACAAGAAATCGGAAAGTATTTGGACCATGGGCAAAGCAACATGTAAACCCAAAGGCAAATGAGCATAGTGGACATAGTGTGACTATCGATGACTTGCATCGTAACAGAAAGTACTAGACGCAAAGCATATTAGCGAAGGAAAAGTTGAGATTATAATATGCCACTTGCACTTGGTTATATATGCGGTACTAGAGCACTTGATATCTTTTCCTTTCAAGTTTTAGAACTGTAATCCCCGGAACAAAAGAGGCCCAAAAACGTTGTGTGTATGTGATTCTGCATTCTAGAAAAACACTTTCAAGCACCATTGGGTTTTGGGTGTTTTTAAATTGAACTTGTTTCGGTTGTTATATTTACTTGTAATTTTTGTATTCACATAGCTATTTTGTTCAATTACCCTGTATAACAAATTTTTAGTGTTGTGTATCGGTAAGGATTTGCCGATAACCGATATGGACCTTTTTTCGGGTATCCGATAATCGATATATTGGTACGATATATCGACATCGGTCTTATCGCCGATAAGTAGCCGATAATGCAGGGGTCACCTAGAGTTCCTGAATTCCCTGTTTCGGTACCGCAGCATACACTTTCCATGTAGCAAAAATGACCTAGGCATAGTTTTAGCATGTCTAAAGTACCGCCGATGCCATGAAAGATACGAACATGTGCAGGCCTCTTATTCTGCATGTCAACTCACATGTCTGGCATGTAAATAGACATGCCAGGCATGTCAATAGCGGCTATTAATAGCAATAGCCGTAATAGCGGCTATTCATGGGCTATAATAGCCGATGAATAGCCGCTATTCTGGCTACAGCTATATAGCATGGTTATATAGCTAATAGCCTATGGGCTTTTTTCCAGGTATAGCCAATAGCCGTTTAGGAATGGCTATGTGTTGTGATTTTTAAACAATATGTCCCATTAACTTGTTTTATCGATACACTTATGTTTTTAATGTTCATTTATATTGTTGGCTTTGTTCAAGTTAAATTTTTGTGGGTTTTGGGTTACCACGAACTTTCACAAAAAGATCTTACGTCTTAGTGTATGTGTGT
>JBBHKE010000294.1:11111-43513 GCA_037447655.1 Zygnema cylindricum | reverse complement strand
GGAGAGGGAGAAGGAGAGGGAGAGGGAGAGGGAGAGGGAGAGGGAGAGGGAGGGACGGGGGGAGGGAGGGGAGAAGGGGGGATGGGAGGGGAGAGGGAGAGGGGGAGGGAGGGGGAGGCTAGTTCAACTAATATTCACACTTATTTACCAAACATTTGGCATTCTTCACGAGAGTTACAAGTTTTCACGTATGTTTCATACATTGTCTCAAAATTTATCTCAAAACTTGACCCACTGGCAACTAAATGACACATGAATTTTCACGTACATTTTAGAGTTAACTTATCTAAATCTCAGAACATTAATGACCCTCAGACGCCCTTTGCCTTAACATTTAGACAAGGTTTTGGCTTGGTTCAGTCGAGGCAGAACAAATATGCCCGCCTTTTTCATCCGATCACAACTGTTCTCCCTCTATTACTTCAGCTTATTGCAAGAAAAACATTCTTCCCTTAGCCTTCTATTTTTTCAGTCTACTTCTATGGGAAACTTCTATGGGAAGAAACTTTCCTCCCTAAGCTACTCTTCCTTACGTCTAATACTATAGGAACCTCGGTCACTCTGACTTAAGTCTACTACCATCAGAAGAAAATAGGATCGAGCTGACACTGACTCTGTAAAGAAGTATCAGTGGAATAATGAGATACGGCATATATATGGAAATGAGGTTCAAGCGAGCTGGTAGGGAGAGAGATGAGAACCAAAGTGCCCCAAGGATAGGCACCTGCGAGGTAGAGAAACAGACAGTCCAACACATAAATTGAATTATAAAAAAATTCCCCATTTGACAAAAAAGAAACGCCTTATCAATATGGTCGATAAATTTAACAAGCGCAAGTTAATGTATTCTTACACCAAATGCAGCTTTTTGCCTTTTGTGAACAAAAGCCTCACACCAAACAAATAACTAAACTAGTAACATTGGACCATTTTATGGCAGGAAATAGAAACAATATGGCGGACAGTGCTAAGATTTGGACTTATACATCCCAATTAGTGTTAGGTGTCTCCCTTTCCGTCTCCCTCTCCCTCTCCCTCTCCCTCTCTCTCTCTCCCTCTCCATCTCCCTCGCACTTCCTTCATTGTTTTGACATCAAGGCCTAGTACCCACTTTGAAAAATACGAACTATATTATCTCTAAGTCATTGTACCCAAAATCATGCCCTGGTGACGATTTCCACTCTTTCATTTCCCAAGGGCTTTACTAATAGAATTTGAAATAGGAGACAAAAACAAAAAACAAAAGTAGTCCAGGATAAAACCTTTCTGCAAAAACTCACCATAGTCGTGACGACATGAGCTGCATAGATTATTGAGGGCACTCGTATCCATTCCTTGCCTGAAACGAGCATGGAAATCAACAAAGAGAAGGCGGCTTCAAATGGAAAGTCAAATGAAAATTCTAAAAGCTGTCATCAAGTGAGAATTAGAAAACATGTCATAATGATAAACGGCATACTTGGAGACTCAACAATGTGATTCAAAACTGTTACCCTCCACGAGACATAAAATGTGAATCAAATATCAGTCGATCAATTCGACACTGCTTAACTAAAAACTAAATATGTCTTGCAAAAGGAAAACATTGAGTGCAACAAACAACGAGCCTCCGCTTTAGTGATTACGGAACAAGAAAAAAAACGAAAACAAAGCATAAAATATGATAAAAACAACTAATTCACCATACGAAGACTGAATTTTGTGTGCAAAAGAAAGAAGTATGTATAAAATCAAGTGTAATCCACATTAGAACATGTTCTGCACAACATAAATTTACTCAATTTCCCTCCATTTCCTTCAAAACCATTGAACTTGCTACACTGTCTATTACTATTAATGTTAATAGCTCTTATTCGAATGAGTGTTTGAAAAACCGAAAATCATAAATTAGTGTTAAGAACACTTTCTAGTTCAGTGCCCATAATGAGCCATGTTGCAAATCATAATCTAGTTAATTCTAATGAAATGTTAACTCTAATAATTCACTAACTCTAATAGCGAATGACAGTGTACACCGCCCGTTGCTATTAGAGTTAAACATTTTCCGGGCAGTCAAAATCGTTAAACTTTGTGATCGGCTGTTGGATTTTTTTCTGAAGCAAGCACTCTATAAAATGTCAATAAATACTCCAATCCACATTTATTTA
Source organism: Zygnema cylindricum (assembly GCA_037447655.1). NCBI lineage: Eukaryota > Viridiplantae > Streptophyta > Zygnematophyceae > Zygnematales > Zygnemataceae > Zygnema > Zygnema cylindricum. The sequence continues at coordinate 41,366 of JBBHKE010000294.1, read as the reverse complement.
ATGTACATATAATACATGTATGGATCAAAAAACGAATCATAGAAGAGTGAGTTGTTGACCACATCACAAATTGGTTTACATACCATAAATAAAAGCATATGTGGCGGCAAAGAAGTAAGGGAATTGGAAAAGCAGTTCACAAAGGGTAAGGGCTATAAACCAAACTGGTTTTGTACCTGGAAAATCAAAACAGTCAACTTTGTCAACGGAGGAAGGGAACAAAAAAAAAAACCTAACAAACAAAACCTTTATAAGGTGACAGTTTTTTTCGCAAAGTTGAGAAGAATAACCAAGAACAAAACAAAATGATTTTTTATTTTTCCTCCCCCCCTTTTTTTTTTTTTTTTTTTTTTTTTATTTGTTTCGCATTCATTCGTTACAAAGCGTGATAGACCAAATGAAGAGCCACATTTTGATCTGAATTCAACAAAGGTAGAATGAATTTTGTCAAGTAAACTGAAGAGTTGTTACAAATGTTATTAATAGTAACAATGTAGAAGATTGTGCATCTGCTAGTAGGGACTGTTTGTACTTTATAGTAGAATTAGTTTGTTAAAACATAAAGCATTAATGTAATGGAGAAGAATAAAGTTGTCATGTCACGTCACAAAACAAAAATAGACCAAGCTTGCTGGCTTTATCTGAGCACCTTCGGTACAAGGCAGACAAAAAATCTAGCAAAATTGAAAAAGGTACAACAAAACTGAAAAATTAAAATTGAAAAAAGTACAGCAAAATTGAAAAAGTACGATAAACTTGAAAAGTTACAACAAGGATATGTTTAATAATCAACTTTGCTACTTGCTAAGGACAAACAATCATGATGACCTATTGGTCAATGACAATTCTTAGTTGAAATGAATAATAACTGTTGACAGATTCTGGAAAACCGGAAGATTTTGTTCTTTGTTCGCATACCGACAAGAAAGTCTTGGTTTGTGTTGATGTGGAAGTCAAGGAGATCAATGAGAGGTTTGGGAAAAAGCTGACGTGGCAATATAACCTGGCTGTCCAAAAACAGTGTGGTCGGAATGTGGATGACGAAGAATACGACAAACACAATGTCCCACGGCCTTTGAGAGATAGGCAGTAGCGTGGCAGCCATGAGGAGAGAGACTCGGAGAAGTAAAGACAATCACAGCTCCCACTATTGAATATTTTGGAAGCTGGAGAGGAACGTCATCGATTACTTTTGAAATAAGAAAAGCTAGAAACAGGGAACTGCAAACTGAATAGATGTAAACTGAAGCTGAGGTGCATTTGTACGGGCTAGTAGTACGGACTGGATGTACAATTGGTTAACTCATGGCAACCAGAAAAGACGTGGCGGCCTGTAAGTGGACATCTCAGTAATATCTGTGGCCGATACTACGTTATGTGACCTCTCTAAAAATCCGGGGCGATATTTCGACAAATCGAGTAATCATCTCATTGCTGCCCCGACAAGAGAGGTCGCAATCGGGTACCCGAATCCGTACCCGACCCGTACCTGGACAGACAGGTCGAATCCGAAACGGATTCGGGTGCAAAATTTTGGGGGCCGGCCGGATTCGGCCGGGTGATATAGAAAAAAAAAAAAAAATCGGATACGGCCGGGTAAGTAAAAAACGAAAAAAAATGAAGGTTTCGTAGGTAAGTTCCACTACAGTACACCGCCAATCACTATTAGCGTAGTGTACGCTAATTCCGTCCCGCTTTTTTTTTTTTATTCTCAAATAGCGTAGCTTATTCTATTTTTTTCTTTACGCCATTTAAGGTTATTTTCCAAGTACCGTACAAAACGAAAGTACGTTGTCGTGTAAATATTGTGGTGTACGGTCAGTGTCAGACCGTACAAAACTGTACCTTTTTTAAGTGAAAAGGTATAATTAATGAGTTTTAGTAACCGCGGACGCATGAGAATATGCGCTCTAAAAAGGGGATGAAATCAGGTTATCAAATATCAGGTTCGCACATATTCGTCCAACAATTAAGTTTCGACTGTGTGAACGTACGATTTGTGTACGATTTGTCAGATTTTGTACAAATACCTATATTAGTGTAAGCATGTTTGCGACCGACATTTATTTTTTTCAAAGACCCAAATTAAAATTATTAAACAATTATAATGTAGGTTTATTTTCAAAATTTTCAAATTCTTAATCAGCGTAAACCACGGTAATTATTCCTATACGCTAAAGAAACTTCTACTCTAATAGCGATTGGCGGTGTACTGTACACTGTACAGTACTGTTGTGTCCATACTATCCAACATTATTGTACTTTGTACTTTTGGTATCGTGGAAAGTATACAGGAGATGTACCACTAAATTTGTACTTATTCGGGTACAAGTAGGTGCGGGTAGTCGCGAGAAATTGAGTTTCGGTTAACATTTTTTTTCGTAAACGCGTATCGGGTACCGGGTAACAATTTAGGAGTGACATAACGCTGCCGGATTTCGGGTGTTCAGATTTTGAAAAAAAAAAAAAAATGTCGGATTCGGGCATCTGAATTTTGACTTTTGCGACCTCTGCCCGATAGTACTACCGTTTCCGTAACCGTACAATATTTACGCAATAAATTACTCTCGCAGTTTTGTTCACTGCTTCAAAGGGAGCGAGGGAGGGAGAGAGTTAGGAGTGGTTTTATTAGTTTTGACGTTCTGTTTTTGTTTTTTTGTAGGTTTTTATTAGCATCTTTACCTCGTCCCTTTTGCTTTTCATTTGCTTTTTGTAGTGTTCTCCATTTTTTGTTTTTTGATCTCGTGGGACATTTTCCACCACCATTTTGTCTTTATCCCATTCTTGTATCCATATACTTCACCGTCGCACCTTTTCTAAGTAAGCTTATTATAGCTGCTTGTTTTTTCAACTCCTAGGATAGTTTGATGTCGTTTTTTTTCCAACTTATTTTAGTGTAGTACGCCCTACGACGCTCTTAGAGCTAGTAAATTATTACTGTTCAAATCAGTGTTAGAATGTTTTGCCGCGTGGCTCATTATGGGTCATTTAACTACATAGTAACTTATAACTTTGGTTCAAAAATATCTGCACTCGGATTAGCGTTATTAATTCTAATAGTGACGGGTACTTTTATCCTCGTAGCCTGTCTTTGTCCAATTAATCGTCCTCTTGTTCTCATTACGACCTTCCTTGCACATCGGCCGTCGAATTTTCTTTTTTCTTACATCTCTGTACCAAGATGGAATATCTATCATGCTCTTTTGAAATAAATATTTTGAGTTTAGCTTTGTTTATCTTAAGAATTACTAATTTTCATGATTCTCAGCAGATCAAGCAAACAAGCAAACCAAAAAAAAAAAAAAACCATCATAGCCATCATAACCTTATAGACTTGTAACCTTCATGACCTTATTACCTATGTCGCTTTTACACAATGAGTTAATCAGTTTTTATTACACCCAACATCTATTTGTCTATAGTTGTGACATGAAAAGTGCTATGAAATTACCGACATTAAAAGAGTTTCCAAACGATACTCAACATATTTTGACATAAAAGATCCTCGGAGCACATTTAGGAAGGTACAAAATCTCTGAAACTTCACCTCGTTATAAATTTCAAACTCCCGGGACAATATTCCCAAGAGACATGTGCTTCTTAGTTCTTTCTCCACGCTCCGGTTCCAATTATCAGCTTTTGCCATAAACTTGAACAGAATCATGAGAAACATTTTTTTGTTATCACTACATCTGTACAGACCTTTCCTCACAAGTCAAGTTCATTCCTTTTCTCAATTTCATTACTTTTCAGCAATAGAGGTTTGAGCTCTTGCAAGACGACCTAGTTCTGCGGCTTTTCTAGCTTGATTTTTGATTGTTTCTAAGTCCTGTCCTGCCATTGCCTTGGGATGGAAAATAGCGTCAGATAAGACGACTGCTGAGGCTCCAGCTGCCACATATGTGCCAATCATTTCTGTACCACAATTACAAGCAGTAAAAAAAAAAAAAAATAAGCAACAATTTGATGTTAAGAACATAAATCTTCTTAATCTTCTGTACCACAATTACAAGCAGTAAAAAAATCTTTTTAAGCAACATTTTGATGTTAAGAACATTGATCATTCTTCCGTACCACAATTACAAGCAGTAAAAAAAGCTTCTTAAGCAACGTTTTGATGTTAAGAAAGATGATTTTCTGCAGGGAACCGAATGAAAAAATGTTATTAGATGGGGGATTGATGTTTGGAAAAATGAGAAGTACCTGTGATTGATGAATGACATCTAAACATCAACAACGGTGATTTAAGAGCTGTTATTTATATGGAATTAACGTTGCAACAGTGTATGACATATGTGACGTTACCATATATGTTCACAGAAATTATTAATCCAATCAAAAAATGAGAAACTCAATTACAGGAACAGAGGCCTAATGAGACCCAGCCCTTAATGTCATACCAGACACCGCAGGTTTAGTTCTGAAAAAAGTGGCCTACCAACGGAAACCTTGTGTGCGGCGACAAGAGGAATGGAGGGCAAAGAACGATGCATTGCCTTGATAAAGTCCACACCACCTGCAGATCCTATCGGAAAGATCTGCACAGTACACTGCCCATCGCTATTAGTGTGAAGGATCAGTAGTGTAATGCGAAATTAGAAAGTAAATTCTATGTACGATACTAATATAGTGTAGGGAGACGAGGCGACTCGTAGTCCACTCCTTGAATAGTGCTATTGACACTATTTTGTGGTTTTTGGACAAAGAAAGTTGCAACCAAATTAGTGTTGCTAACACTAATAGCGACGGGCAGTGTGTTGTACATATGCTTTCAAGAATCTCACAATAAAAACGAATGACAATGAGACACAAAAAATAACATACATCATTTAAGATAATCCTTATTATGTTCGTTAAATATTACCCAAATCTTTATCCGTGTGTACGAAATAAGTCCAAAGCAATTTCTGTTTGTTTACCTTCACCATCCGTGCTCCCAGTTTGACAGCTCGAAGAATCTGGCAATAAAAAGCATCCCTCTCATAAGGTAATCAGAGAGAGGAAATAACAACGAGACTTGTGACGCTTGTCACATTGGTCATTCCCTCCACCATAAAGCTTTTTTGCAGTCCACCATAAGTCGCTTCTAAAGGGAATTTAACAAAATTTGCACCTCTGTGGGAGTCATGGCTCCAGGAATAAATAACGAAGGTCCGGCTTTGAAGTCAGAAACAAGATCCTGCAACCAAAAATCAATACATAGAAAAAAAGCCCATAAAATAATTAGTGACAAGTGAATTAATAGTAAATAGAAACAGTGACTTATCCCTTTTTCCTGGTATATTGTCTATGCCAACAATTATGTCACAAACGGAATGGAAATAATGCAGCAGCACGCACAACATACGAGAAGGAGAAATAGGAGAGGGAGAGAAGGGGATTAGTGGAGAATGCGGGAGGGAGAGAGAGAGAGGAGAGAGAGAGAGAGGGAGGGAAGGGGGGGGGAGACGTGAGCATGAAGTGTATAACAATCAGAATCCCATTTTACCTCGTCTGTTGCTGGACTCATTAGAAATTTTGCACCGACTGAGAGCGCTTCAATGGCACCAGTCTTTGAAAGTACTGTTCCTGCCTGCAAATTGGAGTGGTGGAAAAATATCAAAGGGATTCTCAAAGAGCTAAGCATCAATATTGTCCCAAAGATAGAGGAAACATTTCAATGTCAGCAGTTCAAAAGGTTTAGTATCCTCCATTATGCACTCGAATTTTGTAAGCGTATGAACAAATTTAACCTTGTTTAACTCATTTGTCTCTGCACAATAATGGATTCATGTGCTTGAGCAATTAAATCACAATCTTTATTGCATAGATTAAAATATTGTCTTGTGAATAACAACGAATGTGGAAGTTTCTGAAAATTAAAAGGTGCAAGATACTAACCCCAATAGTTGCTGCAGGAAATTCCTCCACAAGAGTCTTAAGAACCTGCGAGAATGAGAAACAAACAAACAAGTTGGCAAGAAACATGCAAAGCATACACAGTTAAGAACCGCGTTTAAAAGGGAATTCATTCTTTACAAAGAAAAAGGGAAGATTCCAACCTCTGTGGCACAAGGAGTCGTAAGCGTTATCTCCAACTGCCATCGTCATCCAAGCAAGAATAAATACATCAGTCATACATCACAATGTCACAGAACACTTTACATATTGCAAATAAGATGCTTCTATTTGCTCTAACCAACGGCTAGAAGTTCAGAGGATAAGACAAGCATCTGCTATTATCATAAAACTCCATCAGAAATTGAACTGAAAATGGTAAAAACACCATGGAAACAGTTATAATAATGATGATTACCGGCAGAAAAATCATGGCCGACAGCCTGTTTCATCTCCATTCAAGAGAAAGAGAAAGAGCACGAGGAAAAAGGGCCCAGCCACGATGCTTCAATAAAAAAACAATCCAATTGTGACCGTTAACAGAGTTTGTTGCGAAAAAAAAAAAAAAAAAGCCCATTGTTTGATACTCACCACAGAAATGCCACCACTTAACGCACTTCTTGCTGCGTTCAGAGCCCAGTCCGACCTGCAAAATTGATGACAAACAAATCGTTTTGAATAACTGAGCAAATGCGAATTTGCTCTTCATTTTTGAAAACCGAGCAAATGCAAATTTAATAAAAAAACAATTCAATATGAATTACTGAGCAGGAAGAATCTCCAAAAAACAAGCTCTAATTATTAAGTCCATTAGAGTAATAAGCTCCGCATATACTGCCTTGACAAGAAATGAATCTAACCAAAAAGCAGCTCCATGTCCTGTAAACTGCAAGCATAAGACGAGCTTATTTTCAAAACAACAAGAATTTTCAACTCGTGGCTTCTTATTTTTCTCCCACTTTTTCATCTTCATAATCTGATGGTAAATCCAGAGTGAGTTTTGTAATAAAGTCGTCTTATTACCGGTCAGAACGTACACATGCTATAACTGCCGCATTGTGAATAGCCTGTAAAGAAGAGACTGTTGATGTCTCGCTCCACTGAAGGTCATCTGATACGAAAGACTCCCTAAAAGACGGAATAGGGAGGCTCTCTTCATAATTCCTGACAGTACATCTTGCTATATTTTGAAAAGGAGTGCTTGGAGCTCTAACATTAGGTAAAGTTGACCGAGGAATCTGAGAGTGGAGCTGTGTAAAGGTAGAGATTTTGTTTCCATGAACTAATTGCAGGATTGAATCTGATTTTCTTTTGCATGGACCCAGAGGTGTAAGCTGAAATGTTACACAAGTTTCCATGGGATTGAAGGGTTTAATTGCGAATATAAAAGTTATCGAACTTTTAGAAACCGATGAGAAACACTACCTTTTGCCCTCTTTTATATACATTTATATCTAAAATTATTAGGTTAAAAAAAGCAAATATTGTTAACTATGGTGTTATGATGAGGAAAAATCTCCATCACCAAAAAAACTGAACCTTAGGTGGAGAGAAACTTGTAAAGTAGACGACTCATAAAACTTCCTGTTTGGTTTTCTTCAGGATCCTGTGAATGGTGAACAAAGATGACCAAATTGGAAGAGTGAAAAATAAGGAGAGAGGGTTCAGTAAGAAGGCAAAGAATGTATAGAGCGAAAGGAAATTTTTTAAGTATTAAGACGTACTAATATTGCTCCCTTGCCCGTCCCTTTTTTTTTAACATGGATAATAGTAATGCACAAACTGGAGAGTCTTCTTGGTGGGAGGCTATTGTGCTGGGTATCTTCACTCCTGGAGTAAACGTGAGACTCATAATATTCATTTTTTTCATCTCTTTAATTATGCTTCTTTGCTCTGTAGTCAAAAGTACAATAAAACGACAAACTTATTACTCGATGATGTTAAACCTATTCCCGAAACTAGGAAAACTCTGATGTTAATGGAAAGTGTCCTTCTAACTCGGTTTTTCCTGTACACTAATTCCGTTTTTATTCCGATTTTGAGAGTTCCAATGCTAGCAAAAGTCTCGTTTTAAGTGAAAATAATTCCCTTTTCTTTCTTTTATGCGTTTTAATCTGTCCTGACACACTTTTTTGCGGTATTCTCTTGTTTGGAGGACAGAAACCAACTGCAGTCGCTCTCAATTTTGTCCTTGTAGCACTCCTAGCAGTTTTACTGTTTCTATGCTATGTCGCTGTTGGCTACGGTGGCTGGCTTTTGTTACACACACTGTTTCTTGCATTTTTAGCAGGGGGCCTCCTATTCCTCATCAACTGGTTTGTCCTTTCACCTTCTTTATTGTATTAGCCTTTCACAGGGTTTTTTAATGTTTTAGGATTTTTTCGAGTTTTATATTTCTGCTGTTTTTTGGGTGGAAGGAGGGCATCTTGTATACCTTTATATTATTGTAATAAATGGAACAATGTACAAAATTTGAAGGAGCTTAAAAATTATGTTTCTGTAGTGAGCTTTAATTTCCATAGAATCTTGCCAGGCTTCACTGGATTTGCATCTATATATTAATTAGTTCTTAATGGATTAAAAATTTGAGCATCAAATGACATTGCGCCTAGGGGCTCGCTGTCTTAATTTTGGCTGTTTTACCTCGTCTTTGTCCTCTAGTATAATAGAGAATTTTATGTATTACGTAGTTTTAGTGTTGATGTCTCAGCGTTCTGATGCATTTTGTCTGCCTGAGCTCTGTCCTAAAATGATAGAAGCCAGTAGTAGAAAGCAATGCAGCTTATTTATATTCCGTTTTTTTTTTTGCAAATGTTGTTATTTATTCATTCCAGAAACTGGCATTGCAGCACTGAAAAGCAATGCACCTATTTTATATTTCATTCACCTTATTTTTTATTTTCCATTTTTTCTTTTCACAGGTTCATTGCAGAAACTGGCATTGTGTCGACAGAAGAACAAACAACTGAACTTATGGGACCATCCATTAAGAATAAGGATGAGCCATTAAAAGAATCTGATGGAGGTTCCGCCAATGACTCCGAAAAAAAGAAGAGTCTGTAACAAGGGTTGACATAAAAGCTTCTGTTTAAAAAAAAACAATTTTCAATAAGCTTTAAAGATAGCTAATATTTCCGACTGCAATACCAACATAGAACAATCGTTTTAACCTTTTTAACCTGTTTGACTTTCTCGAATTCTCACTGGAAAAGTATCTTTTAGTTTTAAACTGGTTGAGAACTTAAATGTATTACAGCGTCGACAATGGGAGATGTGAATTGCCATCTTCACTATTGCAATTGAGAATATTTTTGGGGCTATGGCGAGACTTACTGTGAAAGGGATATTTCTCCTGAAGGATTGTTTACTGCAAAACTGTTTGTGCTATAATTTTTTTTTTTTTCCATAGGATGACAGCAAAGTAAGAAACTTGCAAATCCGTCAAAGTGCAAACCTCCTTTTTGGGACGAAATTTAATTATCAAGTTTAAAAAGTTTATTTTTTCCACGCGTCTTGTAAGAGAAATATAGCCCCGTTTTCGGAAAAGCTTAATCGTCATGAACTACCAGAATATCAGTCCCACTGTTTTCTCCTTCCATGTTCCATTTTTACACTTATGTCCCATACAACATTTTTTCAAATCAAACACATTGCAGACAGAATATGGGCAATAAGTTGACATTGCGTTTTTTAGATTTCACAACCATAGGCCATGTTTCTCTAAGCGTGATTTTGCTGAAATGGCTTTATCGAATATTCCCAATCAAATAAAACTTCAACTATCTTTGAAGCCATTTGCAATTCAGAAAAAAGATACTAAATAAATCCTTCATGTTGATTTTCCAAATGAAATGAAATTAGACATAATATACGAAACATATCTCTCCCGGGAGATTCATCTACACAAGATAACATGAAAACGTGCTAAAACAACTTGCCTTTGTAACCTATTACAAATTCTACGAGTGTACGCAAAATGAGAAAGTAAAAATAAATGTCAAAATAGCCTTAAGCCATAATCTTAAGAAAAAAAAAAGGCAGCTTATTACAGTATTATATATTGAGAAGATCTACAAGCCTCTGCAGTAGCGCTAAAAGGAACAAATAAAAAAAAGAAAAAAACCCTAAAAAACCTGTAAAACTAAACTGAACAAAAACAGGAAAACCGAAAATGGAAAAACAGAAAATTAAGGACTAGTTGGAGCCGCTAAAACTTCTAATTCCTGGATTCGATTCCTGACGATAGTCAACTTCTCCTCCGCTTCTGTCGCCTGATCCCTCACTCCTTGGACCACAACCGCCGGGGCTTTCTCTACAAACTGCAAAAAAAACAACATATTAATACCATAATAGTACCAATCTACAAGGAGGTTGCGATACAACATAACCAATGCCACTGCTTCACAACTATAAACAAGACAAAGCCCTAGTTTCGATACTAGCACCGTTTTAGACGAATGGAAGATGAAAAGTCAAAAAGGTGAATCTAATACCATAATAGTACCAATCTATCAGGAGGTTTCAATACACATAAGCATTTGCACTGTTTTGCAACTAAAAGATTATACCTTTTTCACTTTTCATCTTCAATTTGTCTAAAACGGGGCTAGTATGCAAACTAGTTCTTTGTCTTGTTCCTTGTCTTGTTCCTTGCAGAGACACTTAAATTTGTAGATTACTGGAATACCATTTTCAAATATAAGTAAACAATAAAACCATAAAACTATAATACTGAGAGATTCAACGGAACGAATCATCCTTTCACAAGTTCTCATATAAATGAATCCTCAATCCATTAAACATACATTGAGAACCTTCAATAGACCGATGAAAAATAATATGAATGTTTCCATAATAAGCGACGACCGTTTTTAATAAGAGTCCCTTGACATTTCATCTAAATATATGACACCCGTCGATTAATAAAACGCCTCTATGTTCTAGAATATCATAATATGCATACAGCACAACACACAATAAGATAAGCCGATAGTCTTGGGATCGACTTATTTTCACATTATCGTCCCGTAACCCTCAACTTACATATTATTAAATATCCTGCCAACAGGCAAAACTTTTCCATCCGACATCAAATTTCTTTCAAACCACAACGAAACAACAGATTCAAAGAGGCAAAAAAAACTCTCACGGACATCAAAACCTATTTTATCCTTTATCACAACAAAAACAAACAGGACTAAAAAGAGGTGAAAAAGAAACTCTCACCGAAGGTGATGAAAGACGCTTTCTGAACCCATCCACTTCTGTCTGAAGCTTTGTGGCTTGTTTATTCAGTCGTTCGACCTCTTTACTTATATCCACCATTCCCGCAAGAGGCAAATAGGCTTCCAGTCCCTCTCCTATCACTAAATGCACCGCTTGTTTTGTATCATCTGCACTCACACAGTTTTTAGTGTGATTAGAAAGGCAGCAGTTCCAGACAGACGACCACATGAGTAACCCCGAAAAACCCTAAAAATCTCTAAACGAGCCGAATCAAAAACTGGAATACATCATCAACCGAAGCACAGTCTTGTATCGTAAATGATACTGATGTGTGAATCAATGAAGTAAAAGAAAACATTATTTTGATGAAAATGTTGGCATCTAAGTTCAAGTTTTAAGGAAAGGAAGCTATAGGTGGAAGAAAGTGAGAGTGAGGATGGAGGACCTGGAGTGTTGCTTGTAATGTGAACGTTTTCTGGGTCCAATCTTGAGAGAGCCGTAATAACAGCCTTTTCTTCCTGCATCACAAAAAAAATCTTACAACTTACTGAGAAAAAAATCCTTGTCACATGGGAAAACAAAAATATGGCACTAGGGTGAACATAGTTCCTTGGCAAATGAGGAAACAACAAAAATGCACTAAAAAAAAGTAGTTCTTTGTTACATGGGAGAACAGAAAAAGGGGCATTAAAAGTGAAAAAAAATCCTTGTCAATAGGGAAAACAAGGAAAGGCCACTAGAAAATAACACTCACCTCAATAAATAATCGGGTGGTTGGACTTGCCACAATAATGGCCGCAATTCTTTTCACGGGTTCAACACTATATTCCGCTCTTGCATTTCGAATACTTCGAATCTGGACAAAAAAAAAAAAAGCAGTCACATAAGTCAAAATCTTGGTATGCCGTTGGTTGTTTCTGATTACTTCACTCCCCCATTCACTTCCTTTCCATTTCCTTTGCATTCCTCTTCCTTTCTCACCATTTCATTACCGTTCATCTTCTTTTAAACAATTTCATCTCGGTTTTATCTTCTTTTCTACCGTTTTCCTTCCATTTGCTTCCTACTTCGCGCCTTCCCTCTCGTCACCTTCTCTTTCCTACCATCTCTTTTCCAGTTCCTTTGTCTTTCCTACCATTTCCTTTCTACTTCTTTATCCTTCCTCCCATCTCTCCTTTCTGACGTTTTCTTCCTACTTTGTCCCGTCTTGTTCCCTTTTTTCTTTCCCACCATTTTCTCTAATGCAAATTCTTTACTTTACAGGAAGACGTAAGAATAAAAGAATGTAAACTTACCAAATTTTGAAGCTCTTCAAATTGTCCCAAGGCAGTTGGATCTTGGGGAAGCCCTTTGGAAGGCCAAGAGGCAATCACAAGTGCCTTTCCTTCATGAGGCATGGCCTATTATATCCCAACCCTCCAAGAGACTTCCCTTCAACAATTCGATTTCGGTTATCCGCCTTTCTTTCAATCAATTTTGCACAAAGAACCAGAATGTTTGCGAGATGTTTGGGAAAAAAGTACTCTTCATGGATATAAACGTAAGCCATACTCGGGCACCCAGAAACATTTTTCACATGACATAGATTTTCAAGTTTCAATTTTTAATTGTGAAAGTGCAATCAAGAAAGTAATACCATTTTTTTTTTGGGTTTTTCGGTGCCCTTCTGATTGGTCACCATAAACAAGATATCCTTGATTTAAGTTTGAGACTTCAAGTTCTCAACAAAATGTTTAACAATGATAGGGATTAAAGATGTCCTATAAGACAAAGTTCCCAAAGACAAAGTTCTCTGCGAAACGTGGTTTTCACAGAGCTAGCAGTACTTAAACACTGTTTTGAACTTATCACTTGTTAGAGTGAATTTTCAGTACGGTTTCTAGTATCTCACCTGCCACAATCTCTCTGTCACATAGGGCATAAAGGGGTGCAGGAGTCTAAGAACGGTATCAAACACATAAACCAAAACAGCCTGTACTCGAGGTCCCGCGTTTTCGTCCTCATTCTTGTATAGCCTCGTCTTACTTGCTTCTATAAACCTGCAAAACATCTCATCACATTACATCGCATCATGTCACATCACGTCATGTCACACCACATCGTGTTACGTCATGTCCCATCACCGATTGAAAAATATTCCACACCCACATATATTCCTATATTATACTTACAGATATTCTTTATGCAGACCTAAACATATACACACTATATAACCACATGACGGGCCAAACATTTAACGATACATTACTACCACAAACCGTTCATTGCTATTAGAGTAAATGCCAAAAGTATTAGTGTAAATGAGGAATTAGAATCAATTGGTTGAGTCACACGACGGCATGCTGTCCACTCCTTCAATTTGGGTGACTTAATTAGAGTCATTAACTCCAAAAACACATACTCATGTAAAATACTCATTCTAAGCAAAATTCTGTCACTAAATCCTTGGTTCTAAAGTGCTTAAGTTGAAGCCATATTATACGTTAATAAATCAAATTTTACTACAAAATGCTGCACAAAAGGATAAAACACACCGAAACTAATGAATAATAAGGGCAAAGTTTTATGCACTTAAGAAGTATGCTCTGATATACTCACTAGTGTCATTAAAAGAGATGCAGAATCATCACCCATACTAATAGTAACTCAAATAAAAAAAAATTTGATATCCACATTTTTTTTGATTTACTGGTATACTGATTTCTGATTTACTGATTTACAGATTTACAGATTTACAGATTTACAGGTTTACTGACAATGAGAAATCTTACGCCAGTACGACAAACAATGGACTAAACCGATAATCTTTGCCAATTATGAATCTTTGCCAATTCAAGAAATCATGTGGACCACAAAAACAAGTCAGTACTACAATTAGATCGATTAGATGCAAAGAGCATAACATGGAAAAATTTGAGTCTCTTACCAATCAGCAAAGTCACTCCAAAAAAAGTCATATATGTCACGTCCCACTTCACCAAACTCGAACTTCTCGTAGGCCAATGTTGTGGAATCCACCAAACCATGAAGACGAGTCAACTGCCAGTACAGGAAATTGGTTCAAAATTAGATTCCCACATACATTTTAGGGGATAAGTTTTCCTGTTATATTATTGTAGAGTATACATGCAGGAATTTTCAAAGTTCATTTCATAGATTTTGGGGGAGAGAGTAAAAGATGTCTCACCACCCAACGCTCTGCCAGAGGAAGTTCGGACAACACCTTTTTATCGTCAAACTGCGAAACAGTGAGAACATGTAGACTGGAATCAGTAAAGGTATATGAAAACAGAGTGTATCATCATAGCTTTGAAATCAAAATTGGAACTAAACTTAAAAGGCCTGAGAGAGAGAGAGACAGAGAGTGAGAAAGAGGGCCAGAGAGAGAGAGGGGAGAGAGAGAGAGAGAGAGAGAGAGAGAGAGAGAAAGAGAGAGAGTCGGGAGGGTGGAGGAACCTGTATGTTGAGCTGTACTTGTAGCTATGCACTTAAAGTCTACTCGCAAAAAATGTCTCTTCTGTTATATTCCATTGAGAACATGGTCTGTTTCTCCTCTTTCCGAAACAAAAACCTTCTTAAGCTAGTTCAGGAAACAATAAAACATTCGAACACAAGACCACATGTTTACAACAATACTTGATCTCAAATATGGATCCTTTTCACTAAAAAACACCGAGACAAAAAACAAACCAAAAAAAAAGAGGTTTAGAAGGAAGGATTATAAAGAAATTACCTTCACTGACGTTAAAGACTCCCATTCGGTAGAAGAAGTAGGTGGAAGGTTTTGTAAAATAAACTTAGCGGCATTCCACAATTTATTTGTGAAAGCTTTGTTTGCACCCAATCTTTCCATGGAAAGATTCACATCCTGTTCGCCAACAAAACAAAATAAAAGCCTCTTCTTTTCGTTACAACTCACAAAAAGTAAGAAACGAAGGAAAATGACAAAAAGTCTGGGTGTTGCCTCTTCCTTCCTCCTACTTATCCCTGCTCCTTCTATCTCCCCACTTTTTCTCCTTCAACAGAAACTTCATATTTTTTTTACTCTCTACAAAATTGTTTGCCTTTCTTACCGACACTCGTCCTTCTAACAAATATATTTTTTTTCTTCCCCTCTCCCTCTCCCCCTCCCCTTCACCCTCACCCTCCCCCTCCCCCTCATAAACAACAGTCCATAAAATAAAATTGATACCTGTCCAGGAGTTGTCCCTGTAGCCAGAGTAAAACGCAACGCATCGGTCCCGAATTCCCCGATTGTGTCTAATGGATCAACGACGTTTCCAAGTGATTTTGACATTTTACGACCCTATACCCCAAAACCAAATGAAAAGTAGAAAGGAAAATAGTAGTTAAGAGGATGATTTGTCACAGAAGGTCTTTAAGTGAGAACCTTAACTGACAGTATGAGCCTCGTATAAGTGATGTGTCAATGACGTGACGCTTTTATTGACCTCAAAATGGAATATTTCTTTAGTTGGTTTTAGAATGTTGTTGTTGTTGTTTGTTGGTTTATGTTATTTTTTATGTTATATTGTTGTTTTTGGATGTTTGTTTCAGTTTCTTTGTTGCCTTCAAAACGGTGTAGAGCTTCGGTTGACTTCAGAAACGTTTGAGGCTAAATCAACCCCAACATTTGAATTTTCCCTCACATAGTAGAGAATGCAAAATCAATGACTAAAACTTGTTAGGTTTTGTCGTGGTTTGTCACACAGTATGCCTGCACATGTTATAATGTGGTAACAAAACCCCTAATGAAACATTTTCCTTAAAGTGGGGGGAAATAAAAACCTGTGCATCTCTGACAAGGCCATGGAGATAGACGACTTGAAAAGGAGAACGACCCGTAAACTCAATACCCATCATGATCATACGAGCAACCCAAAAGAATAAAATATCATGTCTGCAGAGAAAAAAAGGGAGGCGTAATTAGAAAAAAAGGGAGGCGTAATTAGTCTACTAGGAAATTAAAATAATCTGGAACTAAATCCTCCCTCTTAATATCATCCTTACGAAAGTCCACTTCTCTCCATATTTTGGGTTTTTGGCGGCTTTCCTTTAAAGACTAAATACACAGTCAATGAAATTTGTTCTAAACAAACATTTTTGTGAAGGTTTTGCATAAACTCTACAAAGCAAACTCATAATCGAGTAAAGTAGACGACTACAAAGTAAACGATTAAGTTCACAAAGACAAGGAAAATAAACGCATTCATACAAATCAATATGCCAAATGAAACATAGAACATACCCAGTTTCTAAAACTGAAGTTGGATAGAAACGTCCGAAGTCCTTCGATGTTTCATCAGGCCATCCAAGAGTACTGAAAGGCCAAAGACCACTGCAATTCCATTCCTCGAAATATAGTGTAAGTACGAAACAGGACATCTCAGAAATGTTACTTTTCCAGACTAAAAAGCCAGACTTAACTGCCTAAAATTTTATGGACATGTCATGGAAAATCCCAAACATATTTGAAAATTGGTTTGTTTACCCCATTTGTGACCTTTCCAACTTTTGGGAAACTTTGATTCAACTAGGATTCAATCCGATGATAAAGTAGGCTTGTAAACTACTGACGTTCTTCTCGAAACTCCAAATGTCCGTCTCTCAGGAAGTAAACCCACTTCTACTATGGATGATAATTCTTTTCATTAATTAGGCCTTGGCTTCACAAGATCCTATGGATATCATCCCATATTACATCATTTTCTCAACACTTAGTATTTCCAAAAGTGCATTTGCTTTGCATTTCCACGCCACTTTCCAATTTCAAAATTTACGAAAGTACTTGCCTCGAAAACCACGTGTCCAATACATCTGGATCCTGCTTTAACTCCACTCCTTCTCCGTACTTTTCTCGTGCAATTTCATAGGCCTCCTCTTCGCTTCTCGCCACCACAAACTCCTCGTTTTCTTTTACCTCTCCATCCTTGCTTTGAACATACCACACAGGAATTCGATGTCCCCACCATAGTTGTCGGCTGATACACCAATCTCTCACATTCTCCAACCAGTAGTTGTAGATCTGGTTTTGTTTCCATGCCCAAAAGCTCCCTCTGAATATAATGCCCACCACTGGTAGTGTGACTTTTCTGACATTTTGTATAATCGTGTTAACAATGTCAATCAGCAATTAGTGGATTTCTCCCAACCAGGCGTGTACTGAACTAATTACATTTACCAAACTCGTTTGAAACTTCATCAATCATACTTAATTCAAAAACCGTGTAAGCCACACCATGCTGACAAACTAGGCATTTTAACTTCGAATAATTTCTGTATTAACATTTTAATGACTACTTTTTCATAAAGTTTAAACCTTTGCGTTCCAATATGAAGAGTTTAGACAAAGGGTAAGTTCCTTGGCCCACTCTAATTGATACCCTCGGTATAAACAAGGCACATAAATTATAGGGGCTTACATAACAAAAAAAATTGCTTGTTAAAAGCAGCAAGTACACAGAATTAGTTCATTCTAACATTTTTTTTCCTTTTACGTTCAAATCATGCAAAAACATATCAGGTTGTTCAAATCATTTGAAAAACAAAGAAATCATTGAACTGCGATCTCCGCTACTTAGGTGTTACGGTACATTACTCCATAACACGAGCTTGTAAATATCTCTCAACAACCTAAAGAAAGAAATTCTCCCAAGAATTTTGACGTAAACCAGGATAATGACAGCTCCCGATGTGTTTCCCTATTATCATAAAGGCTAGCTCTCATTTGAATTTGCATTTTTATAAATCAACAAATTCGACCACTGATGGCTGTCTTCCCTCTTAATCAAAGCATGCGAAGGACTGAAGTCGAGGGTACGAGCCCAAACCAGCTACTTCCACTACAATTTGTACAAGTAGCCTCATATTCTTAATTCAAAATCACAGGGGGGGAAGCAGTAAATCACCCTGAGAAAACTGCTGTAATCCCACAAATAAAATTTGGGTGTAGAAACTTTTGAGTGTTTCACCTTCCACCTATTTTGGATATTATAAACTCACCTTCTCAAACCGATCAGGAACGATTCGAAGAGTTCCATTTTGTACCGCAGCCAAAGCTGGTTCAGCCAGAGGTGCCATTTTCACAAACCATTGTCGGCTTACTAAAGGCTCCACCACCTTCATCCAGATAACCTCAGTACCTCGGTTAATGTCCCATTAAACACGTAGTAAATTCTAAAAACACATCTATAAAGTGTCCCCATTTACTATTACCATGTAAAAGAGAATGAGACAAACAAAGATTTCCTGTGAATCTCAAAATAAAAGAAACTCACTAAGTCCCACCGCAATTCATAACTAAATGAAATTAGAAAAAAAGATCACTGTACAAGTGTGAACAAAAAAACGAATGCTTCGTATTCTTGCATAACAAAGACGAACACCAGAGCAGACACTCTTCCCAGAAATTCCAAGATATATGTGATAACCCTCTCTTACCTCTCCTCCTCGTTGTGATCGTGGAACTCGTAAAGTATGAGGCTCAGTTTTAATAGCCAGCCCGGATGCTTCAAGATCAGCCCACAACCTCTCTCTTGCCTCAAATCGGTCCAAACCACTGTCCAACAAATGTGACAATCCCACAGATAACTTTTGGTTACATCATCCATGCCCAATACATTGAAGCATATCATGTTGTGCTATGTGTGTCCAAAAAACACATCCAAAAACTGCAATTTGGCCGATAGAACCCAACTTCAACACTAATATGATGACTACACTATCTCCAACCCTCTGTTTTATGGTTTCTCTCTGAAAATCAAGAATGTTGTTTACCGGAGAGTATGAATTAATGCGACCTTCAACTAATCCGAAAACATCCTGCAGGAAATTTGTATCATGGAAAAGGATTCCATCCACAAATTGCAGGTACACTGCAATTCGCTCTAAGTCCAGTGAGTGTTTTTTTTACCCCAAAATCACAAATTAGTGTTAATACCACTATGTAGTTTAGTGGCCCATAAAGATCCACATTATAAAACATATTTAGCATAGTTAAGGCTAATAAAGTGTTAACGCTCATAGTTTAGTAACTCTAATAGCGTTGGGCTGTGTAATGGTGTGAATTGTCACAGAAAAAGAAGCTAACAACAATGACATACACGAGCAGAAAAAGAAAAAAATCATCAAATGCCCACCTATAAACACCTGCGTTTTCATTCAAACTTCCGTCTTTCGCCATAATGTTTATGATAGGTAAACCGATTCGCTGACCAATTGCGTAGTCATTTGGGTCATGCCCAGGAGTGATTTTCAGAGCTCCTGTTCCAAACTCACGGTCTACATACTGCCAAAATAGGAAAAACAGTCAAACCACAGTTAACATGACGTTTAACAAGCTTTTTTGGAGACGGGAAGTAAAAAATAACAGAGAAGTGACCATTTCAGTCAAACTTTCATCCTTTCCAGCAAAAAGAGATTGCCAGGAATTTCAGAGATTTAACATATCTACCTCGTCTGCAATAATCGGGATTTCTCTTCCACCACTCATGGGGACGACAGCCTTTTTCCCCACAAATTGACGATATCGGTCATCCTGCAATAGAAACAGCTCTCAGTTAAACTGTAGCCTCATAAAGAAACCAGATTCGCAAGGTATTGGAATAACTAAAACAAAAAAAAAGAACTTTAAAGTTTCTTGAGTATTATATGGTAAAAAAAGAGAAAAGACAAAAGGGATATAAAAAAATAAACAAATAAACACGTAAACAACAGCGTAAGATTTGCACTGTAAAATTTCTTTTGCATATTTGATTCTCACCTCTGGATGAACGGCTACTGCTGTATCTCCTAACAATGTTTCTGGTCTGGTTGTTGCCACGGGAAGAAAATCATCCCTGTTACACAATAGAGTTCCAAAGGAAACAAAGTTGAGAATATGAAGTAATGAATTCTCTCGATTCTATAATAAGCATTTAAAGTAATTCACACATCGACTATGTCTAACCGCGTGTTTTCCAAAGTTCACATTTATAGTTCAAAACAAAATGGGACTTAGTGAACATGTGAACATTTGTGAAAGAATTGAAAATCATTCAGCGCAAAAACGAATTTATCTATACTAACAAATATGTCTTTCTCTGCAGTTCCATTCCACACACTTCTGATCCTCAATAAGGAAAAACATAGGTTGGAAAGTACGCCAACATTTAGATTTAGAAGGACAATTTATTGCAAAAAAAAACCATCCCAACTTCCAAACTAAAGGGAATGAAAAGACGTGGTACAAAGTGAAAAAGTGGGGGGAAACAAAAGGGAAAGAAAAAAAGTGGCAACTTGAGAAGGCTTACGCAGAACCTCCAGCCACGGGGTATTTAAAGTAAAACATTCGCCCAGCCTCCTCGCTGTACTCCACCTCCTGCCATTCCCTGTCATCCTTGGTGAGAATTTGATAAGCATTGATACAAGTATTTACAAGGAATTGACTTATGGTAATACCAATTTGTCAATATTTTTTTTTGTGAACTCAAACTTCTTTATCTGATCATAAGAAAACACGGCCTGGTCTGCCCTTTTAGAAAACTAACTCAGCAGACAGAAGCAAGGAAGGAAGGAAAGGAAAGGAAAGGGATTTCTTAACAGAAGCTGTGAATTTAACAGACACTAAGTATAATAAGACAAGCACAACAGTCTCCAACAGTCTGAAAACCACAATTATAGGGTCAACAAAAAAATCTAAGCACGTCTTAGATGCAAATCATAACGGTGGTCAGTGGATCCTACCACTTTGAAGAAATATTGTCTTTCGTTAATGTCTATATTCTTATTTTAAGAAGCACTATGCGCTCTTGCAAAAGCTGATCATCTGATGTGTCTATATGAGATAGCAAGAAAAGCAATACCTGCCCTCCACTGCCATACATGTCTGCATCGGTTGATTCATGCAAAGTAGAAATAGTGAAACCCAAAGAATGAGTTTAACCCAAAAAATTGAGGTTAACACCAAAAAAAGTATCTCCGAAAAAGGCTAACCCACCAGGTCTGACACAGCAGTTTGGAGATGAGGAGACCAATTCACCAAATAGCTCCCTGCATTCTTTACAGAAAATTTCGTCATAATCAACTTTACCATGCATCAACTGATAATCTCAGGCTTATAGACTCCTTACAAACACTAACTGCCTTATGAGAGAAAAACTTCTCTGGAGACTTTATCCTCCCATCTGACTGGCTCACACAAATGATTCACAATTCAAGTATTAACCAATGGGAAGTTATTTGCATCAACTTTTTGAATACAAACAGGGACAATCTACAACCCTCCAGCAAAAAAAGATAAGAAAAGAATTAAGGTATTAATGCACAAAATATTTAATTTCCAAGAATAGGACAACTGTAAGAGATGCTTACCACGATAGATAAGACCCTTTTCGTGGAGACGCCAAAAAGCCTCCACAACAGCTTCTGTACAAAAGGAAAGCCAATTCCACTACAAATATTTGGTTTTTGCATAAGATCACTCACTCCTTGCAGAGCCACAAGCTTTCACTTCACAAAGAGAGATCCTCAAACTGTCCTACAAAATGGACGACATATGACCTGACTTAAAACTACTCCGCACACTACCATTTGTCAGATCCACAGTAATTTTTAACATCTATGGTTCTTTGGAGAAAATCAAGAAACTTGATGAGTATAGAAAATGGGTTACTGCTGACTGCACTTGATCTAACCATAGCCATAAAGTGCTGAGAATGAGGCCATTATACATTTTTTGATTTGAATTTTACTAAAATTAGTTGAATGTCAATTGAATTTGAAGTAAAATCGTACGTTTTGGCGCACTTAGTGTGGATGCAAGAAATTACAGAATGGAAGCGTTAAAATCATGCATATAAACTTGCCGATGAAATCCACACTAATTACACTGACAATTCTCACGCCAGAGACAGTAAATTGAATTGCAAGTAGTCCAAATCCTGAAAAAAGTAGAGAACACTTACTGCTGAGCTTTTCATCTAAAGTGAAACGTTCTCGAGACCAATCACAAGAGGCTCCCAGACGTCGTATTTGGTTGCCAATAGTTCCCCCGTACCTATGGAAATGAACAAGAAATCGAGTAAGAGAGTGAAACATAGTGTTGATATCTGAAGTACATTAGACAGATTTGATAAGTGGAGGCAACGATCTTAAATCAGGTTGTGGCTGAACAACAGTCCATTGGTTGCTATGTTTGTGACTGCAACGAGTCAAAAGGAAAATGCAAAACCTGTAACATTTATTGAGGTCACTTTTTACAAAGAATGAAAAGACCTGAACACATTCATAATATGAGAGGATTAACAAGGATTTTAAAACAAGGAGAAAAACAAGTTGTCCGCAAAACTGAACCGAGGAAAATACACCCGGTGTGCAAAGATGTTATAGAAATATAATCGCAAACCAGACGATTTTATGCAGTTATGGTTAGAACACAGCTCTCACTTCTCCTTCCACTCCCACACACGTTTGAGAAACTCCTCCCTTCCGAGCTCTGTCCTTTTAATGCCCTCTGCAGAGAGCATCTTTTCCACCACAAGCTGCAGAACTCCAGCCACTGCCCATTGAAATCACTTGAGCTGCCAGTATAGTGACAGCAGTGAGGAAGGGGGGGAAGAGAGAGTGTGTGTGAGAGAGAGAGAGAGATATAGAGAGAGAGGGGGGGAGAGAGAGAGGGAGAGAGGTAGAGAGAGAGGTGAGAGAAAGATACAGATTGGTGGAAGGAGAGAGGGAGGAAATGAACCTATCTGAGAAAACCACCACACCAGGTCTTCGATATACTGAATATTCTACTGCATTAACAATGCATTTTCTTTTCAGAACCAGACAGACTTCTACCTCAGTCGTATTGAGATATACGACAACATCAGTGGTCATCAAATCACGAAAGAATGAATTAATAAAACCCGACAATACGTAATAGAGAGTGTAAGGTATTCAGGGAGAGGGATCTAATTAAGCTACCTGGCAGTGGCAGCAGTAACCCATAACAACTGGAGAGAGACTAACACCGAGAAATGAATAACTCAACATTGTCGGCATTCCTAAAGAAAGACAGGAATAAAAAAATAGGAGGAGCCAACCAAACACACTCGGTACAAATGCATCTCATCAAAATGTATAATAACCCTTAAAATTATGAGAAGATACACTATAAAAACATTATGGTGCATGCCAGTTCCATATGCAAAAAAAAGATTACTGTAATAGGCACTCAACCATGGGCCTCAAAACATTACATCGTGAATCTTTATTGGCATTAAGAAATATATAGTGTGGGGTTTATTTTAGTGTTATCTATTCTAAGTTAGGTCCGAGCTACATAGACAGCTTCGGACCGCTTACCAAATTACCGTAAAGAAAAAATATAGCATTATTCACAGTATTTTATACCCAAGGGCCAAAAAACATTGGCACCGAATCAGTGTTATTAACATTAATAACGATTCATGGTGTAGCATCCAAAATTGATACAGTCAATACCAATAATGAGGCCCGCACAAAAACTCCAAACGTCAAGAAATTTGTACCAGCAATAAGAGATAAAAGAGAAAAGACATATTTTAGACACCAAAAGATTCATCAAAAAAATCCATGGGTTAGGCATTACACGGTGGAAATGCCACCAATAGATTGGTGAACCAACAAAAAATTAAAGCCTCAAAGCCAAAAATAACCACTTCACTCTTGGATCGTCCTTGTACCTGAATATAATCAAACAAATACAAGGCAGACGCATCCTTGAACCACCAACGTTTTCAAGATACACCAAAAATCAAAGAGGCATGGACTACACAGTGAACTGCTATTAACGTTAAGCAATATAAAGCGAGGGTTTATTTAAGTGTTACTGACTCTAAATTGGGTGTAAGCGATGTGGACAATTTTCAATGGCTTACAGAAATAGCGTTAAGATAAAATCAACTAGCATTATTAGCGCTATTTTATGTTGTATACTGTTCGTGGAATCTCTTCAGAGAAGGCGGCTATTTCTGGCTATGCCTAGGTGGCATGCAAAGGCTTCTATTTATTTTGCAATTTTACCAAAGCAAAGACTACCGGAAAAAATAGATAGAGAAAAGGAAATAAGAGGAAAACCTTAGAAAAGGAAAAAAAAACGATGAGTAACCCACAATCCTCAGTAGAGTGAATGCATCACTTTATACACACCTGAGTGGCGATACCAGCATGGTCAGTTCCAGGCAACCAAAGAGTGGGACGGCCCCTCATACGCCAATGACGTGCCATGATATCCTGTACCCATACAGAAGAAAAAGCTCCTCATTTTGTCCTTCACCTGACTCTCTATCTCAATAAGTCTAATGCGTTAAGTCTAATGTGCTCTACTGAGATACTTCACGATCATCACTTTGTCAAGTTTGAAGAAGAACTCGGTGGTAGTGAACATGAGAGGAGCTTTTCGTCAACAAAGTGCAGCTAGAAGATAGGATTACAATAGAAGTATAATCTTCCGGAGTAAATTGTTGAAGGTTAGTAATTGGAAACAAACCTCAAGTGTAACAAACATTGCATGGCCCATGTGAAGGGCACCAGTCACGTTGGGAGGTGGCATTGAAATGACAAAAGACTCTCCCTCTGCGTCCTCTCTCGGACTGAAGTATCCATTGGACTCCCACCTGTCACCTCCATCCAGACTCTAATGAAATGTGAGAACCTCTTACAGATTACCTACCTCGACTCTATCCTTTGTCCAAGGTCTCTGCATTGTCTCCAATTAATTTAAATATTAACAGTCTATGTGTTGTGAGGAGTTACAAGAGTAACAAAATACGATGGACTTGGTCAAGAGAATGACAATGTTGTTGTCAATGCAAATTTGCCTATTAGGATGAATAGAGCTAGACTTTACCATTTGTATATGTTCTCTTCCTCTTCAAAGCTGAAAACTTTCGGGAGTTCCTCTCCTAGTGGGAATACATTCACAGAAGAGCTTCCTGTTTACTCCAAACCACCATAAAATTAATGTGGCATCCGAGCAATCACTCAATGAAAAAACCTTTACAATAATCGAAATAGTCCTAGCTCTAATGTAAAACAAATTATTCTGACACATTTAAATTAGGATTTTGACCCATTAATTAAAATGGTTTAAGTTGTGTAATTTGAGGCTTGAGGAAAATGAGACATCCTGTCTAGGACACGTTTGCATACCTACACTTCCAATTGCTCATTTATTAAATTATGTATAGAAGCTTATTGCTTGTTTTGAATTTTCACATGAAATACGCTTTTGAAGTAAAACCATACGCTAATGAGCTTTGTGTGGCACACTATATACCGCTCCAAGAGCAAATTTTGTAGAATGTTTACTAACTGATGGTTTAATAGTGGTATTTGTAGCCATTAGAAAATCGTGGCATGTTTGAATGCATGTTCCTTATGAAAATAAGGAACCAAGAGCAAATAAGACAAATATAATCCCTAGAATCAAATTCAGAACGGTTTTGATCAACATTGTTGACATTTGTTCAAGAATAAGGTTTGACAGGAATGAATGAGTCGGTTTTGATCAACATTACCAACATTTCTGCAAGAATTGGTTTTACCGAAATTAGTGTGGCAGTTTTGATCGACATAATTAACATTTGTCCAAGAATGAGGTTTTACCGGAATTAGAGTGTTCCACATTGTTAGCTGTGGACAATGTAGCTGCAACAGCCATTCTTGCTCGGTCTCCTCTTCTCCACATGTGTAAACTATGGCTCCTTGTTTGAGACCAATTCCAAGATAGTGTGGAAGGATTTTGAGGAAATTGAAGAGTTTTAAGCATGGAAGAGTGACAGCCATGGTTTCTGAGACTTTGGTTGTGAAAAGAAGAAGTGAGAGGGTTTGAGGTGGAAGAAAGAAGAGATCGCAGGGAGATTTTTTTAAACGAGGGAAGGAGGAGGAGAGTGGAGCGGCGTTGAGCTCCTACTTGGAGGCAGGCGCAGGCGGGAAGGGTACCCATGGCTGAGGACATGGGGAGAAGAGAAAGAGTGGGAGAGAAAAGAGCCACGAGGTTTTAGCTGCTGTAGGTTTTTCTTAAAAGTTAGGTCATGGCGGACAATCCTGCAGGTTCAGTACAGTACACCGCCAATCGTTATTAGCGTTGTGTACGCTAATTCCGTCCCGCTTTTTTTTTTTTTTATTCTCCATTAGTGTAGTTCATTCTATTTTTTTCTTTATTCTATTTAGGGTTATTTTCAGTACGATGTCTCTTAAATAGAGTGGTGTACGGTCAGTGTCAGACCGTACATAAATGTACCTTTTTAAGTTAAAAAGTACAATAAATTAGTTTTAGTAACCGTGGACGCATGAGAACGTGCGTTCTAAAAAGGAAAAAAAACCAGGTCGTAAAAATTCCCGCTCGCACATATTCGTCCGACAGCCGCGTTTCGACCGTGTGAATGTACAACTTGTGTACAATTTGTCAGATTTTGTACGAAGACCTATAATAGTGTAAGCATGTTTGCGACCGACATTTGTTTTTTCAAAGATCCAAATTACCATAACCAAACAATTAGAATGTATGATTTTTTCCAAAATTTTCAAATTCTTAAATAGCGTACACCACGGTAATTATTTTTATACGCTAAAAAAACTTACACGCTAATAACGATTGGCGGTGTACTGTACTGTACTGTTCTGTACTGTACTGTAGTTGTTTCACTTTTAATACATTCAGTGCGTAAATTCAGTGCGCACTTTCAGTGCGTAAACCGAGTGCGCATAATCATTGCGTAGATTCAGTGCGTATAATCAGTGCGGATTAGACCGTGCTGTACGTACTGTATGCACTTCCCATTTAGTGCGCCTACGGCAGAATAACTTAACCGCACTAATTTAGTAGTTTTTTCACTTTTGATACAGTGCGTTATTTAGTGTTATCGATGAAATTTTTATATTTTAGTATTTTACGGTCAGAGTCGAAAATAATTCAACAAAAACTTTGAATGTGTTCTTAACCCTAATCTTTGTAAAACCCAAACCCCAGCTTGGTTGATTCATAACTTCTTGATTTCAAATTTGTTATTTTTTATTTATTTTTATTGCTTTACAAGGAAAAAGAGAAAGAAAAAATAATAAATAAAGCGAGAAAGGAAGACTTATTTGTTGCCTTTTTTGCTGCCAAGACTACCAAAAAAACGACTTTTTTTGTTTTTTTTGTTTTTTTTCATTTCTGGTTAGAGACTGTTTGACAATTTTTAAAAGTAGAAATATAAGTGTATTAAAAAATCTTATACCTCCATAAATAAATTTGACTTTTTTTTCAAAGAAACAAAATGCCGAAATCTAAGCGTAATAGACTCGGTAAGTTTCTTTTTTTTTGCTTTTTTTTTTACTTTTTTTTCTTTATTTTTTTTTGTTTAGGAAGAGAAAATTGGGCCGAGAAAATTGAAATATTTGTAAAAGATTGACTTGTTTAAAAAAAAAATGATGACGTTGCAATATGACGTGGCAGTATAGGGAGGTCTTTTTTTTTCCTCTTGATTTCATACTGTGGTCAATTTTTTGGGACAATTCGGAGATAATTTTTTTTCAAGCCTAGAGTTTTCAATAGTCATAATAAAGGATGAATGAGTTCATTTTTTTTTTCTTCCTCTCCCTCTCCTTCCCTCCCCCCCCCCGCCCCTCCCCCTTCCCCTCCTCCTCCCCTTCTCCGAGACCTTCCTTTTTCCCCTTTTGCCTTTTTTGACCTTTTTTTGTCTTTTTGACCTTTTTGACCTTTTTGACCTTTTTGACTTTTTTGTCGTTTTGCAGTGACATTATCTAAGACGGAGAAAAAGACAAGGGAGCACAAGGAGAGCATTGTTGGAGCTGTACGGAAATGTTTCGACGAATACCGAGAAGTTTACATCTTTGAATTTGAGAACATGAGGAATACCAAGTTCAAGGAGCTGAGGGAAGAGCTAAAAGACAGCTCCAGGTGACTTGTTTTCCTTTTTTTTTTTTTTTTTTTGACAAAGGAAAAAGCCAAAAAGTGGAAAAGGTTGACAGATTTTGGACCTCTTTTTCTCCCTTTCCCTCTACTTTTTCCTTTCCCTCTCCCTCTCCCTCTCCCTCTCCCTCTCCCTCTTCCTCTCCCTTACCTTCTCCCTCTCCCTCTCCCTCTCCCTCTCCTTCTCCCTCTCCCTCTCCCTCACCTTCTCCCTCTCCCTCTCCCTCTTCTTGGTGTCTTTTTGCTCAACGCCCTTGTTACTTTAGTTTAGGGCAAAACGTTTTTACCCCTACCTTTTTCGGTCAATTTTACCCTAAAAACCCTTACAAATATTGTAAATTAAAAAAAAAACCTTGTTTTTGTCATTATTAAGTTTTTTTCTTTCTCTTCCTTCTGTATATTGCTTGCTCTACACTGTTTATCGTTATTAGGGTTAGATATTTTTCCGGGCAGTTTAATGCGTTTAACTTTATTTCCAACCGTTGGATTTTTTTTTTGGGCTGGGCAATCAAAAGTTATTTGTTTGCCTTTCGATTGTGATTTTGGAAAGAAATGTAGTGAGGAAAAGTACTTTATCGCCTAAAAAATGTTTAATACAAATAGCGATTGGCTCACTCTGTCCCTCTCCCTCCTTCTCTCCCGCTCCCTCTCCTTCTCCCCCTCCCTTTCCCTCTCCCTCTCCCACTCTCCCTCCCCCACTCCCTCTCCCACTCTCCCTCTCCCACTCTCCCTCTCCTCTCTGTTGGAGGACAATTTCTTTTGAGGGTTATATCTGTCGTATTAAGATGTTGTTTTGAAGTTTGAAAATGTGAGCAGCAATATGAAGCATTTATCATATATTTTTGTATACTTATGAGGAGTTTATGCATACATTTCTATCATGTATAGGAAAACCTCGGTTGTAAATGCATATGGGAGTTTGTATGATGAATGGGTCATTGGAGCTTGCTGGTGGACTATAAGATTATAGCTGTTTTATTTCCCACTCAAAATCTTAATTACCAAGTTGAGTTAGTTAACGTTCCTCCATCTTAAGTTGTCGGTCTAGTTATATTCCTCCTTATTGAGATTTTTGACTAATTAGCATTCTTCCATTTTAAGTTGTCAGACTAATCAACATTCCTCCTATGGAGTTGTTTCACTAATCAAGGTTCCTCCATATTAAGTTGTCAGACTAATTAACTATCCTCCTTATTGAGTCCTCCCTTTTGAGTTGTTTGACTGATTCACATTCTTCCTTATTGAGTTGTTTGATTAAGAGTTGGGAAGATATATTTTTGCACTTGTGGCTGGCCAGAGTTGATAGACAAAGTTCAAAAGGCTTGTTTTGCAGATTTTTCCTTGGAGCAAATAAAGTGTTACAGGTGGCAATGGGGAGAGGAGAAGCAGATGCTTTTAGGGATGGTACTCACAAACTAAGCGAGGTATTGAAAGCAAGACCTCATAACCCGTCCGTAACATTACAATTGCAATCAATATAGAGACAACATGGGCAGGATGTAAAAGTGTGAATCTCTTCATTTATTTCCTCTCTCTCCCTCTCCCTCTCCCTCATCTCTCTTTCTTCCTCTCCCGTCTATCCCTTTCTCTCTCTCTCTCCTTAATTAATGGAACAAATAGGATTTTTGTCTTTGTCGAATGTTTTTATAAGAAATCTGGTGATTATGTTTCCCTCACAATGTATCCTTGAGGTTACATTGCGCATAAATTGGTAACGTTTCTTGACCCATTTGACTGCAATAGAAATCAGCAGTATTCAATTGAAGTGTATCAGCTTTTATAAGAAGTTGATCAATAATGGAAAATGGCCTTGAATGCTACAACTCTTCGACTTTTTTCTCAAATTCTTTTGTTTTTTTGTCTGGTTTGGTGTCTCATTTCGGGTATCAAAAACCAGAGCGATATGAACAGAAAATGATTTCAAAAATGTTGTATATACCAATCCTACACCTTACATTGCCGGTAGAGTTAGAAAACTATTAGCGCTAAATCGGTTTTAGTATTGAATACACAAAATTGTGTTTTGCCACGAGGCTCACAATGATCCACTTAACGAATATAGTGTTATTAACACACTTACTATGGGTCACTTAATTAAATTAGATGTAATTAGTAGTGTTGGGTATCGAGGACCTTTTGCCGATATTCGATATATATCGAATTTCAGGTACCCGATAATCGATATATCGCTTCGATATATCGAAAACCAAATTATCGCGATATATCGCCAATAT
>JBBHKE010000294.1:7500-11101 GCA_037447655.1 Zygnema cylindricum | reverse complement strand
TTTTTTTAGTTTTTCCCCTTTGTTTTTTTTTTTTTTTTTTTTTTTTGACTTAGGATGATGCCTTCCACTGGGATTTTGGCTTGTTTTTTTCTGGTCCCCGTGTATTCCGAGCAACTAAGGACAGACACACACACACACACACACACACACACACACACACACGCGCGCACAAGAAAGAAGAAACCCGTGCTTACCATGACACTTTCTTAACAAAGGTCAGTGGATTGTTTCATGATTCCTAAAATATATTGCCTGATTATGCCTTTTAGACAAAGCAGGTTTGGAAAGGATCTTTAGTAACTTTCGCTGTGCTAATGGGTCCAATAACAACTACAGAGAGACAGAATTGTTGATATCAAAACGTACTTTTTCGTGGGTGAACTTAAAAACTAGATACAGAATGTCATGCCCAGAGTTGATTTGTTGCAAGTGGTTTTGTGTGACAAGACAATGAAGCCACAAATCAGCCCTGCTTAAACAAAGCGGTGCCTGTCACGATCACGACTATTCCAGATAACTTACGAAGTACTGTTACCATAGCAAACATAAGAAGGAAGAGGAAGTCATTTTGTCAAACAGCACTTCGGCAGTCAAGGTTGCTTGACCACATGTTCCTTCTCTTACTTATCCGTATGTGAGATCCCCATATAACAGTAGAAAAGGTTTTATAAGCCGCCATCTCCATATTGCATATCGATTCATTTAGAAATTGTCAATTCTGCACCATATTATCAGATCTGTAAAGAACAACAAAGCAACTCCACAAAATGCTCAACAGAGTACATTCACAAAATGATTCAACTAAGTACATTCACAAACAAGGTACATCCACAATATGCTTTCTTTCAGAATCGAGCCCGAAGGTGAACAGCACAGCTGGGCCATGGATGGCAATCTACCATAGCTGACAACAAAAAGAGAATGTTTCCAGCACAGAGATTGGTAAAACTTCTGGTGACAATCTGACAGACTTCTGTAAGGAAAAGCCCAATATCGAACTTTGAGCACTTTTTTCTAATTATCGGAAAAGAGGTTGAAGGATAGCAAAAGTTTCAATATCAAGCTCTACAGGATCCCTGCAAAACATAACACAAAGCGAGATAAAAACTATTAGAACTTCACAATAAGACCCACAAACTACCGCTAAAATTATACATTAACTGTTTTCCTTTTCCACCAGAACAGAATGCATGTCTACCATCAACAGAATCAAATCTTAGTTTTGCAACTTTACCTTGCTATCACTTTTCCTCCGTCCTCACTAGGGATAAACCACACTCTTCGTGAGGAAGGTGACTCCAGTTGAACAAAACAACCATCTCTATCTCCATATGACCAAGTACTTGCCCCGCGACCCTTCCAAACCTGTCCCTCCACATTAACAATGTCTCAGATGTGAGGATCACATTGTCTTCAATGTGAGACTAACAATGTCTTCAATCTGAGGCCCACAATGTCTCCAATGTGAAGCTCACAATGTCTCCAGTGTGAGACTAACAACGTCTACAATGTGACACTAACAAATGTCTCCAATGTGAGACTAACAATGTCTCCAACGTGAGCCTAACAACATCTTCAATATGAGCCTAACAATGTAACCAATGTGACACTAAACCCGTCTTCAATTTGAGACCACCAAATGTCTCCAATGTGAGACTCCAATGTCTTCGATATGAGACTAACAATGTCTCCAATGTGAAACTAAATTTGCGCAGGTTGAAAGAAAATTGAATACAAATGTTCGTGGAATCTGGAGCCATGGACAGCCTTACCTGAGGGAAAGAAATGTATTTTCTACCAACCACAAGAAAACCTGCGACCGCTTGTATGTCTTTTGCATGTTGTCGTAGAAATGACAAACAATTGCCGAACGTTTCGGGAGAAATGAAAGCCTGCAATTCACACAGCTTATTTAATTCTTCCATAAGGCTTTCAA
Organism: Zygnema cylindricum; assembly: GCA_037447655.1. Classification (NCBI taxonomy): domain Eukaryota; kingdom Viridiplantae; phylum Streptophyta; class Zygnematophyceae; order Zygnematales; family Zygnemataceae; genus Zygnema; species Zygnema cylindricum. Next base: position 9,165 of record JBBHKE010000294.1, on the reverse strand, counting down.
AATAGAGCAAGAAACAACAAATGTAAGAATGTCAAGGTGAAAAACATGACTCGGTTTAAATATAATCTTTGTAACATTGAGCATACTTTTTTTTAATCCCACTGATACTGAAATATGTATGAAATGTCACAAACCACTTTCTTATATTACATCCAAAATACTCCAAGATACCACCAATAAAAAAAAATAGTTTACGAAACATAGAAAAACAAACTGCCTTAACCATGAAAAGCATTTAACATTTTATCACAAAAGAACACCTTTATATCAAGTATCTCCCATTGAACAATGAACATTAAAATTAATTTCCTTGTTCAGCAAAACTTTTGTTAAAAACAAATATGGTTTGATTGTTCACCTCCTTAATGATGACCCTTGATAACTTCTCCTTTCCGTTTTCATCTGTCTTGTTTTCCAAAAAGCTTACACTTGGTTCTAGTTTCCCTTCACTCTCCTCCCATACTCGTACCGCAGACTCCAGTATATCTGTTTGAAAAGAAGTCACTCTCTTTTCTGATTCGCTTACAGGATCAATCTGCAAAACTCACCTATACCACATACTGTCAATACTGTCGACGCTGTAAATACTGTCGATACTGTAGTACTGTTTCCTTTTGACTTCGATCACTTTTTGTGAGCATAAAAAATAAATAATGAATTCATCAAAACAAAAGATTTTATTGATTATAGGTTGTTACTGAAATCCACACTGATGTTTGCCAACGAGTAGGATTGATCGAGTGGGTACAAAACAAGAATGTTAAAGAATACATCCAGCATCTGTATCTGACAAACTGCACTTGATATAGATAACAATACTCAATTTTTTTATACAAACAATTATGAAACATCAAAAGAATATATTGTAATACCGTCCTTGTGGCATATTACATGAATGGTTATAAAAACCCTTCACACATAGATCTCGGTTTCAACCTTTGTGATTACAACAGTAGTACACTGCCCATTATTATTACCGTTTACAACACTAATTCCATCACAACTTTTTTTGAACAAAAATCACAAAATAGTTTTTAGCAAACCTATTTGCGGGAGTGAACTACAAGTCGTCACATCTCCCTACATTAAACTACATCATCTATCGTTATTAGGTTCCATGACACTATATTAGCGCCCCTAAATTTTACTCCAAACTAACTGTTTTTTTTTTTAATGCTAATTCTTTAAATATTTCAGAATCAGCCACGCCATTAGTTCATTACTCTAATATAATCTCCACAATAATAATTTCTTCACTCAAATAACCATTCACAGAGTAGTATCATACATTTTAATTCGGCCTTTACACTAATGACTCCTTTCCACTAATAATTCCTTTACACTGATAATACCTTCATAGGACAGTGGTTTCCGGTGCGCAAATGCTAATGGATGGTTGGTGGACTAGGCAGGGAGGGAGGGAGGCAGGGTTTTATCAGAAAAACTCACCTGCTTGTCCTCTGTTCCCTCCTTTTTACCATTCTGAGCCCCATCTTTCCCCGCCGAAGCTCGTTTCTGGTCTCTCAAAATCCGTGTCATAAGTTTTATTTTTGCTGATACTTCACTACTCGCCGAATTTCGTTCCGCTGCCTCTTTAAATGCAGTCAAGGCCTGAAAAAAGATGCGAAACAAAGTATTCAAGACAAAGTATGTTTACAAAATAAA
>JBBHKE010000294.1:0-2500 GCA_037447655.1 Zygnema cylindricum | reverse complement strand
ATGTCACACACTATAGCCAACTTTGGAGAGTGCCTGCACATTGCAAAATGAAGTATGAACATAGCTTAAAAAAATTTCTAGCTCATCTTTTTATTAGTCCTCTACATTCTTTGCTAATAAGACGCATCACATGTTCTTGTTTTTGAGAATTTGGTTTGACAACCAGCCTTTGATATCTTTCTACTTGTTAGGGTGGCTGCAATTGATATCCATTTGCAACTTCTTTTTCGTATTCAGCAATCAGACCTATTTTCCGAATTGGATATTAAATTACTAGAAACCATTCCTCTCTTTTTGAATTTTCAAGGTTGACAACAACATTTTTGTGCATTTTATTCCAACACAGGACCTGTCCATCACCTCTCGGCCACTTCAGAAACTTCAAAGCCTTGCATCATGACAGGGCTTCCGGTCCGTCCTTCAGTTGATCGACGCTGGTGTAGAAGGACATAAATTTTACAACCCCTGGCTTGATGAAAGTCAATTGCCACCCATTGGACTTGCCTTCACATGGTATAGTATGAGAACAATTTTTTAATGGCTGCAATATTCAAGGCACATATTGTGACTCTTCGCTTAATCCTCTGATGCTGGATCAGAAGGAATTAGCGCAGACCAACCGGATTTGGACTAGGGACTTGTTGACATTAGTACATATTCTCAACTGCCCGATGATAGTGTGGATTGGTGTGAGATTTCTTATTCTTCACGTGCCTTCATCAGATGCACTCTCAATGATCACTTCTGAAAAGCCCGCACATCTGATTTTTCAGCTGGAAACTTCGTCAATGACGTTTGCAGTTTAAAGTGGACAAACCAGTTCTTCTTGCTAACTGTGCTTTGCCACGCCTTAAGTTTTTTTCCCCTTTTTTTTTAGTTTTTGAGATTCAAGCTCTATGTCAAGGTACATTGCCCCCCATAATCAGTGTGCATAACACTAATTCGGACACAACTTTTTCTGGCTGAAAATCATAAAAAAATAGTATTGAACATTCTAATTTCGCATATATATTAGTAAGTCCTTTAGTAGCGATGGGCATTGTACCACTTTGTTCTTCAAATGTAGCCACAATTGCGTTAATTAGACAGTTCTGCGACTTGACTGGTTTTCGTTTGTAAGCTTACTGCTCGGTAAGGGCTATATGGGTGTCTCAACACCAAGTTCACCTCGATAAATTTGTAAAGGATCTCCTTATACCAGAGCTTGGCTCATGAAATCCAGTGGCTTTACATCTGTACACTTTCTTTTCTTGCTCGGCTTCGTGGTCTTCTTTAGGAAAAATTTGAGGTTGATTATCAAATTACTTCAAATTCCATTTGCTCAGATTATGGGACCAAAAGTTGTTTTGAAAAGATGTTGGCTTGTTTACTCGCTGTTGTTAGTGTTGCTTATCCTTAAAGTGGTCAACTGGTGAACCCTCTTAACAATAGCCAGAATGTTTTTAGATAACTCGTATATGTGTGGGACTTTATTAGGCTTGTTGTATATTGTGTGTACAAGTTACATAGATCCGTTGTCATCGGATAGCAATGGCTCAAGACGGACGTGACATGATATCTGTCTTTTTTGTATAGTGACAAATAACAATAATAATAATAATTGTTGGAAAAAACAGGTCGCTGTGCCCAAAATCAGAATGAATTTCCCTGTAAGTGTTTTGCATGAGTATTGCCACCCATTACATTGAACACACCCTACTATATTGGTACATTAAGATGGCTGAAAGTGATGGGAATTGTGATTGGGAGTTTGGTAAGAAAACAGTCCAGTTGAACCTCATATTGAGCGATATTGAGGAGGCTTGAGTTATAAATGTTGTTCCACTACAAGTGAAGTCTACGCTAAATATGAAGTCGTGTCTTTTCGTTATGAGCATAACATATTTGTGTTTATCCTCATTGTTGAAGTAGAGTTCACAACCACGCTTGTATGTCTAGTGGACTAGTCATCTCAGTTGTGATACGACTTGAAGAGTAGTGTCACACTCGTCATCGCTAAATTATCATCGTCATACACATGTCACATTCATCAGAAAGCCGGGACATAGCTACATAACTTGTAATGGTAGTCGAATTGTCCTTATCCTTGCACTCTTTAACTGTGGTATGTTAAGGCTTTCAAGAACACCACTCATAATATGTATGCTGATAGGCAAACAAAATGAAACAAAATTTGAAATCTTGAGCAAGCGCATGGTTTCGCTCGATCCTACTATCCAGATTTGCTCTTTTTAGTTCATGCAGGACGTGGTAAGATAGTGTCATTTCAGGTCGTCTTCGAGGTACTTTACGTGGCTTTCAGTTTCGGTGCAAGAGCATGTTTTCATTGTCTTCAATATGTGGCAATCAATGCAACACCGCACCTAATAGTATACTACACCGTGAATCGGTATTGGCGTAATGGACGCTATTTAAGGTACCTTTTTTTTTCCCCAAATTCTTAAACAGCATAAATTATTCTGTTTTTTCTTTTACGCCATTTAGGGTTCTTTTCCAATTT
>JBBHKE010000291.1:0-11611 GCA_037447655.1 Zygnema cylindricum | reverse complement strand
TTGTTGGTCTTAAGCAAGTCCTTAGATAAAATTAACAAACTAAAACGGGATCTTAGAAGCCGCTTTGACATGAAAGATCTCGGCGAAGCAAAGTACATTTTGGGAATTCAAATGGAGAGAGATAGAGGGAATAGAAGTATAAGACTCACTCAGAAAGATACAATTGGTAATATGCTAAAAAAAATTCAAATGGAGAAAACAAACAGATGTAATACTCCCATGGATTTGAAGAAAGTGTGTGAGGGGAGTGAAGAGGGAGGAATATTGATCATTAATGATGAGATAGATGAGATAGAAAGAAAATTTATGGAAAATATCCCTTATCAGCAAATTGTAAGCAATTCAATCTAATTTATGAACTGTACCCGTCCGGATATAGCCGCAGCTGTATGTGTCCTTAGTAGAAGTCTAAATGAACCAAGAAAAAAAGACTGGGAGGCTGCCAAAACGTTGATGAGGTATTTGGTGGGGACAAGGGAATTGTGGTTGCATTTGGGAGGGGAGCACACTGACATCACAACCTAGAGTGATGCCAGTTTTGTAGATGTGCCTTTAAGGCGGTGTACGACTGGATACGTGTTACAAATTGGATCCGGTGCATGTTGTTGAAGTAGCAAGCAACAAAAAGTAGTTACTCAGTCCACTATGGAGGCTGAATACATGGCTTCATGTGCTGCCACCAAAGAATTAATGTGGGTGAAATCTCTTCTTGAAGAACTTGGGCTCATGAAGAAAGGAACTCATAATGCTTTTTGTGATAATTAAGCTGTTATCTCTATTGCAGCTAATCCAAAACATCACTTCAAAGCAAAGCATAAAGATATTAAACTAAGCTTTGTCGAAGAGAAGGTTGAAAAAAAAATCATTAAACTAGTTCATAAAACTGATACAAAAATGATTGCTGACATGATGACAAAACCATTACCTTCCCCTAAGTTGATTTATTCTAAAGAAAAATGTGGATCAAAATTGAAAAGTGACTAAGAATTAGGGGGAGTGTGGAAAAGAGGTAATTAATAGTTCATTATTATATTTTATTTAGAATGTAAACAGAAAGAAAGAGAGAACTAAAGGCACTCCATGGCTGCCGCGTCATTTAGAAGGAGGCAGGATGAAATAGAAGGTATTTTACTATTTGTAGCAAAATACTGCCTCTGGCAGGATTTTAATCGGGGTCTACGGACTATTATCTAGACCTAAGCCTAATCCTTTAAGGCACTAGCGAAATGATATACGTTATTAAACGGACTAATTTGCAGCAGACTAACGAAAACACGCATTAATCAATTCATGCCTGAAAGCGAATCGAAGTCGCATAAATACAAATGATCAGACGACCACAATTGCAGCCGCCATCTTCAATAAACTTTCGGCGGCCTTTGGGGATAGCGTCACGCGACGCCACGTGGCACCATATTATTGGATACCAGAGAATATGGGAGGAGGAACCATGGCTCCTGTTTTGACATGCGTCACTTTGAAAGCCATGTCGTACAATGGCCATACAATAAGAACATCGCCAAGTGTACATTCTTGTACTATATAGTGTTTCTATTGGAATAGGGTTTAGTAGTAGGCAGTCATAAGTAGGCAGTCGTAAGTAGGCGGACCAGGACTTAGTGAAATTTAGGTACCTCTCTCTAAGAGAGCTTGTAACTATAAAGGTCATATTTGACAAGCCATAACTTAGTGCCTAGGGGAGCATATTCTGTGATTTTTTTGCGTTTGACTTAGGGGAGTCTTGTTTTCACAACGGTGAGAGTGGTTAGAATATTAGTGTGCGTGGGAGGCGCTTATTCAGCGGGAAAGTGGAAGGGGAAAATATTATCTTAGAGGCTTTACATAGGCTGCTCATTCTCTGGGTCAATGGAGACCACAGAATTTTAGTTTGTCAACAGCGCAAGCCTTGGAGGTGCACCAGATGGACATCACGAAAGCCTTTTTTCATGGAGAATTGGAAGATGAGATCTTTATGCGACATTCCTAAGGATTTTTGGAGTAAAGAGAGGAGAGTAAGGTATGCCGGCTGATTAAATCAATTTATGGTTTGAAACTGGCCCCGCCTTGACAATGGAATAAGAAGCTTGATGAGTTTCTTACCGGTTTGGGATATATCCGAATTAGCTCAGATCAGTCAATCTATGTTTTTAAAGATGAGGAAGGTATTATGTTTATTGCAATTTCTGTTGATGATTTGCTCGTTCTAAGTAAATCAATTGACAAATTATTATACTGAAAACGGATCTTAAGGGAAGATTTGAGATGAAGGATATGGGGGAGACAAGATATATTTTGGGAATTGAAGTAGAAAGAGAACGAGAAAGAAAGATTATAAAACTAACTCAAAAGGAAGCAATAGGGAACATGTTGGAAAAGTTTCAGATAATTAAAGCTAATAGTCGTACAACTCCAATGGATTTGAAGAAGGGAAGCGAGGGGAGTGTAGAAGAAGGAGTCATTATCTTAGACGAGGAATTAGGTCCGGAAAAACATGTTGTTCTACGACCACTGGAGCAGGTGAAGCAACAGCAGTAGTAGTAGAAGTGGACATAATTCACTTACAGATGCTTATCAAGAATCCTACCAAACATCTGTTTTCTACTACTCTCTAAATTTGACACAAAGGTCCAAACTGCTTCAAACTAAATCACAGTATTAAATATCACAAAGAATGACAACTCTCAAAGTTTCAGCCTAATTGATCTAACATACACCAAGATATGCAACTCAAAAGTTTCCGAAAAACAGTCTGCAAATTACACAGTCTAAAAGTCTGGATACATAAAATGTTCTACATCCTAAGTCATATGCTCTACACTTAGTTGTCTTACTTCATAGTGCTGTACCGTCGATATAAGTGTCCCTAAGAGATACGTCTTAAGAACTAAACTTCCACTAAGGTCAAGTGCTCCTAATCATGCTAAAACCAATCTATCACTATACACTCTATATTACTAAGAATCCTGTACAGGTGATTTGTTAAAATACTTGTCGCCATCTTACTGACACTTGTCTGGATACGTCCATTCGGATGTTGTAGAGCACCTGTGAGCGAGTCATTTGTTTATCCTCTTATGAATCTTGTCCGTTGACTTGATTCATATCAACCGAAACTGCGTAGTTCAATTATTAATCATATTCAAATATCTGTAGCTTTGTCGCAACTGTGTTGTCTTATACCAAATTAGTCGCAGCTGAGCTGGTTTTGTGTGCGTCGCGGCTGTGTTGTTCTACTCTATGTGTGACACGGATATGTTGGTGTCGGTACTAATCGAATACTTGCACAGTGTTTCAGAGGACGACGCGTGTCCCTATAGATTTATATTTCCACTGTCTTACTAATTTGCGGAGACTGGAAGCTTTCTAAAAGCAACACTCCCTTAAAGCTTTAGACTCACTATCCTGGCGCAGCTACGATGACGAACTAGCGCAGCATCGCAGCATAGCAACTTAACAATTTAGCAAACACCCTGTCCCACTATATCTCAATGTTGGATTATCGCAGTATGGTAGTATAGCAGTGTAGCAATTCAACTATTCACTTAATCCCACTGTGTCCCTAGAATACTTCAACTTAGGAGCAGAAAGAGCTTTAGTGAGCATATCTCAAATCATTTTTGCATCTGGCAAATAACATAATTTAATCACTCTAGAGAACACTTTTTCTCTTTCAAAGTGTAATCTTACATCCATGTGCTTGATTTTAAAGTGGTGACTCAGGTTAGAAGCAATGGCAATGGCAGCCTAGTTATTACACAATATTACCTATGGACCAACCTGCATGTATTCCAATTCTTGCAACATGGATTTCACCCATAAGAGTTCTTTGAGGGCCGAGCTCGCTGCCATATATTGTGAATCCATCGTCAGTTGTGATGTGGCCTTTTGAAGTTTGTTGCTCCAACAACAAGTCTCGTTCCCAATTTGCTGAACGAATCCCGTGGTGGATTTTTTCCTTGGCATGTCGCCATAGCTCGTATCACTCCATGTTTGCAGCTTCACTTCTCCTCCGCCTAGTGTGAGCTTGAGGTCTTTAGTTCCTACCAAGTATCTTAAAAATCTTCTTGCTGTATCACGGTCTGATTTCCTCGGATTCTCTAGACTTGCCAAGTATCTTAAAATTCTTCTTGCTGTATCACGGTCAGATTTCCTCCGATTCTCTAGACTTGTGCCCAGTACCCAATTGCTGCTGCAATGTCAAGACAAGTAGAGTTCATGAAATATATTAAACTTCCCAATGTCTGTTTGTAAGGTATGAGTGTCATAGGATCATCCTCCGCTGACTCAAAAATTTCACAGACAATAACACCTGGTTCTGTTTCTTCGCCCTCTAACTTATGCCGAAACTCCATTGGTGTTGCACATCGTTTTGCCCCCCACATTCTATATTCATCTAACATGTTTCCAATAACCTTCTTTTGAGTCAATTTTATTAATCTTCTTTTTTTGTCCCTCTCTACCTGGATACCCAAAATATATTTTGCCTCAGCGAGGTCGTTCATATTGAACCGTGAGTTTAAAGCAATTTTAATTTTGTTGATTTTAACCATTGATTTGCTAACTAATGGTAAATCATCTACATACACCGTTATATACACTATTCCATCCTCACCTTTAAAAACATAGACAGAGCGATCAGAACTTATCTTTTTAAATCCTAGGCTTGTGAAAAAGTCATCAAGTTTTAGATTCCATTGCTTAGGGGGTGTTTTAGGTTGTACAAAGATTTTAGCAATTTGCATACTAAGTGCTCTTTTCCTGGTTCTGCATACATTTCAGGTTGTTGCATGTAAATGGTCTCCTCTAGTTCTCCATGCAAAAAGGCCGTCTTTATATCCATCTAATGTATTTCCATATCTTGTATAGGAGCTAGAGATAGCAAAATCCTATCTGTCGGAAATCTTACACTGGGAGAAAATGTTTATTCAAAATCAAATCCTTCTTTTTGATTATACCCCTTTGCCACAAGTTTAGCCTTATATCGTTCAATGGTATTATCTGGATTTAACTTCACCTTGAATACCCATTTGCTACCGATCGCTTTTTCTGTCCGGAGGAAGGTCCACAAGCTCCCATGTTTGAGCTTCCATGATCGAGTTCATTTCATCGTTTGCCGCCTAGATCTAGTGATTCCGCTCCAGTGATGAGAAGGCTTCACGAATGGTGAGAGGCTCCCTAAGGCTGCCGAGTAGGCAAAATGAGAACTTGCTTGCAGACGGCTATTAGATCTTCTTCCCTCGGAAATTTTGAGGCTGAAATTGTCGGATCCCGTGCATTACGCTTGTTGCGCTGGATGTGATTCGCTGGCACTGACTGCTGTTGGTTCGCTTTGAAATGAACTTGTTGGGGAATCCGATTATGTTTTGACTCTTGTGTTACCACTGGTGAATTTTACATTTGTGGGACAATATTATGGATGATATCTAAAATGACATATTGTTGTTTTTTTTGTTGCTTTTGTTGTTCTGTCATTTTAAATAAGTCTATCGAGTCTAGTTCATCTTTGACAACAATGTTCATTGCTACAATAATTTTTTGCCTCTCAAAAACAAAGACTCTATAACCTTTAGAGTGATCATCATATCCTAACAAAATGCCCGGCAATCCCTTTGGTTCCATTTTCAATTAATCGTTAAACGTATCCAAAATAAAGCATCTACTTCCAAAGACTTTGAAATGACTGACATCCCGTTTTCTACCCGTCCAGATATCGTAAGGAGTGGTTTATACTGATCTTGAACGTATCCTATTTTTGATATAAACTGCAGAATTTAATGCTTCAGCCAAGAATTTCGGATCCACGTCCTTATCCGCACGCATGGACCTAGATCTTTCTGTGATAGTTCGATTTAGTCTTTGTGAGACTCCAGTTTGTTCCGGAGAGTATGGAACAGTTGGTTTGTGACTTATACCTGTTGTCCATAGCCTATTTTAGCCATGGATTACTCTTGGAAGCACCACAGACTACCCCCAAAAACTGCTATGTTTCAGACAACACAGATTACTCCACAATATATAAAAGCAGCTGAAACTGCAACAGTATGCAGTAAATTTGAAACACTATAACCTCTCAAAGTTATAGCCAAATCTACCGAGGCATCCAAAAGATATAAACTGCAGAGTTTCCCAAATACATTTGACAGCTTACCAAACTAATCAGGTAGACTCCTCACAGAATTCTACAGAAACAGCAGAACAGACTGAAACTACATAAACAAATAGTTTCTAGGTCATAAAAGATCTCCACAAAGTTTCATACAAAGACATCAATCAGGGTGATCACACCATCAGATCAAAGCTGGAGAAAAACAATCTGCCATTACTTTGATGAGCTCAACTGTGATAATCAAAATAAACTAAGTCCTACAAGTTTATACTCACAAAGTTATCTACTGAGACCTAACCTAGTAAAATAGCTACACGTGTAATTAAGAACTGTACTAAATACAGACAATGTACGTCAACGGTACGTCTACTGTACCGGAGGTGCGTCCAAACCCTAATTATGACTTTAATCAAATTTCACTATTGCAACACTAAAAACTAATTCACTACATACAAATTAGAGTTGTTTCAGATATTTACAAATACGAGCTATACATGAATTGTGCAACTTGCTTAGTCAGCAATTAGTGAGTCCGTCCAAACGGCTGTAAGCGTCCGTACAACTCAACTTCGAATTTGCGGATAGCCGTTAGATGTAGAGTACATCTTAGCAATGATTGTTGCGTGTCTAGTAGCTTTGTCCGAATGTGGTCCCACTTCGAATCGAGTCCGTCGACTCGATTCGTATCCGCCGTTCGTTTTTGTCGCGTGTGTCAGTATAGGTCACATAAGTCCAACCGAGTGTGGTCATGTGGTACGAAACACCTGAGCGCGTACGGCGTGCTTCGTCACTTGTGGTCCCGCGTGAATCGTGTCCGTCGACACGATTAAACTCAACGGTCATTACGGCAGACCGTACCATATATTTCCTTTAAAGGTGATTCAGATTATGTCCGTCCGATTATGCGAATCCATTTGTCTGATATAGGACACGTGTAAATGGTCGTCGGGACTTTTCCGTAAAACCTGTATAATATTTGATTGCCGACACGTGTCTCTGCAGAAGTACAACATACTCAAGGACACTTCTACTACTATCACACTATATATGGTAAGTATTACATCATGCTTGCCAAAATTATTCTAAGTCCTAAAGTTCTCCCCTCACAGCCTCATCTACTGAGGACTAAAGCTTTCAAATTACAACAATACCTTCCTTGAGTAAAACGTTTCAAACTCTTTTGACGTATATTCCCCGCCATTGTCAGATTTGAGCTCCAAAATTGGCAAACCGTGTAGTTTCTCCGCCCACGCTTTGTAGTGTTGAAAATGAGTGAAGACTTCACTCTTAGCCTTCATGAAGTAGACTTTAGTGAATCTCGATAAATCATATGTAAACGTAACTATATATTTCATCCCCCCGGCAGATGGTACCTTTGCAAGGCCGAAAACATTAGAATGAATGAGTTGCACAAGTTTAGTAGTTTTATGTTCACACTCTTCAGGAAACGGTAATCTGTGTATTTTTCCTAATGCACAGCCATCACACGTTTTAGGTGACTCATTTGACAAAGTGACTCCTTCTATTTTGCCAGCATTCACCATCTTTTTCATACTGTCATAGTTCACATGGCCTAATCTCTTATGCCACAGCTCATCTTAGGATGATGCACCAGAATACAAAACATCATTTTATTCATTATCGGGCATATCCATTCGATACATTCTGCTGGCATCTCTAGTTCCCGTAGCTGCAATTTTTCCATTTTTGCTAACAACCTGCCTGCCATTTTTCAGATTGACCTCAAACCCTTTACTTTCTACCAAATAAGTTGAAAACAAATTTTTCATAAATCTGGTACATAGAGGACAATATGAAGAGTTCTCTCAACTGCCTTGCCTTCTACATGAACTAGCAAGGAGACATCACCTACATCCCACGTTTGCACACTCATTCCACATGCATAGTAGATATTATTCTCCGTTGTTGATTTCAAATTTTTAAAAACTGCCTTGTTCCAGCACATGTGGGCCGACGCTCCCGTGTCCATTTTCCATCCATTGTCTTTCACGCCCTCCATTGGTGCCGCCATAGCAAATAGATCATCATCCTCTTTGTCAGAGAGTGAAAAAGACTCGTCCTGATGCGATGAAGACGCCGAGAAGAATGCATTTCCTCATTGTGATGATCCCGTGAAGCCTTGATGAAATTGGCTTTGCTGCCATCCAGGCCTGTACAGACCTGTTTCATTAGCTTTCCTAAGCTTAGGACATAATTTATATCCTTGACCTTTTTCATTACAATAAAAAAAAGTATTGAAAGATTGTATATTTCCTCTTTGATTAAACTGTCAAAACTGACTCTAATTCTGGTTAAACTGAGATTTTTTGTCAAATTCTGTGCTAAATGCCTCTACTTGTTTTTCACCATTAAGAATTTTAGAATCTGCTTCCTCTTCGAATATCAAATTAATAGCTAACTGTAGTGTCCAGCTAGCTTTACCTATCTATTTCGGCTTATCAGACGTTGCTTTCATAGTAGTAAAAAGACCTCTCATTAGCAAAGCAGCCCGCTGAAACTGGGGAAAAGATCCACCTGCACAAGCATGAGAATCAATTAGTATTCGAAATTTGTTACAATATTCTGCCACTGTGCCACTCGTGTATTTGTAGTCCCAAATTCGTCCAGCCAAAAATAGTTCTTCCTGAATATTAGCCTTTTCAAAATCATCTTTGAGAGATTTCTAGATATCGATCCCCTTTTTCATTTTTATCCGTGACATAGCCAATTCTTTTGAGATACAGAATTTCAAAAGCGAATGAGCTTGCGAATTTTTCTTTGACCAAGACGGATCCGTTTCCGCCAGTGAACCATCCAAAATATCCAAAAGGTTAATATTTTTGAAGTGTGTCTCCACCATATCCGCCCAATAAGCGTATTTTTCCCCCGATAATATAGGAATTCTTGATGACAGGCCCATAACCCGTTGTTTTACGACCATTGGAGTAGGTAGAGCTGTAGCAATAGTAGTAAAAGTAAATATAATTCACCCACAGAAGCTTACCAAGAATCCTTTCCAACAGCTGCTTTCTACAGCTCAACAAAGTTGACAGAAAAGTCCAAACTGCTTCAAACTCTACCACTGTATAGTGTATCACAAAGTCTAATAACTCCTAAATTTTCAACACAATTGCTCTTACATACACCAAGATATGCAGCTTAGAAGTTTCCCAAAAATAGTGTGCAGATTACACAGTCTGGAAGTCTAGATACATAAAATGTTATTCGTCCTAAGTTTTATACTCTACACTCAGTTTTCCTACTTCATAATGTTGAACCGCCGATATAAGTGTCCCTAAGAGATACGTCCAAAGAACCAAACTTCCACTAAGGTCAAGTGCTTCTAATCACGTTAAAACTAATTTATCACTTTATAATCAATATTACTGAAAATCGTATACAGCTGATTTAATCAAATATTTGTCGCCGGCTTAGCGACACTTGTGTGGATACGTCCATCCGGTTGTTGTAGAGTACATGTCTGCAAGTTATTTGTTTATCCCGTTATGAATCTCGTCCGTTGCCTTGATATATATCAACCGCAACTGTTACTTGTTTATCCTGTTATGAATCTTGTCCGTTGCCTTGATATATATCAACAACAGCTACACAATTCAATTTTTAATCATATTCAAATATCTGTAGCTGCGTCGCACCTGAGTTTGTATTGTACCTAATTAGCTGCAGCAGTGTTTTGTCTCGTTGCGTCGTAGCTATGTTGTTCGTACAAATTATATCAAAGATTACCGCAACTGTACTTGTCCCATCTGCGTCGCTGCTGCGTTGCTCTACTCTATGTGTGACACGTAGATGCTGGTGTCGGTACAAATCCAAAACGTGCACTATGTTTCAGACGACGACGCGTGTTCTTATAGATGTATATTTCCATTGTCTTACTAATTTGCTGAGACTGAAAGCTTTCCAAAAACAACAGTATTATCTAGGTTCAGTTTTAGTTTAAACACCTATTTTTAGCCAATCAGTTTTTTGTCTAGAGGACAATACGCTAGTTTTCAAGTATTTGCTTCCATGATGGAGGCAATCGCATCATTTATGGCCCTAATCCATCTATCTTTCTCTGGACTGTTCACTGCCTCTAAGTATGACCGAGGCTTATCTGGGTGAGATAGCTTTTGAGCAGCCTGGTTTTCTGAAATATTTTTGCTACTCCTTCTCTCTCGCTCAAACTCCAAAGTTGGGATGGAGGGAAAGCTTGGATTTCTCCTTAATGTCTCACCAGCTCTCTTATTCATGGAAGCCGATTCCGGTTCATTCTTTTGTGTCTCCTCGAAGTCCATAGGAATATGTGAGGTTTCCGGTGGATCTCGTGAATCTTGAATCTCCCCTAAATCTACATTCACTGTTTCACTCGTGTCCTTTTCGGGAAAGATGGAAACCTCTTCACCTTGAGACTAAAATCTGATTCTTATCTTCTTGGTATACTTAAAAGGGTTAAATTACTTCTCTTCATCCATCATAACTAGGTGTTTGACCAAAATGATATCTTTCTTTGCTAAGTCATAGACTCTAAATCCCTTGACATTGTCATCATATCCTACAAAGTATCGAGGTTTTCCCTTTACATCTAGTTTCCAATTTTTCCTATCCGTGTCAAGCTTGTAAACTTGGCTCCTGAATACTTAAAGGTTAGAGATGTTTGGTTTCCTTCCAACCCATCTCTCATAAGGTGACATTCGTTATACGGATGAGGTAAGGACTCTATTTTTAATGTCGTTAGCACAGTTCATGGCTTCTACCCAAAATCTCTTTCATATTTTCTTGTCAGCCAACTTACTGCATGCACTATCTCCTAGTATTCGGTTCAACCTCTCAGCTACCCCATTTTTTTCCGCATTATATGGTACACTTTTGTGGTGCTGAACTCCCTCATCTCTCAAGTATTCCTCTAACTGGTTAGAGGTATATTTACCCCATTATCACTCCTTATTCTCTTTATGGGGGTTCCATGCAATTTCTCATTTTAGGCTTTACTTTCTTTGAAGTAAGTTGGTGTTTCAAACTTTGTTTTTAGGAACTAGACTCTAGAGTATCTAGACAAATCATCGATTATTGTTACCATAAACCTCTTTCCTTCAAGCGAAGGTACTTTTGCAGGTCCCCAGATATTTGTGTGGACCAGATGTAATACTTTCTCACCCTTGTATGTGGCGACTTTGGGAAAGGGAAGTTTGTGAGCCTTACCTTGAGCACAACCACTATAATCATCAATCATTTCATTATCCCTAAACTAAATGCCCTCTCCTACACCAAGCTTTTTTGTTTCCCTTTTTCCCTTTTATGTATCAAAATGCACATGCCCGAATCGCTTATGCCAAATCATCATTTTTAGAACACCAACATAGTAAGTGTTGGATTAGCACGTGAAGCTGGTCCAACACGAGGTAGATTATAGAATATCCATACTCGAGCCGCCTATAATAAACGGGTACGGACCTGCCGGTCTCTAAATCGAGATGGTGGCATTGTGGTAGTGCGTTCGCAGCT
>JBBHKE010000290.1:45716-84138 GCA_037447655.1 Zygnema cylindricum | reverse complement strand
GGAGAAGAAGAGGGAGAGGGAGAGGGGAGGGAGAGGGAGAGGGAGAGAGAGAGGGAGAGAGACGTGAGGGCGAAGAAGTGTTGTTAGGAGGAGATGAAGAGAGAGAGAACCAATAAGGGAATGAAGAATAATGTGGGGGCAGAGGGTCAAGGGAAATGTTGGTCAAACGAGAGAGAGAGAGAGAGTTACTGCGACAGAAGGAGATCAAGTGGAGGTAGATGACTCAGGACAAATGCGAACCAAATGTATAACTGCATTTCAGAGGGAGAGAGAGGGAAGAGTAAAAAATCCCAACTTCCATCCCTACCTCTTCCCAATCCCCCAAAAAACCATTCTTTTTCCTCTCCCACCTTCCCAAAAAGACTCCCCGCAACCTCCCTTCCCCTTCCCTACCTCTTTCCTCCCTATCCTTCTCCCTCCCTCTCCCTCTCCCTCTCCCTCTTCCTCCCTCCTCTTCCTCTCCCTCACTTCTCCTCTCCCCTTGCCTTTTTCTCTGAGCTCTGCAATCGCCTGCTGTCTTGCCTTTGTATCTCCTCCTCCCCCCCCTCCCCCTCCCTCCACCTCCCTTCCCTCCACCCCCCTTGTCTCCCTCCACTTCCCGTGGAGTCAAGTTGGTGCCTTTCCCCCTGGCTGCCACGTCCCCTCCAAACGGAACAGTTCTCCCCCCAGCTCCGCCACGTCACCTCGGTTGTACGGACTGTACGGACTGTACGGACTCTGGCTCCGAGCCTGGCAGAGAAAGGCGCCCATAACTACCACCTTGAACATGGGAGGGGGAGGAGGGAGAAAGGGAGGGTAGAGAGGGTAGAGAGGCGGGGAGAGGGGGGGAAGGGAGGCGGGAGTGGAAGAGTGTTGGGAATTGGGAGGGTTAGGACAAAGATCAAATCACGCGATCTCAGATCTCATCAGGATCAAAGTCAACAAATCAATATCATGTTTATCTAAGGTCTATGTCAAAAGGAGCCTGGTCTTAGGTAGCGAAAGAGAGAGAGAGAGAAGGAGAGGGTTAGAAAAGGGGGCGGAGAGAGACGGAGGGAGGAGAGAAGGAGAGGGAGAGCGAGAGGGAGAGCAATCGGTGGAGCGCTTTGATGGTCCGTACAGGTCTCATAGGCTCCCAAAGACCGCAAGACCTCGAGCGCTGTCAGCCTGGCCACACGGGAAGGCCACGTGGCAGGTCAAGCACGCGGGATTGGCGGCCAACTGGCGGGCCAGGCAACCCGCGGCGCGCAGCTTCGGGGCAGCTTCGGCCGCTACACGCCACGCCAGACGCAGCAGCGTTGACTTTATGCGCAGCGTTCAAGCTGGAGAGCGGCTGCGTTTCCATGCGGATACAGTTCCGTTCAGCGTCGGAGGAAACCGCGGGAAGGCGGCTGGCGAGCGAATCGAGGGTCGGAGGAAAAAGATCCTCTAGGAAACATTTTGGTTCTTTTAGGAACGGTACGGCTTCGTACCGTCTGCGTATTTTCATCGTTTGTCTGATTTCGTGGTTTTGTCTTATGTGCGAGATAATTAGAGGTTGCGTACGAAAGTCTGTTATGAAAGCTGTACGTAACTAGTGGGATTGTTTGGCAGCATGTGAGAATCGGCAGCCGGCGATGAGCGACAAGTGTGACAATTAGGGCGATATGGTTGTCTAAAGCTGTCGCGAACGGTCAGGCGATGACGTGGCGATTCCTCAAGGTGCCGCAACGTGGGACTATCTTTGCCCTAAAGGAGTCGGCTCCGCTGCCTCTGGCGCAACTTCGGGTCAAACAATTGTACGTGGCTTCCGTCCGATTCGCGCAATATCAGAATCTGACGGTCATAAGTCGCAAGGTCGTTATAAATGGGCCAATGGCGCTGAGCCCTAACCGCAGTTTGGTGCTTGGATGTCCATCCGTCGGCCCTTGTCCTAGCGGAAAACATCAACGCAGGATTCAATGGACTATAATCAGAAATGCCGCATTTTTGCCAGTATCGTACGTACAAAAGGAGTAAAATAGGTGTAGTGCTCTAAGAGCACGGAAAATACATATTTTATATTTAGGACTTTGGAACATAGTTCAAAAGTAGGTGTTTTTAACTTTTTATGGTAGGCCTTTGGTCGGCGCCTTTATCGTAAGTTGTGTTATGGGATTTTCATGTGATCTTCTTAGGTCCCTACTTAGATCATCGACCGTCCGATCGTCCGAATCTGAAGGTGTAAATACAAAATTTTGGTCTGAATATTTTTATTGGTCCAATTTTTGGTCCGAATGTTTTAATTGGTCCGAATAGGTCCGAATACGATATGGGTCTTAAGGTCATATTGTATGTTTTGCATACAATAGTCATATTGTATGGGCCTACTTTCACCTACTTTTGAACTATGCTTTGGAAATAATGTTGAGAAAGTACAGTACATCATTTGTTTCAGAATTGAAAAGGCTAACACGTGGGAGATTTCTGTTAAGTTTTGGAACCTAGGGTTATTAAAGAAAAAATCAAAAATAAGAGAATCGGAGGCGTTCATTTCATTCGATCCAACATTCGGCATTGACCGCATTGAAATCGAGATGCTGAACAGTCAACTCCTAAACTCACACTTTCAAGTTTCAACACTAAAAAGTAAAAACAGCCATTAATGATAATGACATCTTGCTTACGTCTTATCGCAAATAAAGCAAATATCGTTAATGGAATTTCCTGAGGATACGGTCTGATGACTTCACGATGTAGCGTCTTCAATATTTTATGGTACGGAACATTATTTAAGTTGGCAACGCTTGACCGATATGAATATTCTGGTTGGCATCCGTTAGATCCTCGCTGTAGTTGTCCTTTTCCTCGTACTTTCTGACGCCAAAAGTGACAGATATACCTGACGTCTGCTTTTGTCCCCATATAGCAAATTTGAAATTTGACGTCGACTATGGGGCGTGAATGTGCAAATCGTATTCACGCGTATTATACGAGTTTATTCAAATAGGGATTTAACATTTTATCGTAAAATGCGGTATCTTTGATCCATGCTGTGGACAAATTACCTCGTGCCACGTAGGCAGGAGAACATGTTCCGAAAGAAGGCCACTTGGTCACGGAAGTCCTGCGAATATTCATCTATATAGGACAACCGCCAGGAAGGTACAGTACTGTACTGTACCCCCGTAAAAGGAGGCGGGAAAAAAAAACATTTCAGAGCGAATGTTAAGGCTGATATTTTTAGTTTGTTCGTTTTCCTGCCGACAAAATTCAGCTTTTATTCGTTCTTTTTCTCCAGTTGCTGACACTCCGGAGTTCTGCAGCGTGACACACGTGTCAGCAAGGTCAAAAGCTGCTAGTGGGCGCCCGATTACAAAATATCGCGCACGTTCTATTATTGCGGGGTACAAGCAGGAAAGTGCGCGTCTCTGATAATTTTCAGCCGCGGAACGAAAAATTGGGAGTACGTACGGAGGAGGAAATTCCCTCTTTTGATGGGGCGCAGAGTTCATCATGATGTACAAAGAAAACAAAATCCGTACACAAAATTGTCAATATCGCGTGACAGCTTACGGGATGTGCCCATGTAGCGGTACTTTGAAGTAGTACATGAGATTTTAGTGAAGACTCTCCGTACGACTTTGCAGGGTGCGAAAATGAAATCGGAACTATGAAATATGACGGCCGTAGACGTAGGTGGTACCTTTTGCCAATATTCGATATATATCGAATTTCAGGTACCCGATATTCAATGTATATCGCCTCGATATAACGAAAACCAAAATATCGCGATATATCGTATCGCCAATAGATCGAGGCATTAAAAAAATAAAAAAATTCGCAGGTCTCCAAAGTCACGTGCCTTCGGGACAAGGTGTCCGTAAAATATTTGCCGAAAAGAAATACGGTTTTTTCCTAAAAGTCATGAGAGTGAAGGAGATCTTTGAGGTACATTGACGTGGTACACTTGCGAAGTACAAGTACATAATACGCAAGTACGGATTTCCATACGAAAATGGTCGGTATTCAAATCTTTGACGATTTTAGAGATTTGATCTTCAACTAACAAGGAACCACTCAAATCAAAACACGCATGTAAAAACTTGTTTACAAACGATACGCGATGTAACCGAGGCCTCTGTAATACATAAATTTTGTTGTCCGTACTATTACAAAGACCTCCTGATGTAACCATACCCCAAATAAGAGTGAGGTTCCATCAAGGAAAAAATGTCGATGTTTACTTAAAGCCGTACTGTTTCGTACATCGCCGTACCAAAAAAAAAAAAAAAACAAGGTTACTGAATGAAGAATTTCATTCTCCACACTTATTGGCGTAAACGTGGACCGTCGGATGCATAATCGGATATGCCATCGTCTGACACTTTCAGTTCGCAACAAGTGACCCGGAGTAGGTCAATTCTCAACGCCTAAACGAATAGCATCGTGCCTCGTGGAAAAGTGCACAAATATCCACGACGACCGCGCGACCAGATGGGTACACATCGCATATGACATGTGCCTTCCGCCATGGAGGATGCGATGCCACCGGAAGCCGCAAGAAAACATTTGACGTAGGATATTGTATCACGCTTCTGTTGCCATCCACGAACCTTTTTGACATTTTCGTACGCTTTTATACATCTTAAGTTCCGTCCGCTCGTACAAATTTGATTCAATACGTCGTACGAGTCACTTTTTACCTTCGCTGGTACAAATATGTGGTCACAATTCGTTGTTAGAGATTCTCTGAAGATTAGTAGAATCGTATTATTCTATTACGTGGCCAAATCAAAGTGTGCCACGCAAAAACAATGTCGGTTACTCACCCGACACAATAGAACAGTCGGTTCAGTAAACGATTTTTTGATGTTTACAGAGACCGCCTAATGGAACAACGCTCTAAGTAATTATATGAATTACATAATTAGGGTGAACCTCCATCAGGCTAAAAGTGGGGTTCTTTACTGGAAAAAGTGTACTTTCGTACAGATCGAACTCATTTCCGTACAGAGACGTACTGATTTTTTTTAATATTTTTTTAAACATGATTACTGTCGGCGCGTCAATATTATCCAAACTTCTGGGCAACAACGTCGACCGTCCAATTACGTGTTTTCGAAGCAAGCGGTCACGTCGTCCAATGATTAATTACTCTCCTCAGGGAGGAGAGTAATCAATCACCAAACGTGTAAAATGTTTACTCGTGGAAAGGTCACGTACAGGCCGCGCGCGTTCGGATAGGTGGGAATCAAATCCAACGAAAACCACAAAAAAAATATTTGATGAATAATGTGTCGAGACGCCTCCTCTACGATCCGTTGACATCCGGAATTTATGGCGCCACGACGAAACACGAACGACAAAACAGTTATGAAAAATACAAAACATGAACGTACAAATTGTACATTCACCTAATTTAATTTTGAGGTTGGATGTACGGATATAAGTTCAGATATTGTGCTTTTGGAATCTTTGACTGCTCGTCATCAAAACATGAACCTACGTGCGTCTAATCGAAAGAAAGCAAATACGCGATAGATTCCATTGGTGACACGACCTGATGGAGAAGTGAACGAAGTATCACTGCCAGTAAACGTTTCCGTACGATTACTGTCGGCGCCTGATGGAGGGTTGCCCTTAGTAGTTTTTTGGCGGTTACATTTTGCGGCGTATACCTTAAGTCACGGAACGAAAATCACGTCGTACGTGGCGTATCAGACAATATGTCTTTTTCGCTAAAATTACATATTATATAGAAATATAAAATATTAAATATAAAAAAATAATATATATCGCGATAATTTATTTTAGTTTCGGTACGATATATCAAGGTTTCTCCTTGATCGATATTCGATATATTGAATATCGAAATTATCGCGATATGAATTTACCCGATACCCAACCCTAGTAGGTACAACCTTTTAACGGTTGAAGACGACTAAGAAACTTACGACAATAAGTGACATCTACAAAAACAGAGAGAGTTGTAGACGTCTCGTTTTTCGTGACATTGTAGATGTCTAGGGTTTTATGAGGTCGTGACGTTATGCGCACTTGTGACATCGTTAACGTCACAAATTAAAGAAATAAGATTTTATTTCCAAAATCGCGATAGTAAGGGTACTTTCGCATGTGCAAAAGTTAAAGTTATTTTTTGTCATTTTCCTCCTTAACTTAGAAAAAAACGATAAAATCCGCAGGCGTACCAAAAAATATAAATTACCACCGTACAAGTTGTGTTACCTTGAAACTTTATAGGTACAATAGTTTGTCGTCTAGCGTGATGCAATTTGTCGTCTAGCGCATTTTGACCCACTTGCGCGTCTTTTCAGCACATGTTCAAACTTTACGTCAAATCACCTCGCGAGGTGATTTGAAATAAAGTCTAATAAGGTGAGTGAATATGCAGACGCTGTCGCACGTGTCTGAAGTTTTTTAAAATTTGTGTGCGCGGAGTACAAAAAAAAAAACACACTACACGTTTCTATTCTGTGAGTACTGCTTTCCGTGCGTTGATTTCTGTACAGGGGTCGTCTCACAAACACATGTGTCTTCACACAGCGTGTAGTAAAAACATTGGCCACATGTCGGCAAGTGGGAAGACGAAAAAAGAAACCGCATTTTTGTGCGACAACGAAAGGTATTTTAGGGTTTCGACACGTCGACAATGTGACGTACGGACATTACGAACTCACAAAAATTGTACAGCGTGCGGAGAAACGCCTCAAATTCAAGCCGAGTGGAAGTTTTGCCTCATTTTGTGAACCACTTCATCTGTCACATTGTTTCATGCACCTCTACGTAAGTCACTTTTAAAGTGACAGGTTATTTGCGTTAACATCCGAATGCTCTAAAAGTTGAACAGATAATCTTCGCTAAAAAACAATGTAACAAGACTAAGTTTCGGTTACATGCGAAAGTACCCTAAGACCATCAAAGTACAAAACATGATTGTAACTAAAAAAAGTTAACGACCATCAAAGGTAGAAGACCAACAAACATTAAGCCTAAAGGTAGTAAAAAAGCATATCTTTTAAAGCTCTTTCATTTCATGCTACTATTGTCATGTTTCATTCCAAAAAGCGTGAGATAGGAACGGGAGTGTGAGAGGGAGGAGGGAAGGCGACTACGACGTTAATTTTTGTAAAGGACCCATGAATGAAAGTGGAGGTCTAAGACCCCTGCGATTTTTTTTCCGTTCATCTGCGTGACGGGTAATCTCACTCATGCTAAGAATTTAACATTTGTGTGGCAAGAGGGCGTTTTTAATGTTCATTGATCGAGTGATGCTTTAACTAAAATCACTGTTGAAAAAAGAGGTATTTTATAGTCTTTCTTGTGACCTCACTACAACCCTCATACTTGTCGTAGTCACTAAGGACCTGCAGGCAGCCATGCAGCCATGGTCGCCTCTAGCAGCTAAAGAGACAGGCAGATCACTAGTATAGTTTTCTACAAAACATAGGTTGCCAGTTGTGAGACTTGATACAAAGACCTCCGGATACTAACCGTCCGCCTTATCCAGTAGGTCTAAAAGTATCAAGAAACACATGTGACGCGATATTTTTTTAAAGATGTACAACGCTGGATATTCCATTTAACAATTTGCGAGACGATTTATGCATGGAAACATACCAGTCCGCATGAAATCGGACCGCACGAAATATATGAATCGACATTTAATTTTGACGGACGAAATCAAATGTCCGGGTCTGATCTAACGGCTCACACTGGAGACGGAATGCCGGAATAGCAGTTTGGCGGTTTGCGAACCAAATGTCGGCGGATGACACGTGGCAACATATGGTTGGACATCGGATATTACGGGAGGAGCAACTACGCTCCGGAACTGACACGCATCAACGGATCGACCATGCCGTACTATGGACGTACAAAAAGTACAGCGGTACTTGTACCTTCTTGTACTTTACAGTCATGTGATTGGTCGAGTACCTTAGTAATAAGTTTAGAAAGGTAGCTTAGGACTTAATATATTTTTGGTTTTCCCGCCTCTCTCCCAGAGTGCACCTGTATTTATGGACCAACTTTGGTCATCCATATCTTAATGCTCAGGGGAGCAATTTCATTGATTCTTTTTGCAGCGGACTCAGGGGATTCCAGGCTACACAGGGGTGTAGTCGGTCAGATTTTTTGCGTCCCAGGGTGGGACTTATTTATTGTCAAATTCAAAAGTGCATATATTATCCTAGAGGCTTCACATAAGCTAGACATTGTGTGTACCAATGGAGGTCATAGAATTACAATCACCCCGCGAGGTGATTGTTGATGATTTTTTTTTGTAAGTTTGGTTCGCGTGCCCATGGGTCCTAAAGAGGAAAACGCCAACATTCATACAAAAAACGACAAAAATGGAGTACGTTTAAAATATCAAGATGGCGTTCGTTATATTGTGGTAAAAGCATGTTTTCCGTACAAACAAATATTTTTTTCTTCGTGGACAACGTTTTTAATGATAACAACATAAAAAAACCTGATACTTTAACACATGGGCACACCCTTTGGTGATATGTCTCATACTAGACTGATATATTTTCAATTTCCTGTAGAAATTAATGGTTTTTAAGTATTTTCTAGGTCTGAATAGAAATAGAGAAGCCGAGGCAGTCTACCTCTAACTTCTCTCTCCAACTCTCAAACTTGTCGCAGTCACTGAGAAATTGGAGAGGAAGCTAGAGCCATGACTACCTAGGCTATCCTGAGGTTTACGGGAAATTTATATTAGTCTAGGGATTAATTACTAAAAGATATGTGCCGGCGACAAGATTTGATCCTGGTACCTGCCGGCCGTCGGATAGTAGATAGCCGGTAGCCTTAACCGTTAAGTCTATAAGTAGTGTTACGTAGTATATAGTACGATAATTAATTAAACATGTACACGTAGGATAAATCATTTAACTATAACTGTTAACGGGATACATAGATATGGTAGTGTAAAAGTACGAATTGCGGTATGGAGAAAAAATCAATACCGCGCATTGATTTCGTAAGCGAAACAAATATCGCGCATGTATTTATTATGGCTACGATCAAATGCGAGTTTAATCGGACGGCCGGAATTAGCGCCGAGATCGCGAAAGGAGAATTCGGCAGTTTGTGGGCATCGCCACATCGGATGACACGTGGCGATGTAACATTGGAGCGCGGCATCTCCGAGGATTAAAGGAGCGAATCCGGATATTCCACGTGTGGACATTTAGGCCATGTCGTACAATGTCCGTACATAAAGTACACCGGCAGCTGTACTTTTGCGTACGGAACTGTAATCTGATTGGTTCCGTACATCAGTAGATAGAGTCTGTGAGAGAGATAGGACTTATAAAAATTAGAAGATAGGACCCTCTCTCCCAGAGAGCTTCTGTACAAAAGGTCAACTTTGACCCTCTATAACTTATTGCTCAGGGGAGCAAATTCATAGATTCTTTTTGCTATCAACTCAGGGGAGTCTTGCCTTCACAAGGGTGAAGGTGGTCAGAGTTTTTGTCTGCCAGGGTGGCAGTTATTTTTGCTTAAACACAAAGGGGTCAGGATTATCCTAGAGGCTTTTTGGAAGCTGTCCACTCTGAGGACTTATGGAGGTCTCAGAGTTTCAGGTTATGGGCCCACCCTCTAGGGTACCAATCTTTAATGGAACTGGCTTCATATACTGGGAAAGTATGATGATAGGAGCTCTATGCGAAAAAAGGTTTTGGGGGATAGTGAGTGGACGATTGGGGTGTCCATCAGGTCTTGGAATTCCTCCAAGGTTTAAAGGAAGCAGATTCACCAGGAAAGAGGATTCACCTTCAACGGAGGAAACAAAGGAAGGAGAGGTGGTGGACAAAGGAAAGGAGAAGGAGGCAACCACACCAATAGCAACAAGTTTAGCATTCATGTCACCTATTCTGATGAACGAGGAGAATGATACTGAAACCTGGGACTTCAACAATATGGCGGCAAAGCACTTCATCCTACACCATCTCACTCAAGGACTTGCATGTCCTCATTTGCAAGTAGAGAGGGCATCCGATCTTTGGATGGCTCTCATAGAGATGTACCGAAGTGGTACGATTCAGCAACAACAGTTGGCTGATCAGAAAGTTAAGGAATATGTATACAAAGGGGGAAATATGTTGGATTTTTGCAATGAGCTTGCTACACTCTTCATGGAGCTAGAGATTGCGAGAAAAGTTTTTAGTGAAAAAGAAAAGGTTAACTGTTTACTGATGAAGTTACCTGATGAGTTCGTGAACATAGTCAACCGTGTGCAGGACTTGCCGGACTCAAGGTGGATATGGAACCTTAGTGGTAGGAATGATTCTCGTTCGAGAGAATACGATTGAGATCCGAAGGGGAGGAAAGAGTGGCCAAGCCTTGGCAACAACGACCTATTGGAGGAAGAAGGATTCGCGGAAACCAGTCGGAAACTATGGGGGTAGGGAGCAGAAAAAACAGGCTGACGAGTTCGAACCAAGGGCTCCCAAAGGTTTATGTCATTTTTGTAAGAAATCGGGGCACGATATGGCAGAGTGCACTAAGCTAAGCGAGCTTCGGTTAAAGGAGGGGCAGACCGGTGGTACCCCGAGAGGAAAGAAAAAGGCCCTTGTCACACAGGTACTTGAGGCGGAATCCGAGGATGAGGACGATGAGCTCCTTTTGGATGAGTAGTTCGAGGCGAAAACAAAGGTTGAAATTCCACGAAGGCAGAAATGTGCTTAAGGTGGATTGAAAGGTGAAGCAGGCTGGATTATAGATTCAAGTGCCTCAATGCACATGTGTAAGGATAGGCACCTGTTCACTAAGATAAGAAAGATTCCCACCGTAGAGATAGAGTACGGGGATGGGAGGATAGTCACCACTTCTCTTGTAGGATCGGTAGATCTGAAAGTGTTAGTAGAAGGAAAGACATCCATATTAACATTCTCCGATGTATTGTTTATTCCGGAGCTGAAGAAAAACCTTATCTCTACATCTGTATTAGATGATAAGGGTTTTTTCACTAGCACTAGGGAAGGAGTCTTTACTGCTAGTTTTGAGGAGGATGTCTATTTCATTGCTGAGAAAGGTAGCCATGGGATGTTTAGGCTGATCTTAAGTAATGAAACGAAGAAACTTTATTATGCTGGTGTTCATGATATTATGATGTGGCATAAGAGGCTTGGGCATGTGAATCTAGATAAGTTAAGAGAGATGAAAAAGATGGGAGTGGTGGAAGGGATTCAGTTCAGTGAGAGTGATGATATAAGTGATTGTAGTGGGTGTGCTCAAGGTAAAGCACACAGATTACCCTTTCCAAAAACAGCCACCTACAAGGGAGAAAAACTTCTAGATCTAGTACACACAGATATTTGGGGACCGGCTAGAGTGCCCTCACCGGGGGGGAAGAGATTTATGATGACTATAACTGATGATTGGTCTCGGTATTCCCGAGTATATTTTTTGAAAAACAAGTCAGAAGCGAGGATTGTTTTAGACAATATAAAGCATGGAGCGAAAAATGAAACTCTGAGACCTCCATAAGTCCTCAGAGTGGACAGCTTCCAAGAAGCCTCTAGGATAATCCTGACCCCTTTGTGTTTAAGCAAATATAACTGCCACCCTGGCAGACAAAAACTCTGACCAACTTCACCCCTGTGAAGACAAGACTCCCCTGAGTCGATAGCAAAAAGAATCTCTGAATTTGCTCCCCTGAGCTGTAAGTTATGGAGGGTCAAAGTTGACCTTTTGTACAGAAGCTCTCTGGGAGAGAGGGTCCTATCTTCTAATTTTTCTAAGTCCTATCTCTCTCACAGACTCTATCTACTGATGTACGGAACCAATCAGAATTGAGTTCCGTACGCAAAAGTACAGCTGCCGGTGTACTTTATGTACGGACATTGTACGACATGGCCAAAATGTCGACACATGTCAAATCCGGATTCGGTGCCATAATCTCCGGAGTTTCCACAATCCAACGGAATTTTGCCACGCGTCATCCGATGTGGCGATGGCCATAAACCGCCGAAATCTTCCTCCGCGATCTCGGCGCTAATCCCGGCCGTCCGATTAAATTCGGCTTTAATCGTAGCCGTAATAAATACATGCGCGGTATTTGTTTCATTTACGAAACAAATGCGCGGTACTGATTTATGTCCGTACCGTAAGTCGTACATTACATATTACTGGATCTATGTATCCCGTAATTAATTCTAGTTAAATGGTTTATCGCTTGTATACATACATAAATAATTATCAAACTATATGCTAGGTAACACTACCTCTAGATGAAACGGCTAGGGCTACCGGCTACATTGTGTCTGCCGGCCGGCAGGTACAAGGATCAAATCATGCCGCCGGCACATACATTTTAATTAAATATATAAACCCTAATATAAAATTCCCGTAAACCTCAGGATAGCCAAGGTAGCCATGGCTCTAGCTTCCTCTCCAATTTCTCAGTGACTGCGACAAGTTTGAGAGTTGGAGAGAGAAGTTAGAGATAGACTGCCTCGACTTCTATATTTCTTTTCAGACCTAGAAAATACTAATAAAACCATTAGTTTCTACAAAAAACTCCATGAAACTCCAATCAAGAGAGTAAGGAGTGACAAAGGTGGAGAGTATACTCCTAACCAGTTTGAGGATTTTTTGATGGAAGATGGGGTTCAACACCAAAAGACAGTTCCAGAAAATCCAGAACAGAATGGGGTAGCTGAAAGGTTAAATAGAACACTAAGTGATAGTGCTAGAAGTATGTTGTCCGATAAGAAGATAGGAAAAAGATTTTGGGCAGAAGCAATGAACTGTGCTAATTACCTCAAAAATAGAGTTCTTACTTCAGCTATAAAAGATCAAACACCTTATGAGAGATGGACAGGCCGGAAACCAGACTTATCTCATTTAAAGGTTTTCAGCAGTTAAGTATTCAGTCTAGATACAGATCGGTCTAATTGGAAGCTAGATCCTAAAGGAAAATCGGGATACTTATTAGGATATGATGAGGATGTTAAAGGATATAGAGTTTATGATCAAAAAAGAGAAGATATGATCTTAGTAAAGCATCTAGTAGTTATGGATGAAGGAAAGTCTATGGACCCCTTCAAATATACAAAGTCAGTAAAAATCAGATTTGAGTCAGAAAATTCTGATGACTTTGAGCTCCCTAACTATCCAGGTTTTAGAGACGATGACATTCTTGCAGGTACAAATCAGACCGAAAAAGACTCGGCTGTGGAAACTCCAGTGACAACTCTACCCGAAGCGGAAAACGTGGTGGAAATTGATTCCGAATCAAGGGATAGGGGAGAAACCAAGTTTGTTCGAAAGAATCCACGAGAACCATCTATTCCGGCCTCAGATTTTGAAGGGGGAAGGAGAAGTAGTAAAAGACTGCAAGAAAAACAGGTTAATAACAAGGTAACAAAGCTATCTTATCAAGATGAACCTCAAACTTATGGAGAGGCGATGACTTGTCCAGAAAGAAATCGGTGGAAGACAGCCATCAATGAAGAGATGGCCTCAATTATGGCAGCCGATACTTGGGAGCTGGTGGATTGTCCACCTAACCGAAAACCAATCGGTTGTAAATGGGTTTTCAAATTAAAACTGAACCCAGATAACACAATCGAGCGCTACAAGGCCCGACTAGTGGCAAAGGGATTTACACAAAAGGAGGGAATCGACTACGAGGAAACCTTTGCCCCGGTGGTCAGATTTCCCTCCGTCCGCATACTTCTCAGCCTGGCAGCAGCGGAAGACATGGAAGTGCACCAGATGGACATCAAAACAACCTTTTTGCATGGAGAATTGGAAGAGGAGATCTTCATGCGACAACCCGAAGGGTTTGTGGAGGAAGGAGAGTAAGGTATGCCGACTGATTAAATCTCTTTATGGTTTGAAACAGGCGCCTCGACAGTGGAATAAGAAGCTTGATGAGTTTCTTACCGGTCTGGGATATATCTGGATCAGCTCAGATCACTCAATCTATGTTTTCGAAGATGAGGAAGGTTTTATATTTATTGCAATTTATGTTGATGATTTACTTGTCTTAAGTAAATCATTGGAAAAAAATAATAAACTGAAAACCGATCTAAAGGGGAGATTTGAAATGAAGGATATGGGGGAAGCAAAATATATTTTGGGAATTCAAGTAGAGAGAGACCGAAAAAGAAAAATTATAAGATTGACTCAAAAAGAAGCAATAGGGAACATGCTTGAAAAATTTCAAATACATAAAGTTAATAGTTGTACAACTCCAATGGAGTTGAAGAAGGGAAGTGAGGGGAGTGAGGAAGAAGGAGTCATAGTCTTAGACGAGGAATTATTTCCTGAAGAACAGAAGTTCATGCAGACTATTCCTTACAGACAAGTAGTGGGAAGTCTAATCTATTTTATGAATTGTACCCGGCCGGATTTAGCTGCAGCTGTAGGAGTGCTGAGTAGAAGTCTAAATGCTCCCACTAAGAGGGATTGGGAGGCAGCTAAGAGAGTCCTTAGATACTTGATAGGAACTAGGGATCTATGGTTGCATTTGGGTGGGGAGAATACTGACATCACTACTTGGAGTGATTCCAGTTATGGTGATGCTCCGATGAGGAGATGCACTTCTGGATATGTATTATATGTGGGTGATGGGGCTTGCTGTTGGAGTAGCAAACAACAAAAGGTTATTGCTCAGTCCACCATGGAGGCTGAGTATATGGCCTCTTGCTCTGCTGTAAAAGAATTGATGTGGGTCAAGTCTTTACTTGGTGAACTTGGTCATCTTAAGAGTGGTGTGCAGAAAATATTTTGTGATAATCAAGCAGCAATCGCTATTTCTGCCAATCCTAAACATCATTTTAAAGCTAAACACATGGACATTAGACTCAGCTTTGTTAGAGAGAAAGTAGAAAATAAAATAATCAGTTTAGAGTACCGACCAGATAGTGAGATGGTAGCAGATATGATGACCAAACCTGTGCCTTCCCCTAAGCTAATTTTCTGCAGGGAGAAGTGTGGTCTGAAATTAAAGATTAACTAAAAAATAAGGGGAGTGTAGAAATTAATGGTTTTTAAGTATTTTCTAGGTCTAAATAGAAATAAAGAAGCCGAGGCAGTCTACCTCTAACTTCTCTCTCCAACTCTCAAACTTGTCGCAGTCACTGAGAAATTGGAGAGGAAGCTAGAGCCATGGCTACCTAGGCTATCCTCAGGTTTACGTGAAATTTATATTAGTCTAGGGATTAATTACTAAAAGATATGTGCCGGCGACAAGATTTGATCCTGGTACTTGCCGGCCGTCGGATAGTAGATAGCCGGTAGCTTTAACCGTTAAGTCTATAAGTAGTGTTACGTAGTATATAGTACGATAATTATTTAAACATGTACACGTAGGATAAATCATTTAACTATAACTGTTAACGGGATACATAGATATGGTAGTGTAAAAGTACGAATTGCGGTATGGAGAAAAAATCAATACCGCGCATTGATTTCGTAAGCGAAACAAATATCGCGCATGTATTTATTATGGCTACGATCAAATGCGAGTTTAATCGGACGGCCGGAATTAGCGCCGAGATCGCGGAAGGAGAATTCGGCAGTTTGTGGGCATCGCCACATCGGATGACACGTGGCGATGTAACATTGGAGCGCGGCATCTCCGAGGATTAAAGGAGCGAATCCGGATATTCCACGTGTGGACATTCAGGCCATGTCGTACAATGTCCGTACATAAAGTACACCGGCAGCTGTACTTTTGCGTACGGAACTGTAATCTGATTGGTTCCGTACATCAGTAGATAGAGTCTGTGAGAGAGATAGGACTTAGAAAAATTAGAAGATAGGACCCTCTCTCCCAGGGAGCTTCTGTACAAAAGGTCAACTTTGACCCTCTATAACTTACTGCTCAGGGGATCAAATTCAGAGATTCTTTTTGCTATCGACTCACGGGAGTCTTGCCTTCACAGGGGTGAAGGTGGTCAGAGTTTTTGTCTGCCAGGGTGGCAGTTATTTTTGCTTAAACACAAAGGGGTCAGGATTATCCTAGAGGCTTCTTGGAAGCTGTCCACTCTGAGGACTTATGGAGGTCTCAGAGTTTCATTTCCAATACCGTATATGGGCTAAATCTTTGTCGATACGGTAGAATGATGTGGTATTGGTGGTATGGCGACTTCGTGGTTTACCCTGACATAATAAGCGCTCGCAAACGGACAAAAAAAAAATTTGAGTCGTTGAATTTTTAACATATAAAAGGAAACCTTACCCTAAGAAAACATCATCTTTTAGTTAATTTTAATTTGGGTCTTCGGTTGTGAAACATCGAACAATCCTAATCTCGATGCAATAAATACCTCTATAAGCCATATTTTTTTTCCTTTTTTTTCATCACGAAAATGAATCCACTTTTCCTATAATTTGAAGCCTTTTTTATGTTAGTTCATTCTTTTATGCATTGATATGCAATTAGCCCGAATTTTCCACCTAAATTTACAACAACCGATATTGTATCCATTTTGTGCGTTGGCTATTACAAAACATGATTTTTATAAAATATACAAACTTGCTATATTGCACGATATAATATAAAACATTATGTAAAAAACAACATTTTTGTGTGGGGACTTACAGTGAATAGGATCATTTTCATAAATAAGTGAATATGTTTTAGATGTATGATTTTGTAACATGCAAGAAACAACTCGACATGATAATTTTAATTTTAACAAAAAGGTTAAAAATTGTTATGTCTACGTACCGGTTTGTTCGTTTGTATCATAGTTCATAATTAGGCGTTTCAATTGTAGGCCTTTTGTCGGCGCTTTTATCGTAAGTTGTGCTATGGGCTTTTCATGTGATCTTCTTAAGTCGCTACTTTTATCAGCGACCGTCCGATCTTGCAAATCTAACAATAGTCATATCATAAGTTGTGTTACAGACTTTTCATGTGACCTACTTAAGTGGCTACTTTGATCAGCGACCGTCCGACCGTCCAAATCTGACGGTTTAAATTAAAAATACCTCAATACTCACAGAAAAATATTTTTTTGTCCGAATGTTTTTCAAAATTCAGACATGACTTAAATTCTCTATTGAACGATGTGCAACTCAATTCTGCTACTATTTTATTTCATTTTGCGGCCAATACAATATGGGTCTTAAGGGTATATTATATTTTTTGCGTACAATAGGCATATTGTATGGGTGTACTTTCACCTACTTTTGAATTATACTCCAAAACCTAAAACTAATATCCCTAACAAGTACGGAAAATACGGCCACTGTACGTACATGTATGAAAAGTGTGCGGCAATTATACTGAATATACAAAATTTAAGGAAATGCACTTTAAAACCCTAAATATCATATATATAACCCTAGAAAGTACTAACATATACAGACATTGTATATAACTGTACAAAAAATGTACAGGTGCAATAGAAGGTACTTTATTATAAAAATTCAATAATATAATACAGTATGTTATAAAGTACTATTGTATGCATGCTAAATTTTTTTAAGTAATCGCCGATATGGAATTTGTTGGTCTCGTACCGATATATCGGAACCTCTGACCGTTCGATAACCGATAAATATCGGTATCGGGGTTATCGCGATAACTTTTTTATAGATACACAACAGTACTAATTTGGCACGTTAATATCCTCTACTGAAAATAAGGTATTCGTACAGAATTTGGCAAAACGTATAGTTTATCGTCACTATGACGTTTGCACTACGCGGTTTGGTAAAACGCAGTTATATGATAACGGTATGTATTAAATCATTATTTGTACTTTTTTACTTAATAAAGTACAATTTTGCACGGTATGAGGTCGTTTGTACTCCACACTATTTAAAACGAACCTATGTTAGAATTAAAAACGCTAGTTAAACTTTACCTTAAATAGAATAATGAAAAAATTAGAATCATTTACTCTATTTCATGTGATTGAGTCGAAATTTTGAGCGACCAAATTAGAGTAATTTACTCTAATTACGATTCGCGGTGTAGTTTTACGTAAAAGTACGAAAATGAGTCAAGGTTTGAGCCCAATTTCACAATAAATTTTAAATCGAAACCAATAACAATAACATCTCGTGACAATTTTGCAATAAACAACAGCCTTTGAAAGTAAAATTGGACGCCAGACAACTTTCTCCATGGATTGAACTTTTGTTCAGTAAAGAAATCAGATATTTTCATCGCTATTTTAAAAGACCATCACTCACAAAAAAAACCAATAATACTTCAACTTTTGTTAGAATGGCGTAAATTTCACAACAGAATAACTCCTCACAAGTGTTAATATACATTAAACAAAATTACAAATTCTAGGTTCTAACCATAGGTTTAGCTCATAGTTCAAAAGTAAGAGTTTTAATGGTACGCCTTTGGTAGGCGCACAAAACTTGGCACAAAAATCGCATAGAGTAGGCATACTGTATGTCTGTGTGTTTGTGCACACTGTTGTACGAACGTACGAATCTGACGTATGATCATAGTACAGCGCACGCCACTGGACGAAATTTTCAGTGAATTGACACGGAGTAGGATGAGTTGTGTTATGGGCTTTTCATGTGATCTTCTTAGATTGCTACTTTGATCAGCGACTGTCCGATAGTCTAAATCTGACGGTATAAATAAAAAATACCTAAAAACTCACATAATTTTTTTTTGTCCGAATGTTTTTCAAAATTTAGTCATGACGTTTAATTCTCTATCGATCGATGTGCAACTCCACCCTGTTACTATTTTTTTTCATTTTGCGACCAATACAATATGGGTCTTAAGGTCATGTTGTATGTTTTACATACAATACACATATTGTATGGGCCTACTTTCAACTACTTTTGAACTATGGTTTAGCTTCACATAGTGGTATTAATACTAATACACACTAAAAATACCATGTTCAACTTTTCATAACCCATAGAATTGCGTACACAATTTAGTCATTCATAGATGGTTAAAAAAAAGACAACTATTATATGCCAGCGGAAGTGGAAATTATTGTAGCAATAAAATCAGAGGTAAGGGCACTTTCTCATGTAACCGAAACTTTAATCTTAAAACTTTGTTTCTAGTGAAGATTCTCCCTACAACTTCAAAGCATTCCGATGTAAGCGCAAATAACTTGTTACTTGAAAAGTGATAAGCGTAGACATGTACGAAACATGTGACAGATCAACGGTACACAAAATGTTGCGAAACTTCCACTCGACTTCAATTTCTGTCGTCCACCCGCACGCTGAACAGTTTCTGTCAATTCGCAATGTCTATACGCCACATTTTCGACGTGGAGGCATTGCAAATGTTTAGGGTTTGTGACATTGTGACGTCACGCAGGTCACGCTCAACTATGACAACGTCGATGTCACAAATTCTAAAACTTTTCGCCATGGTTTCCCTATTGTATTTTTTTTGTTTTTTCTCACTCTACTTGCAATAAAAATACGCCCAAAAATAGTCAGAATAAATCTTTTTCAGAGATCTTTCATTTGATACCATTATAGACGTTTTTCGTTGCAAGAATTGTGAAAAAGACGCGGTAGTGGGAGAGGGGAGAGAGAGAGAGGCGTTTTCACAGACTTCCCTTTTGCGAAATGGCGTTTGTTGGTCAAGACCCCTCCACGGCCACTGTACGGAAAAAAGAGCACGGAAAAAATTCACGCACAGGCTGGAAACGTGCAGTGGGTTTTTTTTTTGGTACTCCCGGCTCAAAAATTGTCAAAAACTTCCGACACGTGCGACAAAATTGTCAAAAAAATCCGACACGTGCGACAACATATGCTTATTCGCTCACCTCATGGAACTATATCTAAAATCACATCGCGGGGTGATTTTATATAAAGTTTGAAGATGAGCTGAAAGGGCGCGAAAGAGGGTCAAAACGCGCTAGACGACAAATTGCATCTCGCTACACGACAAATTTCAGTACATTTAAAGTTTGAAGGTAACGCAACTTGTACAGTGGTAATTTCAATTTTTTGGTACGGCTGCACATTTTTTCATTTTTTTCCAAGTTATGAAGGAAAACGACACGAAATAACTGTAACTTTAGCACATGGGAAAGTGCCCTAAGGCAGTATGCATATGTGTTAAAGTTAGGGTTTTTCTTTTTCATTTTCCTCAAAATGGAATGTTGCAATCAAAATTTTTTTTGCCAAACGAAGAAAATGTAGAAACCAGAACACAATTAACGTCATCCTGAAACTTAATCTGTACCACATATTGGCATCTTTCCTTTTCCAAGCCACTGCCACGTCATACCAGGTCATTTTCAAATCACCTCCACTCCTCCAAAGCAGACTTCAAATCACCTCCACTCCTCCTGAGCATATTTTAGGTCAGAATAACTCTTGACCAACTTTTTAGGGTTTCACATGATTCGAACATTTTTGCAAGAGGGAGAGTACACGCAATTCTTCTTTCTGCCCGTCACACCCATTTTCTTGCAAGGAGCTCCGACCTCTATTTTTTTGATGGATCCTTTGCAAAACCCTACGGTATCGTCGCCACCCCCCTTCCCTCTCAAACTACTTTTCGTCTTTCCCTCTTCCTGGAATGAAACATGACAAAGGTATGAAATAAAGGAGCTCTATTTTTCATTCGTACAAGCTTGCCTACCCAAAACCCTAAGGGTATCTTATGAGGAAGATAAAAGAAGATAAGTTACGATCATTATTTGCGGACCAACTGGCATCACTTCTCACCCACAGAAATAAAAGCTCATAGCTGTTTGTCTTACCACCGATTTTTTAATACCACACTTCCCACCTCGTTCACATGGTCACTCTGTAAAAAAATATAAGTTGTTCTCTTCCTTTTGGCAGTACTGTAGTAAACAATACCATAGTTCAAAAGTAGGCGATTCTATTGTAGGCCTTTTGACAGCGCCTTTGTCATAAGTTGTGTTATGGGCTTTTCATGTGATCTTCTTAAATCGCTACTTTGATCAACGAATGTCCGATTGTCCAAATATGATAATTTACATAAAAAATACCTCGAAACTCACAAGAAAGTATTTTTTTGTCCAAGTGTTTTTCAAAATTTAGACATGACATTTAATTATCTATTGATCGATGTGCGACTCAAACTTATTACTATTTTTTTTCATTTTGCGACCAATACATGTTTTAAGGTCATATTCTATGTTTTGCTTACAATAGACATATTGTATGGGCCTACTTTCACCTACTTTTGAACTATGAACACTCAAATAAAGAGACAAAATCAGACGCTTTAATACGACAAGGAGCAAAAAAAATTATATTTATTTGAAAAGAAGGAAAAAATAAGTCGTACTAATGTCCTGTCGGTACTTACAGTGATGAGGATAAAGGTGTCGTATTTATAGTGAAGACGATAAAGGTTCTTTGACCAGTGGCCCGAGATCGCCTCTAATGAGTGAATCCGTTGGTGGTCGCCGCCAAAATAATGTGCTGTGAAGGGTATCGGTTAAGACGCCTTCGCCAACGACGACTCCATTTTCCTTCATAATTTGTATGGTACCATTGCCGTGCGAAATGATGCTGCAGCCGGTACGTTGAATTTGCGGTACACAAAGTAAATTCGTAGAACCGTCCGTGATAAATTGGTCGTCCGTTAGTTTCGTTTCGTTAAGTTTTTCAACGTCGTTAGGTTTGTACGTAAGAAAATGTAAAGCTACAGTTCCCACTGTACCAACGTGAATCACGTGGCCACTTGCCACAGATATGCATTTCGGTGTAGTGAGGTGACGCATATCCGAAAATAGCATAGCGTCTGTACACACGTGGTGCGAAGCACCGGAATCAATGACCCACTCCACTTCTTTGGTGTCGACGTCATCAAACGTGAGAGGAAGGTTCAAAATAGAGAACATTTGAGCGCTTCCTTCTCCTCCTTCGAAATTCGCGAAGAAATTTCCATGGCCGCCACCACGTTCTCCTTGGCCGTTACCTCTTCCACCATTTTGACCGCCACCGCGTCCATTTTGACAGTTGCCGCGACCACCACCGCCACCATTGAGTCGAGGGAGGCAATGGGTGGAGAGTGGCCTAACTTTCCACAATAGTAACACTCCTTGTCTTTTTCCGGACATGTGGAAGATCCATGGCCGTTTTGTTTACACCTAAAGCATGTCATATTATCAATCTACGGTTTCTGATTTCTATTTCCTTGATTTCTAGGACCTCCATTTCCCTTAGGACCACCACCTCTACCGCCCCCTTTGCCACGGAGAAAATTAAGTTTCGTAGCATCGAGTGAGGTTACATTTAAGGTTCCTAAATCTTTTGGTCCTCCAGACTCTTTAGCCTCTTCCTCTGCAGTTTTGAGATAATTGACTGCAAAGCCATAGGTGCAATTATCACGAATTTGTAAATCTTGTCTTAAGTGAAGCATTTTATCCGGAAGTTCTTTTAATATACCGGTAATTTTACCCTCATCCATGATGTCTCTACCATTATTTAGAAGGTGTTCTATGATAATATTGTAGCGTTTTATGGCTTCATCTATAGATTCATTATTTTTGATTTTAAATTGCATAAACTCTCCAAATATTTGTTGCCCCTTATTTTGGGCACCTTTCTCGCATTGATTCTCAAGTGACCTTAACATTCATGGGCAGATCCGTGGGTGAGGAAGTGGTCGTGGATTGATGGAGCACATGATTGCATTAATCCGGCAATGGCCGCAAGATTCTTCCTCTTCCACGTTCTCCGAGCTTTTCGATCAATGTCCGGAAGCATTTCCTCCCCAATTACCACCTTCCATAGATGGCGTAACATCAATTGAGTTTTGATATACTTTTTGTTAGAATCAAGGTTGTAATCGGCCATCACGGTCTGTCGCCCGACCACCTAGTTTGGCGTTACATGAAGATAGTCGTCTAGGATGGTTTGGATTCATTAAGTCTAGTTGTACGTTTTGTTGTACCTGGGTCTCGTGAAGATATAGTTTTTGCATCGACCAGGTATTATGTGTTGATTTCCTAGAAATCCGGGATTCGGTATGTCCCATACTAGGGGAAAGTGAGCCAGCCAGGGCTCGAACCTAGGACCTCTGACTTGAGCTGTCAGCGCACTAACCACTGTGCCACCAGTCAATGTAGAGCCTGGCGGGTCCTACCTATTTATTTTAGGCGGCTTCGAGTGTGACGTATCACATTCTACCCCGTATTGAACCGGCATTCACGTGCCAATCCAACACCCCCCCTCGCGGGAAAGCCGGTCACACCATCCGCAATCCCGCTGGCTCCGATACCATATTCATCTAACATGTTTCCAATAGCCTCTTTTTAGTCAACTTTATTAATCTGTTTTTCGCGTCCCTCTCTACCTGAATACCCAAATTATATTTTGCCTCACCGAGGTCTTTCATCTAGAACCGTGATTTTAAAGCATTTTTAATTTTGTTAATTTCACCCATTGATTTGCTAACTAATACTAGATCATCTACGTATACCGTTATATATACTATTCCATCCTCACCTTTTAGAACATAGACAGAGTGATCAGAGCTTATCCTTTTAAAACGTAGACTAGTTAAGAATTCATCAATTTTTAGATTCCATTGCCTCGGGGCCTGTTTTAGGCCGTATAATGATTTTAGCAGTTTACATACTAAGTGCTCGTTTCCTAGTTCTGCATACATTTCATGCTGCTGCATGTAAATGGTCTCCTCTAGTTCTCCGTGCAAAAAGGTCGTCTTTACATTCATCTGATGTATTTCAGTAGAAATTAATGGTCCGTTTAAAGTATTTTCTAGGTCTAAATAGAAATATAGGAAAAAGCCGAGGCAGTCTACCTCTAACTTCTCTCTCCAACTTCTCAAACTTGTCGCAGTCACTGAGAAATTGGAGAGGAAGCTAGAGCCATGGCTACCTAGGCTATCCAGAGGTTTACGGGAAATATGTATATTAGTTTATTTACCGTTAAAGGTTTATTTACTAAAAGGATATGTGTTGCCCCCAGGATTTGATCCTGCCGGACGGTAAGCAGCCGGTAGCCAGTAGCCTTATCCATTGTGTTTAGACCTAGTGTTACATACTATTGGGTTTGATATTTACTTATACATTACCAAGTAGGATAATTCATTTAACTGAAACTATTTACGGGATACATAGATTCAGTAATGTAAAAGTACGGATTGTGGTACGGATAAAGAAACGAATAACGCGCATTTGTTTCTTTAGCGAAACGAATACCGCGCAAGTATTTATTACGACTACGATTAAATGTGAATTTAATCGGACGGCCGGAATCAACGCCGAGATCGCGGAAGAGGATTTCGGCGGTTTGTGGTCATCGCCACATCGGATGAAACGTGGCGGAATAACATTGGATCGCGGCATCTCCGAGTATTAAGAGAGCAAATCCGGATATACCACGTGTTGACATTTAGGCCATGTCGTAGAATGTCCGTACAAAAAGTACACCGGCAGCTGTACTTTTGTGGACGGAAGTGGAATATGATTGGCTCCGTACATCAATAGATAGAGTCTGTGAGAGAGATAGGACTTAGAAAAATTAGGAGATAGGACCCTCTCTCCCAGAGAGCTTGTATACAAAAGGTCAACTTTGACCCTCTATAACTTACTGCTCAGGGGAGAAGATTCAGTGATTCTTTTTGTTATCGACTCAGGGGAGTCTTCCCTTCACAGAGGTGAAGTTGGTCAGAGTTTTTGTCTGCCAGGGTGGCAGTTGTTCTTGCTGAAACACAAAGGGGCCAGGGTTATCATAGAGGTTTTTTGGAAGCTGTCCACTCTGAGGACTCAGAGTTTCAATTTCCATATCTTCTATAGCAGCTAGAGATAGCAAAATCCTAACTGTCGGAAATCTAACAACAGGAGAAAATGTTTCTTCAAAGTGAATTCCTTCTTTTTGATTATAACCATTTGCCACAAGTTTAGTCTTGTATCGTTCTTTTATAGCAGCTAGAGATAGCAAAATCCTAACTGTCGCAAATCTTAGAACAAGAGAAAATGTTTCTTCAAAGTCAATTCGTTCTTTTTTATTATAACCCTTTGCCACAAGTTTAGCCTTGTATCGTTTAATGGTATTATCTTGATTTAACTTCACATTGAATACCCATTTGTTGCCGATCGCTTTTTCATCCGGAGGAAGGTTCACAAGCTCCCATGTCGGAGCCTCCATGATCGACTTCATTTCATCGTTTGCCGCCTCGATCCAGTGGTCGTAAAACAACATTATGTTGTTTGGCGTGTACGGTAGGTATGTGCGTTTTGTCGTTATGTTTTGGTTTGGTCGTACGTGTGTTTAATACTTTAGTACTGTGTCGTTTCGCGTATAGAAGCGATTTGATTTGTAGGCGCTTCGTACGCACTTTATGTTTAGTTTGCTTTTTATAGTTTGATAGTGTGATGTTTCACTTGCAGTACTATATACTGCAGCTTAGGGGGAAACGGAAGTTAATCTTTTATGGGAGAAAATTGTCTATGAAATATATTGGCTTTTGTGGGCAACACTCTCTCGTGTGAATTATTTGAATGCTTCCGCTGTAGTCTTGCACTCTGATATTGGTGTGAGATCCTTTCAATTAGGTACAGAGCTTGTGTGCTCTTTTGAGGTGTTGAAGGGTGGCTAGTTTGGTCGCCATTGGAACAAAGAAAACAAATACCCCTTCTCCTATGATGCTTTTTTCTTCTACGATGATACCTCGACCTCCGGATCCGGATCCTCCGGATCGAACCGAATCCGAATCATCCTCGGATCTGGAAGTAGAAACTCCATTTGCTTTTACCGACAAAACTTTCGAGGAATGCGTTCCGATTGATCCGTTTGGACAAAAGAAAGAGAATGAGGGGAAAAAGGAGGGAGATGACGCGATGGAAGATCGTCTTCAAAAACTGATGGATGGCATTTTCCGATATGTTGATCAACGGGTCTCGGACTCCAACCGTATCACGAGACCTCCATTTTTCGGAGATCCCATTCCGACACAAAGCGTCGTTGATACGGAAGGAGATGAGGAGGAGATGAGGGAATCGATTTGAAAGGGGGAACTTCTTATCGATGAGGATTCCAATCTTGATGATTGGAGTGAAGGGGACGAGCAAGTCGAATCTATGTCCGGAAAAATTGTCATCTTCAATGGGACGAATTATCACTCGTGGAAGAAATATATCAAAGGCCAATTTAAATTAAAACGCTTTTGGAAGGTGGTAAAAGGGGTGGACAAGATGCCTACCTCGGATCGGAGAGCTTATCGGGTGTGGACGAAGAAAATTTTTTTCACCATCGGCAGTTTATTTCAATCATCTAGCACTTCGATTCACAATTTATTTCTTACCCGAAGGTTCGCCCATGATTGTTGGGTGGCCCTTGAAAATCATTTTGAGAAGAGTCTTCAAAACAAGGGGCAAGATATTTATACCGATTATACATCCTTCAAAGTGATACCAAATTAATCGATCGATGAGGCCTCAAAGAGATTTAATATTATTATCGAGGAACTCGCAAATATGGGGAAATTTATTTATAAGAACGATAAGACATCGGTCTTCATCCATGCCTTACAGGAGAAAATGATACACTTAAGGGACATTATCTTATCGAGGGATTCGAACACCTTAGATTCGATCATTACATTCTTTAAATCGACCGAGGCGAATCCTCCGAGCTTATCGAGGGGAACCCAACCGACCGGTTCCCTCAATGCGGCAACACCGGAAACGCCCAATCTAAATTATTTTCGGGGAAGAGGAGGAAGAAGACGGGGAAATCCGAGAGGAAGAGGGGGAAAAGGACACAAAAGGGCCGAGAGATCTATTTCCTAGCCTTATATTCAGATCTGACCAATATTGCATGTTTTCAATGCGGCAAACTTGGTCATATGGCGGCATCTTGTCCGGATTTGGAGCGACAATGTCACTTTTGCGGGAAATGGGGTCATATAAGCCCCCAATACTACTCGAAGGCCGAAAATGGTGGCGGCGGTGGAAAAGGAGATTGCGACGGTAGAGGAGACGACGGCGGCCAATACGGTGGGCGCGGCGGCGGTCGCCTTGGCGGCCTTGGTGGCCACAGAGGAAGAGGAGGAGGACATTATATGGGCGACGATCAATTTGAAGGAGGAGGAGAAGGCGCGCAAATATTTGCCGCCCTTAACTAATCGCTTGATGTTTTGGCAGGTATACGCAACAAGTAAAAGAGTGGATTATTGCTTCTAGCGCGTCACACCACGTTTGTACTGACGCTTCACTCTTTAATGATTTTCGCGAACTCACGGTACCAAAACGAATCACTATCGCAAGTGGACAAGTGATTTCAATAAGTACAGTTGGTACTATACGTTTGGACTTACCAATTTTGGACGCAAGTGGTGTGGAAAAGTGACGTAAACCCAACTAACAAATGTCTTGTACTCACCTGAAGGTTCAGTGAACCTTCTCAGTGTACCGCAGATTCAGCGAGTAAGCGTGAGCGCACTCGCGTATGGGGACTCCACAATAAAAATTGTACGATCTGATGGTGTATTAATAGGCGTAGGAGAAGCTACGGACTTTATGCATAGTCGGCTAAAATGGCGTCGGCCGAAAATTTCCCCCCCAAATTCAGGTGGAATTATTTTGCAAATCTCCGATTTGAAAGGCGATTTAACTTTGTGGCACCACCCATGTGTCACACATCCGAGGGGAGTTTACGACGCATGATTAAAAATGGAAGCGTAAAGGGTTTGGACTTGGCGTCGGGGGAGAAAATTAACGGGGGCGAGGGATGTAGTAAGGGGAGACAAATCCGAAAGCCGCATCCGACCAAGGATCTAACGCATCGATCTAAGCATCCGCTTGACCTTGTGCATATTGATTTATGTGGGGACGTAAAACCGGAGACGATTGGAGGAAACAAATATATTATGGTGGTGGTGGACGACTTCTCTTACTTCACATGTGTAATATTACTTAAACACAAATTTGAAGCATTTTTACGCTTTCAAGAGTGGCATATGATGGCAGAAAGGCAATGTGAGATCAAATTCAAATCTATTAGATCGGATAATGGAGGGAAATTTCTTGCTTCTAATCCATATAGTAAAGCGTGGCGAATTTCTCACCAATATACCGCATCTTACTCACTCGAATCTAAAGGCATTGTCGAGAGGAAGAACCATACTCTTCAAGAAATGGTACGATCCATGGTACACGGATCCGGGAGAAGTATTAATTTATGGGGCGATGCAATTTTGACGGCGAATTATATTTGCAATCGGCGAATTCCATCGGTTTCCGATGATAAAACTCCGTATGAGTTGTAGTATGGCCAAAAGCCTACACTACACCACATTCGGATTTGGGGATGCCGTGCGGCGGTTTATATTCAAGCACAAAAGAGAAAAGGTAAATTTGCATCGAGAAGTTGGAGTGGATAC
This sequence comes from Zygnema cylindricum, assembly GCA_037447655.1. Lineage (NCBI taxonomy): Eukaryota > Viridiplantae > Streptophyta > Zygnematophyceae > Zygnematales > Zygnemataceae > Zygnema > Zygnema cylindricum. Next base: position 55,862 of record JBBHKE010000290.1, on the reverse strand, counting down.
TTTGTGGGGTATAGTTTGGAAGGGAGTCTTTATCGAGTTTATGACCCGATTCGAAATATCATTGAGGAATCAAGAAATGTGGATTTTCACGAAGAGTTATTATCCACAATCTCTCGATCGGCTAAGCGACATTCGAATCTTGACTTTCATGAAGAATTTGAAATCGGTGATCTTAATGACATTGAGGGTTCGGATTCGGAAATTGATCCGGAATCCACCTCCAATGTTAAGAGGGGGAAAGGTAAAATTGTGGAAAATGTAAATTTTGGTAACATTGGTGGGGATTCACGAAGCGAAAATTCTCGAATGTCTTCAAACACGAGGAAATATTCGTCTTCTAAATCAAGTGAACCGAATATTATTGAGGAGGAACGGGCGAGAGAGGAGAAAGAATTCGAGCCGAGGAGGAGTATGCGGGAAAATAGGGGTAAGAAACCGGCTCGTCTATCTTTTGATGGTAAGGGAAATGTGGAAAATTCGTATTATTTTATTTCGGCGGAGAGATAGGATGATTTTCTTTTATAGCAATAATTATGTGAAAACAAGCCGGGCGATCCGCAATCGTATGTGGAAGCACGAAAATCATGTGATTGGGAGAAGCATTGGAAACCGACATTGGAGAGAGAACTTCAATCTATTATCGACAACCAAACATTTGAGGAGGTAAGCCTACCGGAGGGTAAAAAGGCTATTGATGCGAAGTGGGTTCTTAAAACCAAAACTGATGCATCGAGGGAAGTAGTAAAACATAAGGCTCGGCTAGTTTGCAAGGGCTTTCAACAAAGGGAGGGGATAGATTATACGAAGACATATGCACCGATGATGAAATTTGATTCTTTAAGGATGATTATTGTTATTGCCGCTGTCGGTAAAAAGCACATTCACCAAATGGACGTAGAGACGACGTTTTTAAATGGTGACTTAGAAGAGGAAGTTTATATGAAAGTTCCGGAAGGAGTAGTGTCGAAAGAGGGGAAGGTATGGCGGCTGCGAAAGTCCTTGTACGGACTACAACAGGCGTCCCGAACTTGGTACTTGAGATTACACAATGTCCTAACCGAATTTGGATTTGTACGAACAGTTTTAGCCTCTGAAGTTTACGTAAAAGGTGAGGGGAACGATCAAATTATATTTTCTGTCTACGTGGATGATTTTTTGATGATATGTGACAAGTTGACGTGAATCGCGGAATTGAAGGAGTACCTGCATCTTCACTTTAAAGTCACACATTTGGGGGACCTACGATATATTCTTGGAGTGGAAGTTTTGAGATACGATAATAGAGATATTAAATTGTCGCAAGCGCAATATTGTAAAGAAGTACTAACAAAATTTGTTATGTTGGATTCTAAGCCGGTTTTGACACCACTAGGTTCCAAACTTCAATATCGCAAATTTGAGGAGGAAACTCTCCACGTGCCCTATCGTGAGGCCGTTGAAAGTTTAATGTATTTAAGTGTGGCCACGCGACCGAATATTTCGGCCGCGGTTTCTATCGTGAGCAGATTTTGTCAGGCTCCTAAAAAGATTCATTGGGAAGCCGTGAAGAGGATATTTCGCTAGCTTGTAGGTACGGTCAAGATTGGTTTACTGTTTCGATCTGGACGGGCATCTTTAGAGTGCGTGGGATATTGTGACGCAAATTGGGGTGGAGATTTTGACACAGGAAAGTCAACGTCTGGATATGCTTTTGTTTTTGGTGGCGCGGCAATTTCTTGGAGTTCGCGACTCTAGCCAACTGTCGCATTAAGTTCAACCGAAACGGATTATATGGCTGTGTGTCATACGTCTAAGGCGTCGATTTGGATCAGGGAGTTACTTGGGGGATTGGGGATTTCTATTAGTTGAATGAAAATATTTTCTGACAGTATGAGTTCGATGGCGTTGGTGAAGAATCCTGTCTTTCACAAAAGGACATAATATATCAAGATTTAGTGGCACTTCGTACGCGATTTGGTCACCGCAAAAGAAGTTGATTTTTTGTACGTTTCGACGTTGGAGGAAGCCGCGGATATTCTGACGAAAGCCGCGAGTCATGATGTACTTTTGAGGGGAAGACCCAAATTAGGGTTGGTGTAATGATTACAACTTTGAGAGGGGGATTGTTAGAATTAAGGTTGTAATCAGCCGTCGCGGTTTGTCGCGCGGCCAGGTAGGTTGGCGTTACGTGAAGATAGTGGTCCATGATGGTTTGGATTCATTAAGTCTAGTTTTACGTTTTGTTGTACCTTGGTCTCGTGAAGATTTAGTTTTTGCGTCGACAACGTATTATGTCGTTTGGCGTGTACGGTAGGTATGTACGTTTTGTCGTTATGTTTTGGTTTGGTCGTACGTGTGTTTAATACTTTAGTACTGTGTCGTTTCGCTTATAGAAGCGATTTGATTTGTAGGCGCTTTGTGCGCACTATATGTTTAGTTTGTTTTTTATAGTTTGATAGTGTGACGTCGTTTCGCTTATAGAAGCGATTTGATTTGTAGGCGCTTTGTGCGCACTATATGTTTAGTTTGCTTTTTATAGTTTGATAGTGTGACGTTTCACTTGCAGTACTATATACTGCAGCTTAGGGGGAAAGGGAAGTTAATCTTTTATGGGAGAAAATTGTCTATGAAATATATTGGCTTTTGTGGGAAGCACTCTCTCGTGTGAATTATCTGAATGCTTCCGCTGTAGTCTTGCACTGTGATTTTGGTGTGAGATCTTTTCACTTTTTCCAAAAAACATAGTTATTTCCATTGAAGACAACAATTTTCCACGGCATGGAATACATGTTATCTTGTTCATCCTCTTCGTCCAAGTACGAGGCATTTTCGAAGAACACTTTCCCCTATTCGAGATATTTCTTCGAGGTATATTTGTCATCCTCTGCACCGGAATCATCACCGTTCGGATCGGGATCCGGATTTCCTCAAACCGTGTTCGATATTTTCCGGTCGATGTCCGCGAACTGTTGCTCCATAAGAATGAGGAGCTTATCAAATTGTGAGCTTAGTTATTCCTCGGCGACACCGCTTCCACCACTACACCGCGCATCGTTATTAGTGTCAAAGTTTAAATAGTGTGTAAGTAAATATACCGTCATTGACGCTAATTAAGAATTTGAAAATTAAAAAAAAAAGGTTTATTCTAATTTCAGTGTTAACGCTAATTTGGAACAGCAAAAATGGAAAATTTTCTGTACGATTATATACATTATTATATGTATCCGTACAAAATATAAAAAATCGTACACCGTAGTGAAATATAAATATCCGTACATGTCAGACTTATTTACATGTCAGACCAATCCCGTTTTTTTAGCGCACGTTCCTATGCGAACGCGTCCGATTTAAGTCATTTTTTGTAAAATTTTCAACTAAAAAGGTACATTTATGTACGGTCTGACATCGACCGTACACCACACTATTTACATATTAATGTACTTTCGTTTTGTACGCTTATTTGTACGGAACCTCAATTAACGTCAAGGAAAAATTAAAATCACGTATACTATTTTTGGAAAAAAATCAAAATTTTAAGAACCCAAATTAGTGACCGTGACACTAATAACGATGCGCGGTGTAGTATCTTGCTCGAGAGGCACAAGTGGAGGAGGAACATTAAAACCGAAACTAGCCTCGGCCGCAGCCTGAGGGGGATCCGGTGGATCCTCGGTTTCCAATGGAGTGAAGGAAGATGAAGAAGGAGTGAATGGGGAAGACTTATTCTTGTTCCTCCCCATGGCGTCTACACTTGACACCTTTGAAACTTTAAAAGTGAAGCACAACCTGCTCCGATACCAATTGAAAGATTAGACCACCGAGATGGTATGCAGCGGAAGAAATCAAAAATACACACAAAAATGCCACAAAAATACTTTATATAAAAAATGGCCAGCCTTTTTACAAGGCTTTTCCCTTTCCTCTCACTCTTCTCTCTTTACTCTATCTATCCCAAGATAATGTAAACTGTAATAATAAACTGCAGCAACACGAATAACTTAAATAGTCACTGCTTCACGAACAACTTAAATAGTCACCTAAACTAACGTGCAGTGCCCGACAAGCTAAGATAAAGGTCTCGTCACTCGTAGTGAGACTTGAAGGAAGAAAAAAACGCGCAGAAGAGTGCAGCGTGCTTTTCTACTTCGAGAAGAGAAGAGAAGGAAAGAGAAGGTTTCGTGCGTACTGTACCACGAACCTTCGTATGTATATTTTTGTACGCCGTACGCGCATGAAACATCAAGTGTACGGTTCAAATAAAGTGACGTCCACGCGAACCGAAATATCGCGCGCGTCCAATATTAGACGATTCTCAAATTGAATCGTTAACACCCAATATAATCAGATTTGGTAAAAGTCTTTTGGAACAAACATCATCTGAACCACCTTTTAGATGATGTGAAACATGGGCAGCAATTCCATTCAAAAAATGCCAAACTAACCATTTGTCTTCGTTCTCTAACCAATTATCATTCCAGACGTAAATAAAGTTTACGGTACTAAGGGTGCGTCTCTGTGTGCTTAAGTAAGGGTTTTTTTCTGTCGTTTTCCTGTAAAACTTAGAGCCGTACAGCGTAAGTTTCAACCGTACAAAAAAATAGAGAAAAAGAGAAGTACATTTTGCGTCATCATCGAATTTAAGATGTACTACAGTTTGTCATCTTGTGTTTTTCGACGCACTTCGACGACAAAAAACGTCATCTTCAACCTTATGTTTAAAACACATGCGCGATGTGTTTTAAAATTAGTGATTTTCTATAAACAAATAACAACATATATTCGCGCGTGCCTTATTTTTTGAAAATTTTCAAACGATTTCAAGCGACGTGGAAGTGTACACGATTAGCTATGTTTTGTCCGTTTTGTTTATTACGACAAAAAGAAGTACACAGTTTGTATTGTTTTATCCGTTTCCATCCGATACGATTTTTTTTTTGTAAGGGTCTCAAGGTTCCGATGCCATTTCACGTCGAGCCGACAATAGACGCAAAGGCAAAACGCATCTTCTTCAACCGTGAAATAGCACACGCTGGAGGGCGGTAGGTCTACAATGTCACGAAATATCACGCGACGGCGCAAGCAGTTATGAAAAATAACGTGCGTCATCATAGATTGTAGACGTTGACAACCGTCACTGGCATTGTCGACGTATACAAGCGTCATGCTCTTAAGTGACAATTTCGTTTGGTACACATAGGGACACCCAAAATCCGGGTCCGCCGGATCTGCGCTAAAAAACAAAAAAAAATCTCTAAGTTTTAAATACATATAGACGCACCCTAATAATCTGGAGAAGCAGAAATACTCCCGCCCCGAATCTCGCAACTTCCGCGTATGCTTTAAAAAATACTGTAAAACAAAGACAAATAATGGCAAATAATATCAAAAATGTTGTCCGGTAGAGGTCGAGGTGGTGTTTGCATTTCACTTGACAAGAATTACTATGGTGGTCTTTTCACAATGTGGAAAATTGACATTGAAACAAACTTCTACACAAAAAAAATAAAAGAAGTAACTTTAAGATGTGGACAAAAAGTACCAAAGATAACATTATAGCATAGACGCGACTAAATAAGCAGTACGCTGATCACAAATCTGTCAGGGTCTTTTTAAACCTCTCTTCCCTTCCCTCCTCCCACCCTTTCTCCCTCTCTCTGAATCCTTTCACATTTTTTTTCGATCTCTCCTTCTCCCTCCTGTTTCTTTACAAATAATGTATGGAACTTAACAAGAATAGGAGGCGAGCTTTGAAAACATAAACCGTTGCTAGATCTTCACATACATCAGCCTTCAAAAAAATGAGAATGGTAGAGAAAAGAAGAAACAAAGAATACATACATATATAATGGAAACTCACCTGAGGGAATCCAATAGGAACAAAACGTAAACATAAACCACAAGAGGAACTTGAGAGGCCACCCCCCACTATTCCACCGATCTCTCCAATCTTCGGTAACTAATGTTCCAACAGTTGTACTGAACATTAATGCAAAAAAGAGAGAGAGGCCGAAACTGATCCGCAAAACACCTTCCACTCCAAGGCAGTCATGGCCGCCTTTACAACCTTCAAAAACTGGAATTCGCCACAAAACACAACCATAAGTAAAAGTATAGGAAACTCGATATCAATAAAAATGCACCTCTCTCTCTCTCTCTCTCTCTCTCTCTCTCTCTCACTCTCTCTCTCTCTCTCTCTCTCTCTCTCTCTCTCTCTCTCTCTCTCTCTCTCTCTCTCTCTCTCTCTCTCTCTCTCTCCCTCTCTCTCTCTCGTTGTCACTTGTTTGTCATCCTCTCTTCCTCTCTCCTCTCTCGCCCATTAGCTCTCTCCCAACGTCTCCCCCTCTTCCCTCTCTCTCCCCCTTTCTTCCAATAAAATAAAATTTGTGACAATTCACTTGGAATATCTTTGTCCATCATCTTAAATCGACAAAGACGATAGATTTGTTGACACTTTTGGCCTCCCCAGTAGAACAAAAAGCAGCCAATCCCAGACCTATCCAGGTTTATTATTATTTGCACTGAAGTTCAACTAACACTTAAAAAATAAGTTTCATAGTTTATATGAATCTGCATAAAATTTATATCACATTGCAACTAAATGCTTGCACCAACCTTTCAAATCAACCGAAGCACAGTTTGAACATACCTTTTAACTAGATATGCCATACGACTAGTTGTATATGTACTTGAATAGTTTGAAAGCCCAATTTTAGGGTAAGTGTACAGAAAAAAAAACAAACATAGCGGCATATATGTATTTTGTTGTCGTCCGATTCGATCCAACGAAGCAGCAACACGTCAGACAGGCAGCTGCTTCTACACAGGCGCCGCACGTACTACACAGGCGCCGCTCGTACTGTACGGACACATGATCAGAACTGCCAACCCTGCGCCAAGTACAGCCTTTGTTTGCTCACCATTTTTTCGTTTAGGGTTTTATCTTTTGCAGGATTTAGTTGCTTCGGGTTTTATTTTGCTCCAGATTTTACTTGTTCACTGTTTTGTTCGCTCCAGGTTTTCCTTTTGATTGCTAACTGTTTATTTGATCAGGTTTGGGTTTCTTTTTTCACAATTTTATTTGCTCACCATTTATTTTCTCTCTGTCTAATTTATTTAATGTTTGCTTCTTTAAGTTTTCTTCGCTCAGGTTATCTTTTCTTTGCTGGCCAGAAGTTTATATTTGCTAACTTAACATTTTTATTTGCTGAGGTTTTTAACTATTTGTTAGCTGACCTCTTTATGTCTCACGTGTTATTACCTCTCCATCTTCTAGCCTTGCTGCTTTGTGTTTCCTTTCTTCCCAACAATGGCGAATGGTATGGTGTGTGGCTCCTCTTAACACCAAGAGGGAGAGAGTGTCTCTTAGTGTTCGAGGTAAAAGAAACAGCCAGTGGGATCTCACAAGTCCTCTCTCTTTTCTTCCTACTCTTTTTACTTTCTACGGTTTCCTACTGTATGGTGCACCGTGTATTGTTGTTAGCGCTCTAAGCAAAACGCCAGACGCAGTTAATTTCTCTGTAGTGTGACGGTCAAGGCAAGGCAAAACGCGATATTTCCCTTCCCCCCCCCCTTTCATCACCAAGATCTTATCCCTCCCCCCCGAGCAGCAATTCCTCCCCATTTCTTCCCCAAAGCAGACGCTTTCTACATCCCCTTCCTCTCCACCCCCCCCCCCCCCTCTTTTTCGACATTGCTTAATATCTTGTTCTCCCCGAGCAGCAATTCTCCCCATTTTCCTAAAGTAGCTTTCACATCCCTCTTTCCTTCCACTTTTTCGACACATTTCCTTCCCTTATTTTCCTTTCTACTGTAAACTTCTTTAACCCCACCCCACCCCATTTTTTCGATTTCCTCCGCCACTTCCCTATACCAACCTTAACACAACCCTCCCCACCCTCCCCACCTTTCCTTCGAAATCAACTTCTTTACCCTCTCCCCATTTCTTCCCCATTGGCCTTTTACCCTCCCCCATACCCCCATTTCACTATTCCGATCATCTTCCTTTTCCCACGCCCCCCTTTTTTGGTCCCTTCTTCCATATCCCCCCCTTTTTCTCTCCGTTGCATCCTTTCTCCCACCCTACCCACGGTTCCGTCCCACTACCATCTCCACCATCTATTTCCCATGGTCTCCTTTCCTCCTTCCCATTTCCCCCTTCCTCTCTCTCTATCACTTCCTATGCTTCTCCCTCTCATTCAATGACCATGTCCAGCCGGGCATACTCGCCCCTTCTCCCTTGTTCAGCTCCTCCACCTAAACCTCGCACACAAGCCTCAAAACGGATATAATGTAGCCGGTGTCATAACCATTTCGCGAACGGTGCCGGTATTGCTCGACATACAAAGAGTTGTCAACAATTTTTGGCCCAGAGCGGCCCTTCCTCTAGTACCCTTTTTTCCACCACACACCCGTCTGGACCTACGAGCGAACATTGGGCATTTCTACGCGATTTAGACGTGCTCGAAGCTTATGATTTGGGCCCCCCCCGTCCGCGATTATACACGCGGATTCCTATGGCTGTGCGGATTATCATACAGGACGCCCTCCACCTTCCTTTGTCCCGTATTTATTCGGACCCCGCGGATGTTGGACCTTGGCACCTCCTTTTCACGTTTTCACTTTGGGTTCTAGTCTTACCTGGCCGTGGCGGTGGTAGCAGGGCTCGAGAAACTATGGCTCGATGTCAACGTTTCCTTCGAGGTGATTGGCGGGCCCTTCATGCCGAGCATGGGGATTGAGTTGCGAGTGCTTCCTTCACACCAGGTCGTACATCTCGGACTTCAGATGTGCCATCTTTCTATCGCCGTGCGGTTCATTTGGGTCGAGTTGGTGAACTCTCTTGAGCGGTTCGGGCCCTCTAACCATTTAATCCTGCTCCTCTGTCTGTCTGCTGCGACTGTTGAGATTCTCCGGGCACTTCATCCACCAACTCCTACCCCTCAATCCCCCTCTATTCATACCATCGAGCCGCTAGAGTGTTTTATCTTAGATCGAGACTCTTTTATTAAAGCCCTTACGACTTCTCCACATCTTTCAGCGGGGGGTCCTTCGGGCACTCTTTATGAGCTATTTCGCGACGTTTTGCCTCCGGAATCTCGTGCTCGAGGTTTTGATATGCTTTTTTGAGTTTGTTCCCTTATTGCGGTTGGCACTGTCCGTTCCCGTATTTGTGATCCCCTCACGGCCTCCCGCCTCGTAGCTGTCACCAAATCCAATGGGGGAATCCATCCTATTGCAGTGGGCGAGGTATTGTACCGATTGGTGGCCCGTTCCATCTCCATCCAGCTCCAGCCCGCTTTCCATGATTGTTTCTCTCCTCATCAGTTCGGAGTGGCAATCCGGGGGGTTGTGAGGCCGTGGTCCACGTGATCCGAGCTTTGTAGATGCCCATCCGGATTCGTTAGTGCTCTAAGTGGATGTTTATAATGCCTTTAATACAGTGGATCGGAATGCCATTTTTTCGGAGCTTATGGCTCCACCTATCCGGATTGGTTAGTGCTCCAAGTGGATGTTTCTAATGCCTTTAATAAAGTGGATCGGAATGCCATTTTTTCGGAACTTATGGCTGTACCTTCCTTGATTGTCAAAATATTTCCTTTTCTGAGAGCTTTTTATTCTTTGAGCAGTAGCCTGTGTTTCTCCATTGATGATGATTTGGTCCCACTTTCCTCCACGACTGGCACTCGTCAGGGTGATCCTCTTGGGGGCCTTTTGTTTGTCCTAACCCATTATCGTGCCGTTCGAGCTTCCGCAACTGCTAATCTTTCTTGCCTTTTCCCTTCAGTTGCGGATGACACAGAAACGTTGAAAACGGCCAACCAGCCGATAAGTTATGAGGCAGTAAAAATGCCAATTTGTACAAACTCTCAAAGGGAGAGGTGACTACCTACCAAAATTTTCTAAGTCCTGATTCTCTCTAATAACTCCTATCTCGTTGACTTCCCTTTTCCGTTCTTTCTAATCGTCAACGCCTTCGAGCTTGCCGTGCTATTACCCAATCCTGTTTGTTTTCCGGGGGTTCTCCTAGTGGGACTGCTCACGGTCAGCACCTCCTTTCACCCTGGTTTAGTAGTAGTTACCTCTTTGTGTCCGATGACGAGTTTCTTATTTTTCGAGAGTCTTTTCCTTTATAAAACTGTTAGTTCCTTCCATGTCGGTATTCAAGGC
>JBBHKE010000290.1:0-45706 GCA_037447655.1 Zygnema cylindricum | reverse complement strand
TTTTTTTGATCATATGTGAGAGCTTCTTGCTTATTTTAATTCTGTGATGACTACTCTTGCCTCATCTTCATCTTCAGTGGGTGTAGTATCCACAGAACAACAGGTTACGGGCTCGTCCTCACGGATACCAATTTTTGATGGAAGGAAATACCTTTATTGTTCTGATTTGGTTGAGTCTTATTTTACTCAAGTTAAACTGTTTGATGTAGTTGATGGCAGTCTTGCTGAAACTGATGCATCCTATGGTGGGAAAAATCAGCAGGCTTTGCATCTCTTAAAGTTAATGATTTCAGAGGATTTGCTTATGTCACATATTAAGATGAAAAAGGCGTCAAAATTTGGACTTCACTGAAAACCATCTACCTAAATGCTAATGCTCAGCATGAGATTATTACAGCTGGAAACATTTGGGACTATAGGTATACAGGTGGTAGTATGGGTGAATACTGTAATGGACTTTGGCTTTTACTAACAGAGAATGCATGTTCAGGGGGGAACTTATCCCTTTACCATCAGGCTATGATTCTTATGCGAGGACTTCCTGAAGAATATAAAGGAGCCTCCGCAAGTTTAAAATAATTGGATAAGTCAGTCTAGAATCTAGCAACAGCTATAGAACTAGTATTGGAGGAAGAGTCAACAGTTATAGCTTTAAATCCAGAAAATTTTTATGTAGCTTTTAATGTTCAGTATTAAGGAAACAGATCTCAAGGTTATCAAGGTTTTCAATCTTACAACAAGTGTGTGTATTGTTACAGTAAAGGACATCTGTACAAACAGTGTCCTAAGTTTCTCAAAGCTTGTGAGACAGGTGTGTTCAAAAATGGATGGAGGCCAAAAGAGATCTACACACCAAAAGGCCACCTTTTACACCACCACCACCCCCTTCCAAAACTGAGGCATTTTCAGCTGACACACCGCATCCGCAGTCGGTCAACAAAGGAAAATGTGCGGGATGTTGTTAGTTTTCCAAAAACTGACGACAAACAGTTGTTCGCTCTTGCGAAACTGATGGAGGGAGACAAAGACCATGGATGGATCATGGATTCCGGAAGCTCTTCTCATATGTGCTGGAATTAGGCCTTTTTCATAAATCTGCAACCTATCCCCACTAGACAGATCTACTATGCTTGTGGTGCCACAGTTGAAGCAAAAGCCCAAGGGACTGTCATCCTTATGTGTGAGATAGATGGCAAGGCAGTTCGTAGAACTCTCTATGATGTGCTGTATGTCCATCAGTTTAAAAAGAATTTGTTTTCTACATCAGTTGCAGAAAGTAAAGGCTTTGAAATACTTCAGAAGCAAGGAAAGAAAATAGTCATCAAAGAGGGAAGGGTAGCTGTTATGGGAACAAGAGGCCCTAACAACTTGTATCGGATGGACCTGGTGAATACATCTTTTTTTGCTTACTCCAGTGTCTTATCTGATAATGTTTTGTGGCATAAAAGATAAGGTCATATTCATAGCGACAAGCTCGAAAAGATGGTAAAGAATGATATAGTAGAAGGAGTTAAACTTGGTCAGCAACAGTCAAATATTTGTGATGGCTGTGCTCTGGGTAAGCTTCATAAAGTTCATTTACCTCAAACCACAAATTTTAGAGCAAATAATCTCTTGGAGCTTATCCATTCAAACGTGTGGGGACCCTCCAAAATACCATCTCTGGCTGGGAGTAAATACTTTGTTACATTCACAATTAACTTTTCCAGATTCAGCCGGATCTATTTTATGAAGGAGAAAAAATAGGTCTTCACCCACTTTTAACATTTTCGGATCTGGGCAGAAAAGCTTCACGGCAGATCAATTCTTTCTCTAAGATCTGATAATGGAGGTGAATATACTTCTAATGAATTTGCTGCTTATTTTAAAGAAAATGGTATCTCTCATCAGTTTACTGTTCAATATACTCCTGAGCAGAATAGAGTCTCACAAAGGTGAAATAGAACTCTAACTGAGAGTGTTAAATCTATGATGGCTGATAAAGGAGTAGATATTAAGTTTTCGGCTGAAGCTTATCAAACTGCAGCATATATTAGGAACTGATTAAAAACTAGATCTGTTCAAAGAAAAACACCTTATGAAGTGTGGACAGGTAGAAAACCAGATGTTAGTCACTTCTAGTGTTTGGTAGTAAATGCTTTGTACTAGATAATTTACCAAACTAGAAACTAAGCCCAAATTCCAAACTTGGAATCTTCATGGGATATGATGATGAATCTGTAGGATACAGAGTTTATTGTCCCCAGAAATATACCATTCAGATTGCCAGCAATTTTCTGGTGAAAGATGACAGTGAATCTATAGATGTATTTAGTATGGATGAAAGTGAGAAGAAAAAAAAACTGCAGGAATATGTCATTTTGGATCAGATCCCGTTTCAGTCATCTACATCTTCAACTTCTTCTTCCCCTGGAGTGCAAAATAGTCGAATACCTTCAGCAACTAAATAGCAAAGAACTGCTGACACTAATCTTCCTCGACCCCAAAATCGAAGTGGGGATCCAACAGTTCCAACCTCAGATTTTCTGGGGGGAAGAAGACAAAGTTCTCGCTTGAGGGGAGAACATGTTCAATATACTTTTTCTGCAAGCACCGGGGAGCCTCTTACCATTCAGGAAGCATTTTTTGTTCCTGAAAAGGATCACTGGATAGCAGGTGCAAATGATGAGATGAGATAGATTATGGAAGCTCAGACGTGGGAGCTTGTGGAGCTTCCACCTGATCGGAAAGCCATTGCTGCAAGTGGGTCTTCAAAGTGAAACTCAACCCAGTCATCACCATTGAAAGGTATAAAGCTCATCAGGTTGCAAAGGGCTTTAGTAAAAAAGAAAGAATAGACTATGAGGAAACATTTTCTCCTGTTGTCAAGTTTCCCACTGTCAGAGTCTTCTTGTCTCTAGCTGCAATAGAGGATATGGAGCTGGATCAAATGGATGTTAAAATTGCTTTCTTGCATGGAGATTTAGAGGAAGTAATTTATATGAAACAACCTGAAGGGTATGCAGAAAAAAAAAAGGAAAATCTAATCAGTAAACTGTTGAAATCACTGTATGGATTAAAACAGGTTCCACGTCAGTGGAATCTGAAACTAGATGAGTTTTTTACCAGTCTAGGTTTCACAAGGATCAGCTCAGATCAATCCGTTTACGTTATGGAAGGAGAGGATGGCGTGATCTATGTAGCAGTGTATGTAGATGACCTGTTGCTTATTAGTAAGTCTATAAATGAGATAAATAAGATAAAAGCATCTCTGAACGCCAGGTTTGAAATGAAGGATTTAGGCAAGGCGAAGTATATCCTAAGCATTCACGTAGAGAGAGATAGGAATCAAAAGGTTATTTATCTCACTCAGAGAGAGAGGCCATTGGAAATGTACTTGAAAGATTAAGCATGGCAGAGGCAAAGGGGAGTGCCACCCGTATGGAGTTTAGGCAAAAAGTGGAAGGTAAGGAGACAGATGGAGGAATGCTACTTGAGGATGACATTGAACCATGGGAGTCAGAGTTCATGTCCATAATTCGTTACAGACAAGTTGTTGGGAGTCTTATCTATTTCATGAACTGCACGCGTCCTGATATTGCAGCGTGAGTTGGAGCTCTGAGCCGAAGCCTTCAAAACCCAAAAAGACCAGATTGGGAGGCAGCAAAACGAGTTCTCAAATCCCTTGCAGGAACACGCGATATCCGACTTTCTCTTGGAGGAGATGAAGTGAAAATTAGCGTCTAGAGTGATGCGAGTTATGGTGACATGCCAAGCCAACGCTCTACCACTAGATTCAAATTGAAGAGTGGTGATGGTACTTGCTGCTGGACCAGCAAGCTTCAAAAGGTGACTGCTCAATCAACCATGGAAGCTGAATATATGGCAGCCAGCTCAGCTGTTAAAGAACTTCTTTGGGTAAAATCTCTTTTACAAGAACTGAAATTCATGCAGTCAGGTCCTCAAGTCCTATGGTGTGAAAATCAAGCTGCTATTGCTATTGCTGCTAATCCAAGTCATCACTTTCAAAGCAAGCATAACTGTAACAGGGTTACAAGGTTGGGAACTTAGTGGCTAGAAACTCGGCTGTTATAGTTGCGGTTGCAGAGCTGTGCAGCTGCGATTCCAGATCAGCGCAACATAGCAGCATAGCAACTTAGTAGAATAACGTAGCGCAGCATAGCAACGCAGCGTAGCAGTATAACAACGCCGCAGAATGTAGATTTTACCTTATAGTTCTAGAAGGATATTGTGGATAGATCTCGGTTGACCGCGAAGGTCCACGTATACATTTGTACAGTATTGGGTTGACTAGCACTTAGTGAGTTTAAATAGTGAGACAAACGTAGTACGAGACAGACTCTTAGAGTAGACCTTCGCAGCGAGCGCTGAATATTGTAATCCTCTCTTGAATAATAAAGTGCAACCTTGTCTGTTACTGCTGTGTGCGCCTGCTGTTGCTACGGGAAGATCCTTGGCGCTTTCCGCTGTGCATTGTGGTGGATTGTGGTGCTTACTAATATTGTGCTTTTTACACTGGTATCAGAGCTTATCCCCGTGACTCGACAGCATGGATGAACACGGGGTGTCCACTACGGAAATGTTAGAGCAAGTCCTCAGGAGTTAGAAAACGTTAGATTACAAAACGCGCAACTGAGCAACACCGTCGCAACTTTGGAATCTCGTCTCGGTGAGCGACCTCATGGAGGCATAGAGAGGGATTATAGGAGACAAAAATTACGACCTCTAGACGAGTTTGACCCTGTAAGACACAAGAACCTGGACACGTGGTTATTATCTGTTGCAACTTATCTCGAGAACTTTCCTAGCCTGTCGGACCGTGAGAGGATTCACTACGCGGGTGGTCTTCTTAAGGGGGCAGTGGGTGCATGGTGGAGGTCATTGGTGGAGAATGATGAGATATTGACCGTTTGGGCTCTCTTCGTTCAACTACTCCGTGACGCCTGGCAACCTGTTAATACGGTTAAGGCTGCAAGAGATAAGATCGCAGTGTTGAAGCAACGCACTTCGGTGTTGGAATTTACGCAAGGGTTTTTGGAGTGCAAGGTTCAAATACCTAAGATGACGGAGGATGAAGCTGTGGATCGCTACGTGAAGGGACTCAAATCTTCCATTCGTAGGGATGTGGAACAATGGCTCGCTCGAGAAAGCACAACTCCTAGTCTCTCCGCGATCATTCAGTTTGTTGAGCTGACCAATTCCGTCTACTTCACCTTCCGACGACCTTATCATTATGGGTCGAGTAGTGGTGGAGGGGGGCGTCGAGCTGATGGTCCAACTCCCATGGAGCTCGGAGCAATTGATGAGGATAAGGAGGTGGTCAACGTACTGCGGAAAAAGAAGAAAACTATCAAGACCAAGGCCAACAACTTGTCCCCCGAGGAGCTCCAAGGGAGAAGGCAAAATGGCTTATGCTTCCAGTGCGGTTCCCCGGACCATATGGCCCGTGAATGTCCAAAAAAGAAAAATCCAGGAAAGGGGAAACTTAACGTCATGAGGTTAGCCGGTGAAGGAGGAGACCCTTTGATATTTTGAGGTCAAATCGGAGTGCGCGCTACTAGCTTCATGGTGGACTGCGGAGCATCGGGAAACTTCATCAACGAGGCGACGGTGAAAATGTTGAAGCTTCCTCTGGTGGTACTTCATTTTGGGGAAACCGTGGCTGCAAAAATGGAATCCGACTATCGATTGGAGAAGTGGGGCCATGAGAGTGAAGAAGGGTGAAGAAGAGTTTGAGGTAAAAGCGGGAGCGGCTGGTAAAGGATCGGAAGAGGGACGCCTACTTTCGGCTTTACAACTTAAGAGGGCACTTAGAAAAGGGGAAACTATTGGTGTAGCGGTCGTCAGGCCCATGGAGGAGGCGAAGGAGGAGATTCCTGAAGAATGGCAGAATAAGGACCCCGACTTGATTCGAAAGAATGGGACGACACCGGAAAGACTTCCGAAGAGGCCCGGAAGTCGTGACAAAACTTCTCGAGGAGTACGTAGATGTTTTTCCCCCGAAGCTCCCCGAGGGCATACCTCCGAAGCGCGAGGTAGACCACAAGATAGAACTTGTTCTCGGAGCGGTACCCCCGGCTAATCGGATGTACAAGATGAGTTACACCGAATTAGACGAACCTAAAAAGCAACTCGCGGAGTTGGTTGAAGTTGGAGCAATAAAACCGAGCAAGTCACCGTATGGAGCTCCCTTTCTCTTCGTGAATAAAAAAGATGGAGGTTTTCGTATGTGTGTGGACTAGCGAGCGCTAAACAAGTTAACGGTCAAGAATGCGTACCCTTTACCAAGAATAGACAAATTGTTAGACTAACTACGAGGTGCTAAATATTTCTCGAAGATAGATTTGCGGAGCGGTTATCACCAGATTAGAATTGCCGAGGAGGATGTGGAAAAGACAGCGTTTAGAACTCGGTATGGCCATTTCCATTTTCGGGTAATGCCGTTCGGGTTAACCAATGCGCCGGCAACTTTTATGCATCTCATTAACTCCACCTTTCGGCAATATCTGGATACGTTTGTAATCGTCTTTCTAGAAGATATCTTGGTGTATAGCCGAACGCTGGAGGATCATATGATGCACTTACCAACGGTCTTACAAATCCTTCGGGAAAATAAGTTGTACGCAAAGAGGAGTAAATGTGACTTCTTGAAGGAGAAAATTGATTTTCTGGGCCATGTGGTGTGTTGTTCTGAGGCAACTGCTGGCACTGAAGATGAAGAAGGTGCAACAGTAGTCATCGTATAACAAATCAAAAGAGGAAGCTTCCACAAATACTGATGGCTGAACAGAAACGTTGACAGACTATAACTTTCAGAAAAACAACCCAATGGTCCTGAAAATTTACCACAGTGTAGATAACATACAAAGGAACACACACACAAAATTTCAATGAATTCCGCTCACAGATCTGTGAGATATGCTGAAATGAAATTACATAAAACTGAGTGTACAGTTTTCATATCATTTGTTCCTAATGAATCAAATTCACTAAGTCCTACTTCTATACACCGAAACTACACTAAGCTGTACGGAGGAATTCCAGCCGTAATCCTTATGCAAGATCAAGAAAAAGGCCTACAACCCATTGCCTACGACAGTCGAAAACTAAAGGCAGCGGAGCTTAACTAGGCCACCCATAAAAAGGAGACAATTGCGATCATCAAAGCGCTTGAAGTTTGGAAATGTTACGTTCAGGGGAAGCGGATCACAATTATAACGGATCACCACGCCCTGCAGTACTTGCAAACACAGCCGAAGTTGTCCAAGAAACAAGTGCGATGGATGACGTTTCTTCAAACCTTCGCGCCGGAACTTAACATTAAATATAAGCCGGGCAAGACGAATCCGGCGGATGCGCTGTCGAGAAGACTCGGAGTCGCTGCTCCAGTGGCCGAGCAACAATCACAAACATCGCAGTTTGTAGACGTGAGCTATGTGAAAAAGAACACCGCAGCGTCAGCCACAGCGCAAGATTCAAAACTCAGCGCAGTCACTACTATGGTGAAAGTGGACGATCCGTGGCTAAGTAGAATCAAGGCCGCATACGACGATGACGAGTCATTAAAAAAAATGATAAAACGGAAGGTATTAGTTCGGACTGCCAATGGTATGTGGCGATATAAACCAAGTCAAACAACAAGACTTTACGTTCCGACAAACCGGGAGCTACGTCATTCGATACTCAAATTAAGTCATGATGAACCTTTCAGTGGACACTTCGGCCGGGATAAAACAACCGCACGTGTCGCTGAAGCGTATTATTGGCCAAACATGACTCGAGACATTGCGGAGTATGTCCGGACGTGTGACACCTGTAACTGAAACAAATCCGAATCAGGTCACCAAGGTCTGTTGCAACCCCTACCGATACCATCTATTCCTTGGGAAGCGATTTTGATGGACTTCATCGTTGCTCTCCCGTTAACCAAGGAAGGTTATGACTCTATTTTCGTCGTCGTGGATTACCTGACGAAAATGGCCCATTTCTTACCCACAACAACCACAGCCACAGCGCGAGATGTAGCAAACTTATTCTTTCGGGAGATATTCCGCCATCACGGACTTCCAAAGAGGATTGTCAGCGACCGGGATCGAAAATTTGTGAGTCACTTTTGGAGAAATTTATTCGAGCTGTGTGGCACGCAACTGGCTATGTCCACAGCTTACCAGCCTCAAACGGATGGTCAGACTGAAAGGGTGAATCAGACTTTAGAGGAGGCGTTGCGGGCTTATGTTTCCGTGCACCAAACGGATTGGGTGAACCATCTAACGGCGATTGAGGTGGCGTACAAAAGTGCGGTGCACTCGTCCACGAATGCTACGCCATTCTCCCTCAATGGACAACAACCCACCTTTCCACAAAACTTATTGGTCGCGGACTGCCCTAAGCCGGCAGCTCAGGACTTTGCCAAAACGTTGCAAAGGAACGTGGAAAAGGCAGCGACGGCACTCCAAGTAGCAAAGGATCGTCAAAAGGCGCAGGCCGACTCTCAACGGAAGGAAATCGTTTTCAGCGTGGTTGATAAGGTTCGCGTTAATATGGCAAACCTCTCCTTACCGGGTGCCCTCTCCAAGAAACTCTCACCGAAATTCACGCGCCCATTCACAGTTCTCTTCCGTGTGGGCGAGGTGGCTTATGAAACTCTGAGACCTCCATTGGCCCTCAAATTATGCAGATCCAAAAGAAGCTAATCTAGATAGTGCCGACTCCAAGTTAATATATACCCAAATGACTGACCCCTTGACAGTCACAATCCCAATATAGATTCACCCCTATGAAATAACACTTTCTGTGTGCTCAGTTCCACCAAAAAATGCAAAGTTAGAATATGAGATTTGGACACATTCACCCACTTTGACTTTCCCTTATAAATGCAGCCACCCTGGCACACAAAAACTCTGACCAACTAAACCCCTGTGTAGCTTGGACTCCCCTGAGTCCGCAGCAAAAAGAATCACTGAAAATGGTCAAGTAAATTGATAGTTATGGCTGGCCAAAGTTTGCCATTTATACAGGGTGCTCTCTGGGAGAGGCAGCTGCCTACCCAAAATTTTCTAAGTCCTATTCCCTCTCTAAAACTCTATCTACTGAAGTACGGCACCAATCAAATTACTGTGTCGTACAGAAAAGTACAGGTGCCGGTGTACTTTATGTACGGCCATTGTACGACATGGCCAAAATGTCGACACGTGTCAAATCAGGATTAGTTCCTGTAATCTCCGGAATTCCCGTAGTCCAATGTTATCACGCCACGTGTCACCTGACGTGACAAAGACCGTAAAACGCCAAAAGTACCTTTTCCGTGATCGCGGCGCTTATCGTAGCCGTCCGATCAAAACCGGCTATAATCCTAGCCGCTGAAATTCGACGCGCGGTATTTGTTTCGCTATCGAAACAAATGCGCGGTATTTGTTTCGCTGTCGAAACAAATGCGCGGTATTTGTTTCGCTATCGAAACAAATGCGCGGTATCCGTTCTGTCCCCATACCGTACTTCGTACTAAATCAAACTGTATCTATGTACGAAGTATCTATTAGCCGTAAAACGGATTAATCTACATATAACGATTTATATATTTATCAAACCCTATATATCGTAATATCTGTTCTAGACATAACGGCTAGAGCTAACGGCTAAAGCGAATTGACGGACGGCAGGTACCAGGATCAATTCCTGGGTCCGTCAACTAACTTTTGGTAAGTCTACCTAATTTACCCCCTGTCTTCTCTAGAGAGCCTAGGCAGCCATGGCTCTAGCTCCCTATCCAGCCTTCAGTGACTACAACAAGTGTGGGGGCTTGGAGAGGGGAGTTAGAGGCAGACCGCCTCAGCTCTTTTTCTATCCTAATACAGACCTAGAAAATACTCAAATATCAACACTCCCCTTATTTTCTAGTCTATTTTTCTTTTAACTTCCACAAACAAGTAAACAAACACCCCCTCCCCTTTTTCCTTTTCTTTTTCCTTTTTCCTTTTCCTTTCATAAAACTTAAGTATTTAACACAGTGCATTAAATGAACTGAAATGATAATTGTATCACACATTTTATTTAACATCCCACTTTTCTTAAATCCGAGCAAAGATTTTATCCACTTCATCACTCTTTCATCCACACACAAACCGATTTCCCTCTTGCGATCCAAACAGCCAGCCCCATCTCCAATCTGCAACATACACCTAGATGCTAACCCTTTTACAGGCACATCTTCACAAGTGACTTTCTACGCAGAAATTAAAATTTAAAGCCTACATGGAACTCGCCAAAGATGTCTAATTATCAGTCGAATGAAAAAATGGGAAACTTTCGGGACTCTGTGAATGTAAAAGATTAGAAGTCATTTAACCAAAATCTCGACCCGTCAAAATAAATCGACCAACCATCGTCCAAACTGCAAACCAAGGAAAAGACCACCACAAAAAACACAGAAAATCGAAAAACCCATTGTTAATTCTTGTAAAGCAAAAAAAAAAACAAGTTTTTGTCCACAATGTTTAAAAGAAAGATCAAGAGAAAGAACAAGACTGCTAAATTCTGAGTTTTGGCTTTCGTTTCACAAACAAAAAGAAATACACGCTATTAAATGAAGAGCCCGGTCACTCTGACGACCTTAAATGACAAGTTTAAAGTTTTCTAAAGCTAAAGTATATGATGAACTTATCCACAGGTCAGTACACCGTGTATCGCTATTAGTGTTAATAATTTTTTCGCCACTCAAAACACCTTTTATTCGTACACCCTTGTCCGATTTTCAATTTGAGACCGCCAATTGGAAGCAGGGAATCTTACCTTTCAATCGCAACCATCAGATCCAAAATTCGACATGCGTGTACGGAGAAAAGATGTTTTATGAGACAAAAAAAACATTAACACTAATAGCGATTCACCGTGTAGTTGATATGAAAAAGACTAAAACAGACCATAGGAGCAAAAACAAGGCCTTGGAGAGGAAAATCACCACAAGAACCATATAAAACTGCAGAAAACTCATCCTTTCAACTATATGGTTTTAAAGGACAAATGTTCTGAAAGATAAAGCAAGTGAAGTTCAGTATTATAAGTTTCGCATTTTGTTTTTTGTAAGAAAGATACAAACTGAGATTGACAGCGAAAAAGGGGTAAGAACGGGAGGGGGAAGGGGAGGAGTGAGAGGGAGAGGGAAAGGGAGAGAGAGAGAGAGAGAGAGAGAGAGAGACTAACAGATTACTTACTATAGAGACCCGCAGCAATCCAGCTGGCAACAATTTGTACCCATACACTTATCCAGCCTTCATTAAGACTCCACCTGAAGGAGAAAAACACAGCTTAAAATAAAAACCGACCAGAAGTAAAAACTTCAAAACAGTGAAGGAAGAGCAGTGCAGAAGGCAGACTGAAAGCACTACAGCTGAGCATGGAAATACACAATTTAAATGAAAGTTTTCAGGAATATAAAGAGAAGAAAAACTGCTACGCAAATGAAGTAACATGAAGTTAACATTTACAAACATCCAAAAGATTTAAACTTTAAAATTTCGCTGAAAAAGGAGAGCATCGTCCTGAGGCCATTCACCCGTAAAAATTAACTCTCTACAATGTAAAACTAACTCTCCCTTCCAATCAATCTCTCGTTCAGAATCACTTTTCCCTTTATTCTTCGATGCTTACAGATACAGCAGACTGCCTTTATTGCGAAATATGAACAATACATTCCACAAACAATAGAACTTTCAGAATGCATATAACAACTATGATGTTGACAACGAGGTTGTGATAAAGAGAATAAACAAAGCCTTTCAGAAGAAGCCAAACAGAAACAATGACATAAATGCACATGATGATAAACGAGTGATATACCACCGAGATAAAAGAAAGGACGTTTCACAAAAAAAAGCTTCACTTCATAATGCTTATAAAAATGTTGTTATAATTCCATAATAAAAGTTTCAAGCAGATAGATACTAAGTTCGAGATTTCGTGTTACTCACTCAACAGATGATCGTCCGAGATCCCAACCAAGAAACAACATTGCCATGTACATACTACCAAGAGTAAAAACTAAGTGAAAAAATCCATAACCATAGGGAACTTCTCCTTCTCCTGGTTCTTCTGTCTTCTTAAGTGCAAACGCTCGTGAGTCAATTCCCACGGTGAAAGTTGCAATAATGATTGCCGCAAATCCAAGAATAAAACTCTGAGATGAAACACAAAAGTTTCAAATTGTATGTAACTGTCAGAAACCGAAAAGATGGTGAATGATAAACATCGCTGTTAAGGACACTAAGTAAATCGACATACAGCATTTCTGTAACTTTTCCTTATCTTAAGATATTGACTTCTGTATTTGCCCGTCTCTTGAATTGCTTTCCCTTATATTTTCCTCTGTTTGATCATTCTCGCTTTTCCCTATATCCCCTCTGTCGATTGCTTTTATTTACATTTTCTCGCACTTTATTCGGTTTTCCCTCGTTTCAAAATTTTCCACCTATGCATTCCCTCTTCT
Organism: Zygnema cylindricum; assembly: GCA_037447655.1. Taxonomy (NCBI): domain Eukaryota; kingdom Viridiplantae; phylum Streptophyta; class Zygnematophyceae; order Zygnematales; family Zygnemataceae; genus Zygnema; species Zygnema cylindricum. Next base: position 33,225 of record JBBHKE010000290.1, on the reverse strand, counting down.
GAATCTCTTTTCCCGGCATAATTTTCACAGAAAGGTACAAAAACGAGTCAAGGTTTTAGCTCTGTTTTTCAATAAACTTCAATCTGAACCAGTAAAAGCAACATCGTGTGACAACTTTGCAATAAACAACAGCATTTTAAAGTACAATAAGACTCCAAAAAGCTTTCTCCGTTAATTTAACTTTGTGCTATAAAGAAGCCATAGCCTTCATCGCTATTCTAGAAGACCATGACTAACAAAAAAGAAACAATAACACATTGTTACAATTTTTGTTAGCATGGGATAAAATTTCACAACAGAATAGTAACTGACCCTCATATGTGTTACTCCAGATTAAAACAAAATTACAAATTCAAGGTTCTGATCACAATTTTAGCTTCACATATAAAACTAATACACACTTAAAACCCTTGCTAAACTTTTCATAAATTCCCATAGACTTTCATACACAATTTAGTAATTTATAGAGGGTTAAAAAAAGGGAGCAACTATGTCAGCGGAAGTCGAAATTACTGTGGCAATAAAACCTGAGGTAAGACAAGTAATTACAGGCTGTACATTGGCGAAAGGAATAAAAAACACGTTTGTACAGATGAAAAACGCCATCAGCTGGTACACATGACAACATTTTTCACCCAATAAACATTTTCACCGTATGTCCGACGAGCAGAATAGTTCACAAGCAATCACACGACCAAAGGACATAGCCCAGCGTTGAGCCATAAATGAAAATTACTCCTTTTCAATCATTGATATCGTGTGCAGGTGAGCTGTATAGTCTACTGTTAAGATGTGTAACATGGAATGCCTACTTGGAATGAAGAGTAGGATTAGTCTACAATCATTATTTGCATATACCAGCTGGCATTGTCGTACTGTTGGCACTACTCACCTGTAAAAATAAAAGCCTATAGTCGTTTGTCTTACCACAGACAGGCTGTTTTTTTTTTTTTTTTGGCCAAGATTTGAAAGCATTCAAAATAAATAATCAAAATAACGGAAACAGAGGTGTTTGATTCAACAAGGAGCATAAAAACTTCTAAAACTCTAAAAAGAAGAAGGAGAAAAAATGTTGTACTTACAATGATGACAACGAAAGTTCCCTGACCAGTTGCCCGAGGTCTGGTGTTGCAAGTTTCCGAAGAGGGTTCTGACATGATAGCCGCCCAGCAGAGGTAGATGACATACACAGCCATGCAGCCGGACGTCATCAGCCCGGCTGGAACCTGGCGGCACACGCAAATCAAAGGTTGCTTCAAAGAAAGGAGAAGTGCAAAAAAGAGGAGAAGAAGTTCATAAAAGAGGAGAAGAGGGTTAAAGACGAGAAGAAGAGTACACCACCCATCGCTATTAGGGTTAACAACACTGATTCGGTCGCAGCTTTTTCCGGCCAAAAATCATAAAAATAACGTTAATAACACTCTTTGAGGGAGTGGACAACAATCAGCCATGTCTCCCTACATTAAATTGGTATTATACATTCTAATTTCACATCTACACTAATAATTCCTTTATCTGATAGCAATGGGTGATGCCCAGGTTTAGAACGAGGTGTGAGAAAGGTTAAACACACACGAAGACATAAGGGTTAAAGAGGACGAGACGAGAGAAGGTAAAAAGATAATTAAAGAGGGTTAAAAAAGTGAAAGCAAAGAACCACAAAGAGATGAAGCAAAAATTCTTAGGTCTAATAGATGTACACTGACTGATACGCAAAAACGAGACTTTGCAAGTTATTCAGCAACGAGGGTTTCAACCAAGATTTCAAGATGGATCACGAAGATAAGCTCAAGTCAAATGAAGAGTTGCATGAAGAACCAATACTGATTTGCGAAATAGATTGGACGTCTCATACGGCAAAAAATAATCAGAGACAACCAAAACGGCATAAATTACAAGTGGTGAGGAACGGATTCTTGAAATATCCATGAAAATGTGGGTCTGTGTTAACATTCAAGGAGTTGTGTACAGTCACAAAGTATTATTTAACTGAACAAAAACACCCATGAAAAGAAAACAACATTCGACACATAACATGAGGGCAAAAACAAAAGAAAGACGAGAGAGAACTACGGCAAGAAAAAAAGACCAACAAGCTGTGGAGAAAGTGATGTAGAGATGAAAGAAAGCAAGAGGTTACTAAGAAAATAAAACATCATCAACCAAGTGAAAAGAAATGGCAAAGAAGAAGTTGAAAGTGCAAGGGGAAACAAGCTTTTTTTAGACCATCAAAATAGAAAGTAGGTCAATAGACATGAAAAGAAAATGGTTTTGGAAAAGAAAGGGAAAAGAGGGAGAAATGATACGGAGAGATGGTTATAGTGAAGAGCGAAGAGCGAGAAAGGGAGAGGGAGGGAGGGAGAGGGAGGGGGGGAGGGAGAGGAGGGAGGAGCGAGGGGAGGGAGAGAGACTGTACCTTAGGATGAAGAGAGATGCCAGTCATAACAATCACGAGTATAAGCGCGAAAGTGATAAAAAATATGTTAAGTCCACATGTTGCCCGAGGAGCGAACCAAACATACATCAAAATGATGCCGATGATAACAAGTACATACGATCCCAACGACACAATAATTAATGGAAACTTGCTGCATAAAAGTCATCCATCAAGAAAAACAAAGTGTTAAAAAAAGTCTAACGAGAACACAATGGCCGGCTAAAGTCTCTGTCGTCGTAATGAATTCATACATATTACATTAAATTAACAAAATATATCTCTCGTCCCACAAGTACCATCATAAAAAGCTTCACAAGTAGTACTCATTTAGAAGTGATTCTGATATTTTTGACGTTCAATTCCTTAAATGAAACGAGATCATAATCACACAGACAGCCAAAGCTTTGTTATGCAATTAGACACCCAATATAATCAAATTTGGTAAAATTCTTTTGGAACAAACATCACTTGAACCACCTTTCAGATGATGTGAAACATGGGCAGCAATTCCATTCAAAAAAAGCCAAACTAACCATTTGTCTTCGTTCTCTAACCAATTATCATTCCAGACGTAAATAAAATTTATGATACTAATAATCTGGATAAGTAGAAATACTCCAGCCCCAAATCTTGCAACTTCCGCGTATGCTTGAAAAAATTCTGCAAGACAAAGATAAAAAGAGGCAAATTATATCAAAAACTGTCGTCCGATAGAGATCGAGGTGGTGTGTGCAGTTCACCTGACAAGAATAACTGTGACGGTCTTTTCACAACGTGGAAATTGACATTGGAACAAACTTTGATGCAGAAAAATAAAGAAGTAACTTTAAGATATGGAGAAAAAAGTGCCAAAGATAACATTGTAGCATACACACGGCTAAATAAGCCATAGATTGATCAATGTGTCACAGTTTTTTTAAACCTCTCTTCCTTTCCCTGCTCTCACCCATTCTTCCTCTCTCAAACCCTTCCAACTAATTGTCGATCTCTCTTTCTCCCTCCCGTTTGTTTACAAATAATGTATTGACCTTAGCAAGAGTAGAAAACATACACCGTTGCTGGATCTTCATACATATCAGTCTTCAAGAAAACGAGAATGGTAGAGAAAAAAAGAAACATAGAATACAGATTTAATGAAAACTCACCCGAGGGAATCCAATAGGACAACACCGTAAACATAAACCACAAGATGAACTTTAGAGGCCACCACCCACTATTCCACCGATCTCTCCAATCTTCGGTAACTAATGTTCCAACGGTTGTAATGAACATTAATGCAAAAAAGAGAGAGAGGCCGAAACTGATTCGCAAAACACCTTCCACTCCAAGGCAGTCATGGCCGCCTTTACAACCTTCAAAAACTGGAATTCGCCACAAAACACAACCATAAGTAAAGGTATAGGAAGCTTGATACCAATAAAAATGAAACTCTCCCTAGTTTCCTTTCTTTCTCCCTCTCCCTCTCCCCCTCCCCCTCTACCTCTCCCTCCTCTCCCCCTCCCTCCCTCCCTCCCTCCATCCCTCCATCCCCCTCCTTCCCTCCCTCTTCTTCTTTCCTGCTCTCCCCTGTCTCTCCCACTTTCCCTCTCTCCCGCTCACTCTCTCTCCCTTTTTCTCTTGCTATCCGCTGTCTCTCCCTCTCACTCCCACTACATCTCTCCCTCTGTCTCTCTCCCCCTTCTCTCTTGCCTCTTCCCCATCTTTCCCTTTCCCTCCCCTTCTCCTCCTCGCTTCAACATGTTACATTTTTTAAGGGTGAACAAGGGTAGGTTGTTCCACACCCCCCCCTTGAAGGTCAATAAAACAGAAATGTGAAAGAAAATGTTTACTGTCCAATTGGTGCACCAATTGGACAGCAATCCTTCTCTGGTGGAAAGGGCTACATGGAACCGAAGATAGTGAAGGACTTGAAGAACAAAACATGTTCTTAGTTACATAACAGTAAAGAGCAATTTGTAAAGTTGAAGGCAATTAACTGATGCAATGAAATGGAAGCGAAGGCCCTCTTTTGTAACAATTCACTAAAAAAATCTTTGTCTATCGTCAAAGACGATAGATTAAGTTGAAATTTTTAAGTAAGGGAAAAGGCAGCCAATCCCATGCCTAACCAGGTTGCTCATTATCTGCACTGAAGTTCAACTAAAAACTATGTTCGACTAAACATGTGAACAATTTGTTACATAGTTTAGATAAATTTGCATGAGTTTTGTGTCACATTGCAACTAAAGTGCGCCAACCTTTGACATCAACCGAAACACAATTTGAACATACTTTTTGACTAAACATGATCATGTGACTACTTGTGTTTGTATTTCATCATTTTGAACGCCTGGTAAGTATCCTGAAAAAAACACTGACCTTTCAAATTCTCAAGAGCATCTTGGCTGTAATCCCTTATTATCCACGAAAGGAGGGCTGCCACAAAGAACAAAGCGGCGTATATGTATTTTGCTGCCGTCCGATTCGAGCCAAGAGAGCAGCAGCACGTCAGACAGGCGGCTGCTTCCACACAGGCGCAGCACGCACCGCACAGACACATGCTCACAACTGCGCAACCCTGCGCCAGGTACAGCTTTCATTTGCTCACGTTTATTAACTCCGGGTTTTACTGGCTCGCGGTTTTATTTGCTCCAGGTTCTACTTGCTTGAGGTTATAGTGATAATGGCTCACAGTTTTATTTGCTGAAATTTTACTTGCTCACTGTTATGGATTTCATCGCTCACTGTGTTATTTGCTCCAGGTTTTACTTCCTCGTTTTAATTGCTCGGGTTATCTTAACTCATGGTTACGTTTATGTTTGCTGACCTCACGGTTTTGGTTTTAGTTGCTCACGATTTAATTTGGTCAGGTTTCGGTTTTATTTGCTTTTATTTTCTCACGGTTTTATTTGCTCAGGATTTTATTAGTTTAATTTTTATTATTTAGGTTTTATTTGCTCAGGTTTTCTTTGCCCATGGTTTTCTTCGCTGGCCAGACGTTAATAATTGCTGACCTGACGTTATTATTTGCTGACGTTTTTAACTGTTTGTTTGCTGGATTCTTTGTGTCTCACGTATTATTATCGCTCCGTCTTTTGGCCTTGCTGCTCTGTGTTTGCTTCCTTGTTATGATTCTGTCTCTTGATTGCTATGAGGTGCCAAGCTGACTATGCTTGATTTGTTCCATGGACCTCTTTCCACTCCCAAACGTGCAAACGAAGGAAAAAGTTGATGTTTAACAGGATGCCAAACAGTGCAAAATGGAAAAACAGGAAGCGAAAAAGGGTCTCTTGGTGTTCTAGGCAAAAGGAACAGCCAGACACTCCAGTGGAATCTCGCTATGGTCCCCGGTGCGGCGTGAAAAGTTATTAGCAAAAGCTAAAGGCAATAATACAACAACAATAATAACACTTTATTGGAAAAGCACGATGGATATGCGATACAAGGTGGACTGTATAGTGGTGTGACCGGCAAGGCAAACGTAATGCACGAAAAAAACAAAGTCGCACCCGGTTCACGCGGAGTACTTCCGCGTATAAAAGTGGAGTATCGTGACACTGTCCATATGTTATTCGCTGCCTCGACGAATCAAGAAGCGCTTATGTGTCGTACAGGAAGTACGGAGAAATAAGACGGTCCTACCAGAACGAATGTAGCAAAGGCCATCATTACTTGCGTTAGCTCCGATCCATAATTTCGGATACTGACTTAAAACCACAATAACCGTGAATCTGTACTACCGTAAAAAAACAATCGGTGTTAAGGAAACAAAAAGGGAAATGATCAGCGCAGACATTATTTTGGTTGCGCGCAGTCACCTACGTCAGCTTGTCAAAGATTGTACATTTTAAGTACATATTAGTACAAGCTAGGTACAGTACCGTTGAGTCTAGATTTGACGGTCAACCCCTTGAACCATAGTTCAAAAGTAGGCGTTTTTATGGTAGGCCTTTGGTAGGCGCACAAAACTTGGCACTAAACTCGCGTAGAGTAGGCATACTGTATGGGTGTGCGCTGTGGACACTCTTGTACGGACATACGAATCTGACGTATGATCATAGTTTAGCGCACGCCGACGGACGAATTTTTTTAGCGAACTAAAACACGCGGACGTTCAAAATTGCAGACGCTAATATGACAGGTAGTCCTTTCGTAAGTTGTGTTATGGGTTTTTCATGTGATCTTCTTAGATCGCTGCTTTGATCAGCGACCGTCCGATCGTCTGAATCTGACGGTTTAAAAAAGTTTTACCTCAAAACTCACAGAAATTATTTTTTTTGTCCGATTTTTTTTCAAAATTTAGACATGACGTTTAATTCTCTATCGATCGATGTGCAAATCAACCCTGTAACTTTTTTTTTTCATTTTTCGACCAATACAATATGGGTCTTAAGGGCATATTGTATGGGCCTACTTTCACCTACTTTTGAACTATGCCTTGAACAGCTTTTGGCTTGTGAAATATTGTAACAACCGGTTAGAATTTGCCGCACTTGTGAACGTCGACCGTCACAATAAACTCAAGAATCCACATGGCCGGCTAAAGGTTTATGGTAACGAAACTGCGGCAACCGCATGTAAAAAAGTGTTGCGCGCAAATCCACTTTCTCACATTGAACTCCACCAACCTGATGATTTTAAAAAAACTCTTTCGCTTATTTGCTCACATTGTTGGGTACATGTTGTTGCACACGAGTCCGTGCACGATACCTTAATTTTTGTTGGTGACGACGAAGGTGGGCACATTGTCAAACGAGAGGCTTTTTATTTACCCCCCCATCGTATTTTCGTTATAAGAATTCGAAGTCTTCGTTTCGACACTTTATTCATATGTGGTGCAACGAAGATCCTTTATGATGTGATCTAAATGAATCTGACTGGGATACAAGTTTCATTTCTTGGGCTGTTGCATGTGGACGTGGCTGCTAAAAAATTAGTCATTTCAAAGAAAAATATTACGTTTATCGAGACCCAATAAATCAGTTTGGTCGTTTTCTAACAAAAATGTGTGAAATTGGGGAACAAAATTTTGACGATTTTTTAGGTTTGTGGGCGAGAAATAATATCGATTCCAAAAATATAGGGAGTCTTTCACTAAGCCTTTTTATTTCTTATTAACATTAACGTGTATCAGTTGTTATTGAATGATTATAAACAACGCCTCTCCTCTAACAAAACACTCAGTTGCCTTTCAACAATTGAAAACAACGACTCTCTTAAAACATAGCACGGCGATGGATGACAAAGGGGGTCCCACGTCCTCCGCCAAAGGATGCAGTCCACATCCAGAATCTAGAGCTCGTGGGAAATAGTTTGTTGAACTTGTGGGCAATCACCTGGCATAAGTTTGATATTTGTGTGGGTATACATATTCGATAATTTTGATTGGTGGTGGTGGCTACTTGTTTTAGCTAACGCTACCTTTATTATTTGCTTGTTCTTTATGAGTTTGTCTTTTTTCTCTTGACTCTTTAATCTTGTTTATTTATTTTTTCACTTGATTTGTAGTCATATGGTTTTTTTACCTCAAAATTTGTTTTATGTTTTTTTGGCGCTTAATAATTGGTACTAAAGTTGTTTTTAGGTTCACATCCTTGAAGTAAGGACAACGTTCATAACATTATAAGTTTTCCTACACTAACGTTATTTCCACGCTTGATGCGATAGATGGGTAATACAAAAATAACTTATTATAAGACAAGATTATTACAAAGGATTTCAATTATTATATTAAAAAAACAAGGAAGGGTACCCAAATGTTTGGTTCACAGTGTGAATAAGGTTAATGTGGCAATCGACGCGAAATGTGATAAACAGACGCTTTTTGACCCAATTGCCTCCTACCTTGAAGTTTGCGCGTCGGATATCATAACTTTAGACAACATTGATGATGACTATTCAATGGACCGATGGAGCCTAAACATTTATTCCACAGTATGTTTTTTCAAATCACATGTGACGCCATTAACCTGTTTTATTTCTTTTTTTTCATGTTTAGACAGACCGTGTTTAAGTTGTCCAATTTCTTTTATAAAACTTGTAGCCTTAGTGTCGATGGATGGTCACAAAGCGGTGTTTGTAACAAAGTATAACGCTTATTCTTAATGGAGTTGACCATTTAGGCTCCTAAGAATGTACTTTGTTCAAGCCGGCTAGTCTTTATCCAATCGAAGTAGTGGCCATGGAAATCACGTGAACCAAACGAAACCCTTGAAAATTAGAAAGCAGATTTAAAGAACCGACCCATAAGGAAAAACTTGGGTTAGTTCGGTCCAGTTAGGTTCACAATGTGCTACACCGCGAATCGTAACTAGAGTAAATTACTCTAATTCGGTCGCTCAAAATTTCGAGTCTATCACATGAAATAGAATAAATGATTATAATTTTTTCATTATTCTATATAAGGTAGAGTTTAATTAGTGTTTTTAATTATAATATAGGTTCATTTTAAATAGTGTGGAGTACGGATGACCTCCGACCGTGCAAAATTGTACTTTATTAAGTAAAAAAGTACAAATAATGATTTAATACAGGCCGTTATCATGTAACTGCGTTCTAGCAAACCGCGTAGTGCAAACGTCATAGTGACGAGAAACTGTACGTTTTGTCAAATTCTGTACAAATACCTTATTTACAGTAGAGGATATTAGCGTGCCAAATTAGAGTACTTAAATAAATTAGAGTAAACTTCATAGTTGAAACAACTATATCTTATAAATTAGCGTTCATTACTCTAATTTTTTTTTTTAGTTTTTGTACTCTAATTTTTTTTATTACTCTAATTACGATTCGCGGTGTACTGTCTCGTCATCATGGTCAATGACACGAAGGTGCCCCTAATTCTACTAATGGAACCTAAAATAGTGTCAAGAACACTAATTCATGGTTCTCCACTCTAATTACAGTTCAATTCGTGCCACGTCATGCGGAACGTAATAATTTTTTTAGCCCTCATTACAAATGTATTGACGCCCATAACGATACATGGGGTACCGTACTTACGAACCTATTCGCATAGATGTCCAATTCATACGGATTTGGACTTTTTTACGAAAACTACGTAGTATTCGTTTGTTTCGTAGCTTTCGTAAATTTCGTACGTCTAAAATGTACGGAAATTTGTACGGACGTAAAAAAAAAAGAGACGGTGGTTCATTTGCTCGCGCGTATTTTTTACCTATCCTCCACTCTGTCTTTAGAAGGAAGCCGCCGTTGGAGACGCCTTAAATTCCGCCACTCGCCTCTACACCGCGCATCGTTATTAGTGTCAACGACACTAATTTGGGTTCTTAAAATTTTGATTTTTTTCCTCAAATAGGATACATGATTTTAATTTTTCCTTGACGTTAAGTAAGGTACACCGCCAATCGCTATTACAGTATATAACGCTAATACGGTGCCCCTAAATTTTGACCCCAAAACCTGAAATAGAATTAATAACGCTATTTAAGGACGTGGACCATAATCTGCCACGTCTCAGGCACTAAATAAGAATCAATGACGCTAATTATTTTTTGACGCTATTTAATCCTTGACTCTAATAGCGATTGGCGGTGTACCGTACAAAATAGCGTAAAGGACGAATTACAATAATATCTAAATAGTGTGGTTTACGGTCGACATCACACCGTACATAAATGTACCTTTTCAAGTGAAAATTTTACAAAAAATGAGTTAAATCAGACGCGCACGCAAAGGATCGTGCGCTAAAAAAACTTGATTGTTCTGACACGTAAATTAGTCTTACATGTACGGATATTTAAATCGGCGTACGATTTTCAATATTTTGTACGGATACATATACTACAGTAATGTATATAATCGTACAACGAATATGCTATTTTTGCTGTTCCCAAATTAGCATAAACGCCGAAATTAGAATACACCTTTTTTTTTTTTTTTTTTTTTTTCTTAATTAGCGTCAATGACGGTATATTTACTTCCACACTATTTACACTTTGACACTAATATCGATGCGCGGTGTAGTTCGTTGCATATTTTTATATGAGCGGCGAGCCGCGGAATTTATGGCGTCTCGCACGCGTATTTTTACATGAGCGGCGAGCCGCGGAATTTATGGCGTCTCGCACGCGTATTTTTTTCTGTCCTCCACACCGTCTTTAGGAGGACGCCGACGTTGGAGACGCCGTAAATTCCGGCGCTCGCCGCTAGTTCGTTGCACGTTTCAGTTTTTAGGATTTGAAATCTTTAAATATTTAAATTTGAAAAATACAAAAAGTACGAATTTTACCTACGAATTTTAAAAGTTTGAAAATGTTTTATGCGCACGGAACGTAGTATTCGTTAGTTTACTCCGTGCGTTATTCTCATAGGACATCTATGCCTATTCGCTCTCAAAATGTACAGCCATTCGGTTAGCTGGAATTCGTACATTTAGCCCTACGGGCTACGGCAGCTGGTAACCCAGATTTGTTGTTAGTGTCGCAATCGATCGCATAAATACTTCAAAATATACCTCAGGAGTTCGTGTCGTCGCAACGCCGTCAACGTTCTCGGCAAATTGTAACGGTATTTTGCATGTATGCGTACGGAAGAAATCAATCGAAGTCAAGATGTTTAAAATCGGCCCAATCACAGTAGCTCGTAACACATGGCAGAACCAGTGGCAGACACGAAGTTATCACGATTCAGAATCACATCAGAAAATGAAATCACTTCATAAAAAGAGCGAGGGTGCGTAGAGACAGCCGTGTACTTTTAACTGAACTACTACGCTACAGTACATTGCCAAATGTGCATCCCGAAAATGGCGGCGCTAACTAGCGTGAAATTCAACAGTACCTTATACCCCGTCCAAAATGAAGCATACCGTGAAGTGGCAGAACTACAGTAATGATGAACCGTGCCTAAACACTAAAAAAACAGTCTGCTGCTCTATTAAAGCAGAGAATCCGGTCAGCCGTTGGTTTAAACACTCCGTACTTTTCACGTACTTTATGTCCACGTGTCAGTGACTTTGCAGTGAAACGCCACCTATGACGCCCAGCTCGTACGTTCAAGCGTGTGACGGGTCGCAGCCCCGCACTATGTATCTTTCTTGACTTGTATCGGAATCTTCCGCGATCCGCGGCCGTTTCGCCGTCCGCCGCGTGGCGTCGGTTGTTGGTTTCTGTTGGCGCTGTCGCGTCCCAAGCTCACTGTTTTGTCGCGCTCTTTCGGCGGCTAGCGCGTCCGTACACACTAAATTGTCGTAATCGAGGCCAGCTGTTTTGTCGTGATGCGGAAGCACTGGTGGCGCAGGCGAAGGCGGACACGGTAGGAGGGGAGGAGAGGGGAGGAGAGGAGAGGGGAGGGGAGGGGGAGGGAATGAGAGGGAGGCAGAGAGGGGGAGAGGGAGAGAGAGAAAGAGAGGGAGAGAGAGGGAGAGAATGGGAGAGAGAGGGAGAGAGGGCGAGAGGGATAGAGGGACAAGGAGGGAGAGAAGAAACGAGTGATGGAAAGGGAGAGAAGGAGAGTATAGCTAGTAGGAAATTGAGAGGAAATCAAAATTGAGAGGGAGGGGAAAAGAGGACTAAGCCAATTAGACGAGGGATTTTTTTTGACACTTTTTTTTTTTCTTTTTTTCTTTTTAATCTTCTCTCCTTTTTTTTGTCGTATTGGGAAATATATGAGGTTGGAGGGAGGGGGAAGAAGACAAAAAGAAAAAAAAACAATGGATTGTTTCGGATCCAAAGGGGGTCTCCGGAGTGAGGAATTTTGTTCCCGGTGGAGACTTACCCCTCCCTTGATTCTCTCTCTGTCCCTCTTCCCACTCTCCTCCCGACTCCCCGTTGTTTAATCTCTCTCTCTCTCTCTCTCTCTCTCTCTCTCTCTCTCTCTCTCTCTCTCTCTCTCTCTCTCTCTATACCCCATCTGCTTTCTTGTGAGTTCATAACCTACGCCTAATTCCTATGGAGGTGTTCCTTTTTTATTCTTTTTTTGACAGTGTCTCATCCCTCCCCATTGCCCCATGATTTCTCTCTCCCTCTACTCCCTTACTCATCTCTCTCGCTCTTCTTCCAATGCCATCCAATTTTTCTCTTCCCCCTCTCACTCCATGTCTTCTCCCTTTCTCTCTCCTTCCCTCTCTATGAAACTTTTCTCTTACTTTTCCCCTCTCCCTCTCCCTCACTTTCCTCCTCTCTGTCACTCGCCCTTCCCGCCCCTCTCCCTTTCCCCTCCCCTTCTCTCTCCCAACTCCCTCTCCCTCCCCCTCCCTTTCCCTATCCCTTTCTCCCCCCCATAACAACCGAAGTTAAAATTAACAGTTCGTCTTTACTCTCTCAGCTTTTTTATATTTTTTATTAAATCTGTCAAAAACTAAATAAATTACCGGAATTTTTTTTTTTGCAAATGTTTTATTTTCTAATCGTTAAATACTCATAATGTGATGTTTGGTTTCCTTCGAAAACCCTCTTTATTCTGCGCTCTCTCTCTCTCCCCCTCTCTCTCTCATTCTCTATCCTCTCCCTTTTCCCTGTCTCTCTCTTTGTACCCTCTCTCTCATTCTCCCTTCTCTCCCTTTCTCCTCTCTTTTCTCCCCTCATTCTCTCTCTCTCTTTCCCCTACCTCTCTTTTTCCTTCTCCCTTTCTTCCCTTGTTTTTATCTTTTTCGTATTTCTTCCTTCAATCTTCCCCTCAATTTTTTTTATTTTTTTGTTTTTTTAGTCCCGAGGAAGTCCCCGACATCGCCTCCGCCTTCGACTCCTTCCTCTCCCTCCACCCCCGATACGAGGTGCCTCCCCTTCCCTCCCCGCCCCCCATCCACCTCCCTCCCTCCCTTCCCCCCCCTCCCTCTACTCCCCGATTGACCCTCTTGTCCTTCCTTGCAACTCCCGCCCTCTCCCTCCCTCTCCTTCTCTCTTCCTCCGTCTCCCTCCCCTTCACTCCCATTCCCTTCCTCTTCCCCTTCCCTTCTTCGACCTCACATGCCCTCGCTTTCTCTCCCGTTTTCTCCCTTTCCCTCCCCTTCCCTCCCCTTCCCTCCCTCTCCGTGCCTCTTCTTCCCTCTCTCTCTCTCTCTCCTCCTCACTTTCCTTCCCCCCCTCTCCCTTTCTTCCCTACAGTCTCTGGTGGGTGCCTTCGAGGAGCTCCGGAGGGGGGAGAGGGAAGAGGAGAGAGAGAGGAGAGTGAGCTTCGACTATTCGGGGATCGCACTTTTCTCCCACAGCCAAATGGTAGGGAAGGGAAGGAGAGAGAGAGGAGGGAGAGGGAGAGGGAAAGGGAGAGGGAGAGGGAGAGGGAGAGGGAGAGGGACAGGAAGAGGCAGAGCGAGAAAGATATGGAGGGGGAGGGGGAGAGGGAGAAGGAGAGGAGAGAGGGGAAGGAGAGAGGGGAAGGGAGAAGAAGAAAGGGAGAGGGAGGGGGAGAGGGGGGAGGGAGAGGGGGAGGGAGAGGGAGAGGGAGAGGGAGAGGGAGAGGGAGAGGGAGAGGGAGAGGGGTAAAGGGAGGGAAGGGTAGGGGATAATACGTGAATTTTCTTGAGAGTCTATACCCAACAATAGTTTTAGTGCACGTTTCCACACTTTTTATGGTGAGAAATTTCCTATGAAGGGGCATTTTGATTACGAGAATAAATTTCCCCACAAAATCTTTCCTTTTGTAAGGTGCGAAATTCGGTCGAATCGTCAGTAGAATCGTTGAAAACGAACGAACTTAGCGCAAAAAGTCCGCACTAATTAAGGTGTGGAAAATCCGCGCCTCAAAGTCAAAATGGGGTTTTTTTTGAGAAAATCCACACTTTTTAAGGTGTATTTTTTTCCATTTTCGGATTTGTTGTAATTATCGTCGGAGACAAACTTCCCCACAATATCCACACTATTTAGGGTGCAAAATTTTGTTGGAAGGGCGGTAGAGGTCGCTAAGAGACAAATCTTGAAAACCGACAAAAACCCAAACAAACTCTAGATGGGAAACCGTGACTGATAAATTGACATCTTGTGTTTCGAAACAAGACACGCAACGGTGGCAAAAACATTAGTACAGAAAAGAGCGGGTGAGAGTAAAGTTTCGATGGAAAAGACAAAAAGGAAAGGGAAAAATGTCTTCTTCAAAACAGTGATTTTTTTTTCTTTTCCAATAAAAGACAACTCAATAAATACATTTATAAAAACAATAAACTTGTAAAATTGGACGAACCAGTATTAGTGTGGCGGGGGAAAATTCTCGGGAATTGTGTCGGTGCATGTTAATCCAAGCGTGACATTTGTCACACTCAAAAAAAGAAATACTTGGTTGCGAATTTTTTTATTTAAAACTGGAAGAAAACATGACAAGACAAACCTTCAGAGGAAATCATAATCATATATATATATATATATATATATTTTTTTTAAACGTCGAAGTTTCTTTACACATGTGACAACAAAGATTTGACTTTCCAAAGAAAAGAAAAGAAAATAAAAGAAAAGAAAAGAAAAAGAAAAAGAAAAAGAAAAGGTATAATTTTCTTTGTTTGTTGTTTTAATGGATGGAGGCTACATTACTTTTACACTTTTGGAGTACTTTCTCTTTTTGAAATTGTGAGGAGATGCAGATATCATTATTATTATTGTTCTTGGGGTGTAGGAGGATACGAAGAGTGGGACGCCCTCCCTTCCGAGCTTCCTGCGGGGGAGGACCAAACATGTCACACTGGAAGCCATCCAGGTAGGGCCTCCCCCTTCTCTCTCTCTCTGTCCCCTCTCTCTCGATCTCCCTCTCTATTCTCTCTCTCCCTCTCTCTCTCCCTCTCTCTCTCCCTCTCTCTCTCCGTCTGTATTCCTCCCCTCCACTCCCCTCCCTTCCCTCCACTCGCTTCCCCTCTCTCTCCCTCCACTTCCCTCTCCGTCTCTCCCTCTCCCTCTCTCTCTCCCTGCTTCTCCCTCTCTCTCTTGTTGTCTCCTTCTCCTTCCCTCTCGTCTCTCCCTCTCCTTCTCTCTCTCTCCCTGCCTCACCCTCTCCTCTCCCTCTCCCTCTCCCCCCCAGAGTGGTTCTCTCCCTTCCACCCCCCTAGAGGAGCGTCTCCGAGAGAGGGTATTCGAGCACCTCGAGACCTTCCCGGACCACCACGTGGCGCTCTTTACAGCCACGGGAGGGGCGGCTCTCAGGGTGCTTACCTCTTCCCCCCTTTCCATTTATTTCCTTTCCTTCCATCTTCCTCTTTCCATTAGTCTCATTCTCGGTTCCTTTTCCTAATCCATTCCCCAGTTGTTCTCTTGCTGACCATTTTCTCCATCTCCCCTCCTCGTTTCCATTCTCCGTTTCCCTAAATTCCATTCCTGGATTCTTAGCTGCAGCCCCTCCACCCAGTCCCCTTCTCACCTACCTCCTCTGTTCCCCCCTCTGCCCCTTGGCTCAGCTGGCTTCCTTCTGACCCCACGCGGACATGGCACTTTAAGGCCGGCCTCAGCCTTCCCTGGACCGGTTCGGCCGGCCTCTACGTTATTTTCTCTGGCACTTCTCTGGCCCTTTCTTCCGCCCTCTTCCGGATCTATTTTTTCTCAACAACCAGATTATCTCTGTTCTTTCTCTCTCCCTCTCTCTCACTTTCTCACACACACACAGACACAGACACATCTGTTTTTCTTATAGAGAAGGAGAGGGGAAGAGTTGCTGTCTCTCTCTCTCTTGTCCTCACATTCTCTGACTGTCTGTCTGACTACCACACTCTCCCTCTCTCTCTCTCATTACAGAATGTTTCACTCTCCCTCTCTCTCTCCCTTTCTCACTTTCCCTCTTCCTTGAACACTCACGCTCCCTCTCCTCTTCTCTCTCCATAAGGCGAGGGTCATGGCTCCATGCTGTAGGGCAAGCGTTGGAGAGCGTTGGTTAGTTTGCTTCATGAGATTTTCTCTGATTCCTTCGAAAAAGGGTTAAGAATTACAAACTTTTTCATCGAAATTGAATAAACATTATCATTGTTGTTCTAATAATTGTGAGTGAAGGACCCAACTTTGAAAGAGGTAAGCAAAAGTTCATAACTCCTTCTATTTGTTTTTTTAATCTTCGTTTGAAATAACATCTAATTGAAGCTACTAGTAATCCTCATTATCCACCCTCTCCAATTTTTTCCTCCTCCTTCCTCCCTCTCTCTCCCATGTCATCTCCCTCTCTCGTTCCTCAAACTCTCTTCTTTTTCCTTCCCGTCTCCCTCACCTTCTCTCCTCCCATCCCGCTGAGGTTTTGCAGACTGTTAGTTTCCGAAGGAGGGAGAGGGAGAGGTTTAGTAGTACTCCCGGTAGTATCTCGAGTGTCCGGCGTTAGAGTGGATCCAAAATTAAGATTAGTAAAAGAGGCTCAAAAAAGAGGATGGAAAGTTTTATTGGACGCTTCTGCAATGGGACCCGGAGATCGAATTAATCTTCAAAGCTGTCGACCTGATTACGTCATCTTTTCCTTTTATAAAGTTTTCGGTCGAGATCCGACCGGATTCGGTTGTCTTTTAGTGCGTCGGCCGGAAACGGGGACGTCAAATAATTGCGGATTTGGTTCGGTTTTTGGTCCGGGAAATGGATTGGATATGGGAAAGGGAGGAAAGGGAGGAAAGGATGGAAAGGGAGGAAAGGGAGGAAAGGGAGGAAATGGGGCAAATGGAGGAAATGGAGGTTTTAGATCGGAGGGAACGAATGGAAAGAGGTTTTCGAGCAAAATAAGCGAGGGATGTGGTGAAGTAGGAGGAGGAGGATTTTGTTTGTCGACCAATTCGAGAAATGGTTTGTCTTTTTGCAGAAAAGATATGTGTATAGAGATTCCGTCGTCTTCAACGGAAGAGTCTGTCGTTTCCGTTACGATTCCGTTATCTCCTTCGGGAATTTCGTCGAGTCCGGGAATTTCTCCCTTAGCCGATGACCATCCTTTTGCGGATTTATTAAAAAGAGAGGGAGAATTGGGGTACATGACTTCTTCTTTTTCTTCTTCTTTTAATTCTTCGGATCTCACATCACCGTCGGAGATTGGCAGTCGAGGACATTTATCTTTGTTGACTTTTTCTCCTCTCTGTGGAATCAGTCCTCAAGGAGGAGTAGGAGGGGGAGGAGGAGGAGGGGGAGGAGGAGAAAGAGGAGGAGAGGAGGAGGAAGAGAGGGAGGAGGAGGAGGAGGAGGAGGAGGAGGAGAGGGTAATCAATCAGACCAAAAGACGTCTCTCCCCATGTTTGGTTCATTCCTTAATTCAATTTCTGACCCTAAATTCAATCCTAATTCCATCGCGGAATCTTCCAATCCTCAATTTAATACTAAAGATTCTTCCAATGCTAATCCCAATTCTAATCTATCCACCAATCCCAATAAACCCAATTCTTATCCCTCCTCCAACTCAAAATCCACTCCAAATTCCACTTTGAACTATCATTCCAACTCCAACTTTAATTCAATTAATAGTCCCACTTACTCATCTAAAGATCACAACAATCTTAAATTGGAACAGTCTTTAATTATTCCACCCGATAAATCCTCGTCAAATATCGTTTCCACTCACAAATGTCCTCCACAAACCCCAAACACAAATTTTAAAACACACCCATTTTTAAATACACTCCTACAAAACCCAAAAACTCACTCATCCCAAAAACCCATCCAAACGGCCGGAAAAACTGCCGATCCTACCTCTCCTCTAACGGAACCTCCCATAACGGAATCCGTAACGGAATCCAGAATGGAACCCGGTCCAATTCACAGTCTCCGCGATGTGGGTCCAAGAGCCGTGGGGTCGAGTGAGGCAGAGAAAGAGTTTGTGGGGTCGAGAGAGAATGAGAGAGAGTATGTGGAGTCAAGAGAGAGAGAGAGTGAGAGTGAGAGAGAGTTCGTGGGGTTGAGGGAGAGCGAGAGGGATTTCGTGGATTCGAGAGAGAGCAAGAGGGGGAGGGAGAGGGAATTCGTGGGATCGAGAGAGAGTGAGAGGGAAAGAGAGGGGGAGAGCGAGAGGCAGAGAGAGGGAAAGAACGAGAGGCAGTTCATGGGGTCGAGAGATAGTGAGAGGGAGAGGGAGAACGAGAGCAAAAGCAAGAGGGAGAGTGAGAGGGACGGAGAGAGTGAGTTTATGCGGTCGAGAGATAGTGAGAGGGACAGAGAGACGGAGAGCGAGAGGGAGAGAGAGAGGGTGAGTGAGAGGGATTTCATGAGGTCGAGAGATAGTGAGAGGGAGAGGGAGAGCGAGACGGGGAGGGAGAGAGAGAGGGAGAGAGAGAGTGATTTGGAGGTAGAGTGTCGAGGACTCGACCAGATCCAGGAGATGGGAGAGGCCGCCATAAGCCGCCACCTGGAGCTGCTGCTCGAGTGGCTTACGGAGGCGCTAGGGAGACTAAGGCATAAGGGGAGGGAGGGAGAGAGAGCCTCGTTGGTGGAGATCTACGGACCAAGTGAGGGAGAGAAGAGGAGAGAGGAGTGGGGGAGAGGGGATGGGAGAGAGGGAGGGAGGGAGGAGGGAAGAGGGAGGAGAGGGAAGGGTATTAAGTGGTATTGGGGCTAGGGAAGGGAGAGGGGAGGTAGTGGATAGTGCGAGGTGGTGGAGGTGGGATGCAGTCGGGGGGGGGGAGTAGTGGGGGAGGGTAGGGGAAGGGAGGGAAATAGAGGATGGAATAGTAAATAGGACTTCTACATTCAGTTGATTTTCAAAAGGGAAGAGGTTATGAAAGTGTGGTGGAGATAGTGAAGCATGGAAGATAAAGTTTTTGTTCAATTGTTTTCATTATTGTCTTATTTTGAGTTGGTCGGTTGATTTGTTTTGATTGGTCCATAGACTCTTTTTATTGATCGATTGACTTTTTTTCATTGATCGATTGATTTACTTTTTTCGATCGTCGATTGACATTCTTTTAACTGGTTGGTTGACTTTTCTTCCCTTGACTTTTTCCATTTGTCGGTTGGTCTCAGGCTCTGTGGCAGAGAGAGGCGCCTCTCTCGCTTTCAACATAGTGGACCGCAGGGGAGAGAGAGTGGCGCCTTCCCTGGTGCAGGTGGGTAGAGGGAGAGGAAATGGGAGAGGGAAAGAAGGCGGAGGGAGAGGGAGAGGACAGGGAGATGTTAGAATTTCCCAAAATCTGGAGTTTGACATGTCCCACGCTTGGGAGAACTGAGCACCAGTGAGCCAACTGGGGGGACCTTTCGTATGTATTGTTGACTTAAGCAAAATGTACCAATTGACCCGGGATGTGGGGTGCACCCATATTTGATACTATACAATATGGACTTGACTTTCTCCATATTTAGGATGGTGGCGCAGTGGTTAGTGCACTGGAGGCTCTTTCCAGAGGTCCTAGGTTCGAGCCCTGACCGGCTCACTTTTCCCATTACGGGATTCTCCACTCTATCCCCACGATTCTACGAATCTTAACATATATTTTGAGAGTGGGCGTAACCACCTCTCGGTATTGAACGGCACATATTGCTAAATACAACAGGAGAGGGGCGAGGGTGAGGGAGAGAAGAGGGAGAGGGAGAGGGAGGGGCGAGGCGAGAGGAGAGGGAGAGGGGCGAGGCGAGAGCTAGGGAGAGGGGCGAGGGCGAGGGTGAGGGCAAAGGCAAGGGCGAGGTAGAGGGAGAGAGAGGGAGTGAGGGAGGGATGTGGGAGTCTAAGAGAGAAGAGGGAAAAAAGTCTAACTATCTTGGTTACACCATATTGTGGTATTTCTTTCAGTATTGTTTACACATTGTCTTAACTAGAGGTTTTTGTGGATTTTTTTTTTTCTAAATCTGTTTTTGTTTTTTCTGGGCGGATGCTGACTTCCAGGTACTTGCTGACAGACAAAATATATCAGTTGCTTTAGGACAACTGTACCATTTTGATTTCGTTAGCTCTAACGGAGGTGAGTGTTCTATGCAACACTTTAATTGACATAAAGTTTGTTGATTCTATCTCTAGCTCAGTAACGAATCATATGTTGTCTGAATTTTCAACTTAGCCATACTTTATAAGACCTGTATTCGCTATTAGAGTTAATAACACCAGAATTGTCGTTCGTTTAGTTGCCCGAATCTATTGAAGTGGCCCAAACTGAGCCACGTCAGATGACCATACCTTACACTCTCCATCACTACTGTAGTTAATCACTCTAATTCGAGTGAGTGTTTTTTTACCCAAAATCATAAATTAGTTTAAATAACACCATTCAGTTTAGTGGCCCATGATGAGCTACGTGGCAAACCATAATTTTGAGGGGTTAATGTTAAATCCGCCATAGTGTAATAATTTCACTAACTTTGAAAGCGATGTAAGGTGTAGTGTTGTTCATATTAATACCTCTTTAAAGCTAATAATTCAGTAATTTTAATGGCGACATAGAGCATTGGGATCAAAATGCATGTTCGGCTTTTTGACCTCGAGAATAAAAAAGAAAAGAAAAGAAGAGAAGGAAAGAGAACGTTATTCTGGATGTTGTGTGCTGGAATTCGTGATGACTTCCAGAATCAATTACGCACGTAACTAATGCTACATTAGTGATGAAAATATTGCGTACAATAGGAGTCTTTATTATTTTATTATTCCAATCTTGTTCTTTCCTTGGACTTACCGTTTGGGGAGTTAACAAACAAGACAAAGAGAGGAATGAATGTCACAATGATAAGGGAGCCATTGTTATTACGACGTTATAATTGGAGGAAATCGTATCCCAAATTGCTGGATTGATACGTTTCCATTGTAGCGCATCGATTACATCGGCAAACTCGAAAATTTATAAACATTGGTTTTGCATCACTGCATCGGTGCATCAGGCACATCGAGAGCGTTGGCGTCGTCCACAGGTTACGACATTACAGCTCATGTATGCATCAAGGTCTAACAGTTTGAACCACTTCAAATATTGGGTTTTTATAGGGGATTGCACATCGCTAAGTATAAACTCACTTATATAAATAATATTATATTCTCACCTATATTCTCATTTTTTGGTCATGTTCTGGTCTTGTTATCTGGTATTTGGTCAATGTCGGGTAGCATGAACAAAACATGACCAGGAAAATGTGAGTGAGAATATGTCTACTGTAGCTCAGAATCATCATCAGCCGTTACGTTACGGAGACTCTGAAGATCACCCAAAAGCATTTTTATAAACAGCTAACTTCACAGAGGCAGATCAGACACCGCATTCGGAAAAGAGAACTGAACTTATACCAGCTTGTAGTCTCACACTGATGAAGCAACTCTGCAAAATTTCAGACAGAATGAATAGTGATGCACTGAGCTATGAACTTTCAAAGTCGCTCATAGTCGCTCAAAGTTGCACCTGATGCATTTTCATTCAAAGTTCTAAGCTGGATTAAGTCCTACTTATAAGTCCTACTTATATACCGTGTCCGTCTAATATCTAATACCATGCCGCCAATCAAAGGGCTGCAACGTACAATAGGTACAGTCAGTCTAGGTTTCTTACGAGTTGGCCCGGCTGGTGGGAGTGGTGAGATTCGTATTTTACACCCAAAAAAGGCGTTATTCTCACCGATCGCAAGATACCGCCCGGATACCTTACATTTAACCTTAGGGTTTTTGGGTGGTGGTGTTTTTTTTAAATAAAAAAAAAACGAATGAGAATAAAACCCTGAACATATTTATACACACGACGTCCGCGCGGCGCGGCGCGTCGTAAAACGGAATGAAAGGGGGGCGACGTGGACGCGTGCGCCGCATCCTCTCACCGCTCCCACCGTTTGTCCGTAGCGGGAAAATTGCTCGGTTCAGTACACCGCCAATCGCTATTAGCGTGTACGTTTGATTAGCGTATACTATTATTTAGCGTGGTGTACGCTAATTGGGAATTTGGAAATTTTGGAAGAAATCAATTACTCTAATTAGGAATTAGGGCTTTTTTTAAATAGTGTGGATAATTCTATTTGAGAATAAAAAAAAAAAAAAGCGGGACGGGATTAGCGTACACAACGCTAATAGCGATTGGCGGTGTACTGTACTTCCTACGGCTAAAGCCCGTGTACGTTTGATTAGCGTATACTATTATTTAGCGTGGTGTACGCTAATTGGGAATTTGGAAATTTTGGAAGAAATCGATTACTCTAATTAGGAATTAGGGCCTTTTTTAAATAGTGTGGATAATTTTATTTGAGAATAAAAAAATAAAAAAAAAGCGGGACGGGATTAGCGTACAGGTTTCTTTAGCGTATAGGAATAATTACCGCTAATTGGGAATTTGGAAATTTTGAAAGAAATCGTTTACTCTAATTAAAAATTAGGGTTTTTTTAAATAGTATGGATAATTCTATTTAAGAATTTGAGAAAAAAAAAGCGGGACCGAATTAGCGTTCAATACGCTAATAGCGATTGGCGGTGTAGTGTTATTTGCGATGATTTTGCTGACCGTCCGATGAAATAGTTCGCGATCGTGAATATCGTTTATCGTATGCAGTCGTTCCGCTAGAACCGGCAACCGTTGTTACCGCACGATCGTCAAGAAAATCGCGGAATTGATGCGAGGCGTCAGATTTTTAACGCGCGCCAAGTGTAAGCGTCTCTCAGTTCTCTGTACAATTCAGGTACGGTTAAGGTGGACACAGCACGCGCAGTGTGGTGTACGAAAGGTTATACTGTTACATTAATTTATGTACGTATTGAGAGAAACTACCCAGTAAATATTTCAAAGTCATTTTCGCTCTCTCGCACACGCTTCTTAAAATAATATTTACGAAAGTCAACATTTCCAAAAATATTATTTCATATGCACGTGCGCAATTAACAGCACAGTTCAGATAAGTTACTGTATGTTTGAGAAAGAGAACCGAAAGAGAACATGCCTCACAAGAAGTTTATATGGTTGAAAGGTTGAAGTGTGCTAAATAAAAATCGGCTAGGAAGTGTGTAGTTTCCTTCCGTTGCAATAGTTTAGAAATTTTGGCTGTGATGATTTCAAACGCGCCCCTGTAAACCATCAAACAATTCAACTGTTTTCTCGATTTTTAAACTCAAGGTTCAAATTAGTTAAATGAAAGTCAATGGTAGCATATTATTAAGGATAATTTAAATCCATACAAGTATGGTAATGCTAAGTAAAAAGGCGTTTTGCTTATTCGTCCTAAAGATGTCGTAGCCACAGGATGAAATGCGAGTTCAAGTGATTAAACGTTTTAATATCCAAAATGTTTAACCACCATTGGATGACTTGATATGGGTGTGACGTTGATAGGTAACTCATTAGAATCTCTTGAAATTTTGGAAAAAGCAAGGGTTTGTCTCACGACCTTCGCCGAAAAGGTCTCCATTTCGTAGAACTCTATTCTTGTACTTTGGGCACACGTATATAGGTATAGCTTTTCTTATTTATGCACGTAAAAGTTTTCAATTGAAAATTTTCACCATTGTCATTGCAACACCGCCTAGAATATACTTGACTTCAATTCTAACCTACAATGATTGGGGAAGCTTTATGATCGTTCCACCTATTTCTTAGGGTTTGAACTCTAATTGCGATTTGTTTTAATAATTGTGTTGGATTCTCTAAGATGAATATTTAAATGCACGTGTAAACAAGACAAAGGTCGTTTTTTAAATTTTATGATGGGGCAATAGACATTTTCTTATCTATTGGAAGAAAGGAAGTAAAGACAATGGTCAACCTATCATAAAGTCTTTCGCAAAATGTAAAAACTATTAATAGTTGGTAAGCCTTCACTTTGAGTTTGGTGTTCACGTAGGAAAACTTAGAGTGGGTGTAGAGAAATTCTTTTTTTTACGATTTTTAACTTTTAAGGTCCGTCTGAATTTAGGCTGGCCTAAACATGTATGTGTCCTATCTTTTCCACTGAGGGGCAGCCATCTAAAACTCCAAAAAAACATGAAGTTTTGTTCCGTTACAGTTTTCTATTTTGTTTAATATAAATAATTTTCTATTCTATATCCAAGCTGCCCCACACTAATAATGCCATAAAGTCATTTGCGTACTTTCGAAATGATGACTAATTTTGGGAATCCATTATGTGTTTTTGTCCATAACAGGGGGTGCTTTATGTCTCTCAGACATGTATTCTTAATAAATAAAAACGTGTCATTTGCCTCACTTATGGCGTACGTGTTTTATTACGTATTCATTATGACAATCCTCCATCGAGAAATGAATATGGAGAATAAAAGCGGGAAACTCGTTGTGGGTGTTTTTAGTTTTATTCTTCTCTGTGGTTATTTAAGTCCAATATCTTTTGTTTGTCCCATTTCAATACGCATAAGATGTGTGGCCTTCAATTAAGCATTTTTCTTTTGTCCTTTTCCATTTCTTTTCTTTTTTTGGCATAGGTGCTCTTGGAACTCCACATAAAATGAAAGGCCCAAATCGATCTGACGAGGAAAAAATGACGATTGAAGTGGTCTCGATTTCTCTTGGATTGGTTTCCAATTTTGAGGATGTCTACCACCTTTGGAGTTTTGTGGCGCAATTCCTCAATCCAGGCTTCATCCATAAAGAATCGGTCGAATTTCAGCTCCTAAATAAACAAACCATCAAATTGAGTTGAGTTTTTTTTTTTTTTTTGAGGTAAACACTTTCTTTCATCATTTTTAGGTTCTAATTTAGTGATAGGA
The DNA here is from genome assembly GCA_037447655.1 of Zygnema cylindricum. NCBI lineage: Eukaryota > Viridiplantae > Streptophyta > Zygnematophyceae > Zygnematales > Zygnemataceae > Zygnema > Zygnema cylindricum. Next base: position 8,315 of record JBBHKE010000290.1, on the reverse strand, counting down.
AGGATTCTACGTTGCGCGGTTGAATCAAGCAAGATGATAATTTTATGTTTAGTATTCACAGAGGGTGTGAATAATACCTTTTGTAATAATTTGGATACTTCTTATATAATTGAGTGTTTGCAATTAAATATTTACCTTGAAATAAAAACTGCATGGCATTTTTCTTTCATCAACCAAAACTCCCACCCAAGCGATACGTTGTTGATGTGACGATTATGTCATCAAGAGAGCTGGCAATAATGTTGTGAAATGATTGGTATGAAATTTGATTATACTTTTCATTATATTTTTACACAGAGGTTAAGAAAGGGAGTAGTGGAGATGTAAATATTGTCAATAACACAATTATTATAAACCTTTAATTCAACAAATGTTTTGTCTTTCTCTCTGTCAACAATTTTTGAGAGGGGTTTGGGAGTCATTCCAACAATAAAACAAGGACCGATTCAATGGTCTTTTGGTGTCACCCCCCAATTGCCTCGTTACCAAGATCCGCGGCTAGACTAAAAGGCCCGTCCACCTTGGCATGTGGCATATTTTATTTGCTCGAGCTCTTTACACGCTCAAGATATGTAGTCATTCACCCCATCTCTGTCTTCAGAAGGAATTGTTTGACTCTTAGCGTTTGTTTACATTCCTCAACCTTTGAAGAGCTCTTTCTATTCGTTCAGGAGCATGATCACCTTGAACCGTTTAACTTGGAAAGAGAGCCATTTACCAAGGGTTTCATCCGCCCCCCTCACCTTTTTATGGACAGTCCATTTTGGAGTGGTTTATGAACTTCTTCGATGTATCTTTACTCCAGGAACCCAGTTAAGCCTTTTATTTTGTGTTTAAAGTGGCTTTCAAGATAGTTCATGGGCACATTCCTCGTCATGTTATATCGTTTCTCGTAGTGGCGCGTCTTGTTCTTATATCCAAGCTTGTTGGGGACGTTTGTGTCATAATTATTGGAGAAATCTTATACCGTTTAGTCTATTGCACTGTCTCCATCCAACTTTATGCGAGCTTCCACGGCCATTTTTGACCACATTAGTTTAGTGTTAGTAGTAAAGCGGGTTGCAAGGCATTTTTTCATGGTTGACTCTGGTGGATCTAGATTTGGATTGGGTGCTCTTTCAAGTGATGTGGTTAACGCCTTCAACATAGTTAACCAAAATGTTATCTTTCATTAACTCAAAAATGCACCATCTCTAATAAACCAAATCTCCGTCGAGCTCTCCTACATTTCCTCTTAAGGACTCCTTTAATGATGGTCCCACCTTAGTTCCTGTGACTCGCACTAACCAAGGTAATCCTCAAAGTCATCTCGCACTAAACAAGGTAACCCTCAAAGTCATCTTTTACCAGAAACCTTTTTCGCCTTAACCCTCTTTCAAGCTTTTAACCCACTACAACTTTCCTCGGTTGTTGATTCCCTTCGATTGTAGATGATACTCATATTGTCGCCCCCCTTCGATGAAGTTATATTTGGGGGGGGGGGGGGGGGGGGGGGGAAAAAAAAAATGAAATTTTTTTTTTTTTTTTTGGTTCGATATATCGGCGATACGATATATCGCGATAATTTGGTTTTCGATATATCGAAGCGATATATTGAATATCGGGTACCTGAAATTTGATATATATCGAATATCGGCAAAAGGTCCTCGATACCCAACACTAGTGTTCACAATCGTCGCCTCATAGTTGGCTTTTTAATATTCCGAATCTTGCCGTCCGTCGTTGGATGGCGCTATGACCGTAGATGTGATTACAACTCGAAAGTTTCAAACCTAAGCTTCAAAGTTTCAAACCAAAGTACTAAAATTTGAAAGGAACTCCTTAAACACGGTTTCCTACATGCTACGTCATCCGTCTATGGTATAAAACGTAGTGCAAAAACTGAGAACAATTAGGAACTGTTTTATGTGGTTTGGAACATGTTTCTTTGTGCTATACGTGTACTATATGATATTTTCATCCAGTTTAGTAGTTTACAACGGTTCTCCCACATTTAAACTATGGTCAACAATATAGTAATAACGTACGGTATAGTTCGAATTTGGAATACGGTAAACCATAGCTCAAAAGTAGGCGTTTTTATGGTAGGCCTTTGGTCGGCGCTTTTATCGTAAGTTGTGTTCTGGGATTTTCATGTGATCTTTTTAGATCGCTACACTACTTTGATCAGCGACAGTCCGATAGATCGCTACACTACTTTGATCTGCGACAGTCCGATCGTCTGAATCTGACAGTGTAAATACAATTTTTTGGTCCGAATGTTTTAATTGGTCCAATTTTTGGTCCGAATGTTTTAATTGGTCCGAATAGGTCCGAATACAATATGGGTCTTAAGGTCATATTGTATGTTTTGCATACAATAGGCATTTTGTATGGGCCTACTTTCGCCTACTTTTGAACTATGCGGTAAACCGTATACAATTATTGTTTCGTAGACAACAATTTTAAAAAAGAAAAAAACACTCTTGCAACTATTGTACCGTAGACAACAATTGTAAAAGCGACTATTCTACCGTAGACAGCAAATCGTTAAAAAGAAAAAAATATTGCTTGCTTGCTGCTTGTAGAAGGTAAAGGCATGGTGCGCAAAAGAGAGAGAAATCAGAGAAAGACATCAAAGATAAAAGAGAATAGAATCATGGCAAAGGAGAATGTGGAAGCAAAAGATGAAGACAAAAGGGACAAGAAGAATACAAAAGGAGAAGCACAGGGGAGAAAATATCTTCTCATTATAATCGGTTAATTTTGATGTACAAAATAGATAGATTAAGTACTAGGTCTAGCTCTACATTTAGAGTGGACCGATTACACGACGTCCACAAAAGAATCGAGGCCGCAAAAGACCAAACGGTATAACTGGTGACGGCCAATGACAAAGTCGGTGGACGGCAGAGTTGAGGACAAAAAGAATATTTCGTACGAGGAATCTATGACAAAGAATCATTAATCTACAAAAAATATGGTGAATGTACACTTCGTCGTTTGTAGTTAGTGAAAAGGACGAGACGGATGACAGTACTCACACATTTAAACTATGGTCAGCAATACACTAATAACGTACTGTAATAGTTCGAATTTGCAATACGGTAAACTGTATACAACTATTGTTTCGTAGACAACAATTTTAAAAAAGAAAAAAACTCTCTTGCAACTATTCTACCGTAAACAACAATTGTTAAAAAGAAAAAAACATTTTTACCGTATACAACTATTGTTTCGTAGACATCAATTTTAAAAAAGAAAAAAACTCTCTTGCAACTATTCTACCGTAAACAACAATTGTTAAAAAGAAAAAAAAATTGCTTTGCTTGCTGCTTTTGTTTGCTGCTTTAACTTCTCTTATTAAAGCAGATGGATGCAATGGAAAATAATAAAAAATCTTTGGTTAAAAAAAGGTAATTTCAATGTCGTACTTTTGAATTTTTTTTCTGTACACACAAGTTGAAGTTTAAAAAACATAGTAACGTTTTTTTTATAGAAAAAAGGGTGGAGGGTTACAAAAAGGTTAAAAAAAAACAAGTAATGATAATCTAATGGAAAAAAAAATAAAGAAAACGAGAATGTCTTTAAACTGTTTATTTTTTTTGTTTATTCTCTTTCTCTTTCTCTTTCTTTTATTCATTTTTTTCTTTTTCTTGAAAAGAAATTCTTGGAAAAACGAGAATTTCTTTGAACCAATCTTTTTATTTTATATTCTGTCTCTATATATATAAATATAGATTTTATCAACTTCGTGAAAAGGGTTTTTTTTCCGTACAACAATATTTTTATATATTTTGGGCACACATTTGTGGGTGAAACAGTGTATTTTCAATAAATATCTTATTGTTTTTACAATATTTATGGTTAATATTTTTTTTATATATATAAATGTAATGGTTTAAATTTTTTCAATAATTGATAAAGTAGAGTGAAATTTTGCAAATTTTGTTTAAAATAAAAAAAAAGAAACTATTACTTTGTTTTTTCCCTTTGTTTTTATTTTTAAAAACTCTCTAATTTTTAAAATTTAATGTATCTCTTCCTTATATTTTGTTATTCCAAAAAATATATAAAATTTTAAAAGAAATTATTGTCATTTTATAGAAAATTTGTTGGTGAATAACATTTTTTTTTCCGTTAAAATATAAATTGAAAAAAAAATAAAAAATGAACTATTTTTTATAAATATTTTGCAATATTTATTTTTATCTTTACCACTAGGGAGCTAAACATCAATATACCATCACTATCTACTCGCCTCTAAAGTTACGACTAACTTACAGAGACGAAGATATGTATTAAGATCGTACTCTTTCACACTCATAACTATATTAATGTTTAACGTCGTGTTTGCGTTTTTGAAATCTTTCGTGCGGTGGAAGAAAAAAAAATAGTATATTTAAAAGAAAAAAAATTAAATGAAAAACTTTTCAATTGAAACTTTAATATGTAAAAAATATGAACTTATGAAAAAAATTAAAAATTAAAACAAAAAAAAGTGAAATAGTTAATAGTAAATTATCAAATTCACCCTTTCCCTACTTTATTTGCAAAAGAAAGTAAGGCAAAACAATCAACATTCGTACACTCGTACACTATAAACACAACCAACATTCAATAGTATTTAATAGTAAGTATTAAAACAAATTAACCAAAATATTTCAATTTTATGTTCATTCAAAGAAGTTATCTTTTTATTATGATAATATTTATTATTTTCATATTTCTTTTGACATTTTTTTTGTTTTTTATAATAAAAAAACAATTTTAACAAAATAAAAAAATTATAAAATCTTTGATGAATAATTTAGTAAAATAAAACAAAAAAACACTTTCACTTTTTTTTTCTCGTTTTTAAATGTAATACATTAACAAAAACTGACAAAAAATTGAAATTCTGCTAATACTTAAATCTCAAATACTGTTAATATTTTTTTTTTTTTTTTTATTGATGTATTACATTTTTTTACGCTCATTTTTTTATATATAATATAATCTTATATAAAGATGTGTAATTAACGATGTAGCTGAAACAGTCAATAAATATTTGAAAAAAAATGAAAACCTCACAAAAAGTTTATAAATTGAAAGTTAAAGTGTGTTTGATATTTAAAAATACAAACTTTTTTTATTTCTTTCCTTAATTAATAACATAAAAATAAAATGTTGTGCATAAAAAAATGTAAAATTAAACACGATTTTTAATTAATATGAAATTTATTCGAAAATAATAGTTTAAACAGAAAGATTTGTATATTTTTGTTAAAACATTAAACAAAATATAATTCTTATAAAATATTTGAAAACAATGATTTATTCAGACAAAACGGCCAAAATAAAAACCACCTATTGCTGTAATTTTTATGTTAATAGTTTTGACAAATTTTTAACATACAATATATTTTCTCTTAATATTTCTTTTAATTTAAAATCTTTAAACATAAACATAAAATTTACAATTTATTCAAAAATAATAACTCACTCATTCTACTTTTCTCCAATTTATTAATTTTGAGTAAAAAAACAATTATCAAAAATAAATCATTTTTATTTACCCTTAATATTTTTTAAAAATAAAAATAACATTTTTTAAAAGTTTTTAAACATTTTACGGTAACAAAATATATAGAAGAAAAACATTAAAAGGAAAAAAAGAAAAAAAATCCAACAATAAAAAAAATACAAAAAAATAAATAAAAGGTGTAAAAATTAAAAAAAAAAACATCTAAAAAATATTTATTTAAAATACTGTTTTTATATTAAAATACTTTTTTTAATATAAATAATTATTTTATTTATTTAAAATTTTGAAAAAATAAATTAGTTTTTTTGTTATATATTTTTTATATAAATTAAAGAAATAATTGTTTTTTTTATCCAAAATTTTATTTTAAACGTTAGTTTTGTATAATTTTTTAACAAGGCATATAATAATTGACAATCATAAAAAAAAAATATATATATTTAAATATACATGTATATATATATATATAGATTTTATTATATTTTATAATAAACTAAACATTTTTTAAATTAATTTTTATAAGAGTTTTGATATTTTTGTTTGTTTTAGTAATATTTTTTAAAATATTTTTTTTATACTTAAAATTTAAACAAATTTCTATTTTTGTGACTATTGATATTTTTTAAATTATTACCTTTACATAAAAAAAAACAAAACAATAAAAAGACAGGTAAAATGTTTAAATACTTTAACTAAAAATTGTGAATTATAAAACAATACAAAGACAAGTTTAATGTTTAAATATTAAAATTAAAAATTGCGAACATGAGTTTATTTTTTATTGGATTGTCATAACTACAAATTTTCTGGTGATTGTGTACACATTATCTAGTGATTTTGAGTGATTTTTTTTTCTCATTGGACTTGAAAAACTACACACTTTTTAAGTGATATCTATTATAAAATGTTGTTTATTTAACACCCTTTATCTATTCTTAAATGCTATTTATTTAACACATTTTAATTTTCAAATTTATAAACTTTTTCTTAGTTATTTTTTTTTTCAAAAATTTATTGACTTATTTTGGTTGCATTGCTAAGTAAATTTTTTTATATAAGATATTATAAAATAAAAAAAAATGTAAGAAAATGTAACAAATGTAACGAGCGCGGCAACAAATGCAACAATGACGTCACTAAGATACTATAACGATGTCGAAATGGATGACGCATGGCTTCACGCAACTGGAGCGGCAACAGATGCAGTAGTAGGACGAGTGGCTTCACGCAACTGGAGCGGCAACGAATGCGCTGAGCTTCTATTCTACTAGCCGTTGTTTTGCTATGACATTCGATTGTCTTGACGTCAGCGGGATACGCTAGCGACGTTTGCGTTGAGCTTCCCTTCTACCAGCCGCTGTACCGACTGTTGTTTTGTTGTGACATTCGGTTGTCTTGACGTCAGCGGGATACGCCAGCGACGTTTGCGCTGAGCTTCCCTTCTACCTGCCATTGTGTTGACTGTTGTTTTGTTGTGAAAGTCGGTTGTCTTGACGTCAGCGGGATACGCCAGCGACGTTCAGATGGAGGACGCTTGGCTCCATCTAGGTCGTTTCAAATGTATGACGAAAGAATAGAACGCGTGGCTCCATCTAGGTCGTTTCAAAGGTATTGCGAAAGAATAGCGGCGCTAGTGAGGTTTAGGTGCAAGACGCGTGGTTCCATCGGGATACGCCAACAACGTTCAGATGCACGACGCGTGGCTCCATCCAGGCCACGAGGATCGTCGCTTTAAAGGTATGACGAAGAGCGATGTTTTGATGGAAGACGCGTGGCTCTATCCAAGTCAATTTAAAGGTATGACGAAAGAATAGCGAGACGCGTGGTTCTATCCATGCGACAATGATCGTTGCTTTTAAATTATGACGAAAGAATAACGACGCTAGTGAGGTTTAGGTGCAAGACGCGTGGTTCCATCGAGGCCATAGGGATCGTAGCGTTAGAAAGGCGAAAAAGAACGAGAGAGCGACGTTCAAATGCAGGACGCGTGGCTCCATCAAGGTTGCTTTAAAGGTATACTGAAAGAATAGAGGCGTCAGTGAGGTTTAGGTTCAAGACGCGTGGTTCCATCCACGCCACAAGGATCGCCGCGTTAGAAAAGTGAAAATGATCCAAAGAGCGTCGTAGTCAATTTTTGCTATGACGGCTTTTCCAACTACGCTAAGCTTCCATACTGCGAGCAGTTCTTGGTTTTCTAATTTTTGGTTTTCTAATTTTGCTAGCTGTTTTGGTTTTCTAATTTTGACAGTTGGTAGCAGTTCTTCAATTCAATTTTCCTATTTTGCTCGCTGGAAGCAATTATTCAATTTAGTTTTCCTATTTTGCTCGCTGGAAGCAGTTCTCCAATTTCGACAGTCGAGAAGAGTTCTACAATTTCAACGGCCGTGAGTGCTTCGTCAAAGTGTTTGAGAAGAAAAAAATAAGTTATTAAATTATGCTTTTACATTGGTGGTCTAGTTTTGCTCTCTGTTTTGATTTCGGGTTATCAGATTAGAGAAAAAAAAACATGATTATCAGATTAGAGAAAAAAAAGAGAAGGAGAGTAGAAAAACAAAGAGAGAAAAAAAAAACATGATAATTTTTTTTATTTTTATAAATTATATAAAAAAAGATTAAGAATAGAGGAGGAAGATATATTGAAAAAATGAAAAAAAAAGAGCAGGTAGAGGATGAGAAAACGATAAAGAGTAAAAACGGACAAAAACGGAAAAAAAATGAGCTAAAAAGGAAAATCGGTTTTAATCATATTTTTTGCGTTTAATTATATCTTTTAAAAAATTTTAAACTTTTAACGATAACAAAATATATA
>JBBHKE010000289.1:0-38914 GCA_037447655.1 Zygnema cylindricum | reverse complement strand
AAATTGGCCGTCTAAATAATTGCGCGATATTTTTTTAACATTTGAAACAAATGTGCGATATCCGTTTCGAGATATTCTGTAGTCCGTACAATACAAACTATTTTTTGTCTTACTATTCCGTTAAATGAATTAGTGTAACTATTTATGTTTATATATTTATCGTACCCAATATATTATAGCATAGGTTCTATACTACAAGATAAAGCTACGGGGTACTTGATTTTTGACAGAGGGCAGGTACTAGGATCAAATATTGGGTGCGTCAAGACAGTTTTGGTAAACCTACTAAAAGCTACAGCCTATCTCTCTAGCTGTCTCTCCAACCTTTAGTGACTCCGACAAGTGTTGGGGTTTAGAGAGTGGAGCGAGAAGCAAACTGCCTTTGCTGACTTCCTCTTTATTAATTCTCCCTTTATTCAGACCTAGAAAATACATACATTTAAACACCCCCCCCTCCGTGCTCCCCCTTTCCTCTCTTTTTCAATTTTCCCTTTTTCATCTCATTTCGCTCTTTTCCCTTCTTTTTTAAAGAGGAAGAAATACATAGAAAAGGAGATAGAGAAGAAGATAGAGAAAGAGACGGAGAGAGAGACAGAGGGAGAGAGAGAAGGACAACGGAACACAAAAAGAAAAAAGAGAGGAGTATTGCAGTAGCGGGCCCCAACAGCCTATGGCCTTTGACGCCCTTTTCCATTCTATGGACTGCAAGGGGCGAGGGAAGAGAGGGAGACCGAGGCAAGGGTGTAGAAATTAAAGGTTATCTTAGTATTTTCTAGGTTTTGTAAAATGGAGAAAAGAAGCAGAGGCAGTATGTCTCTAACTCCTCTCTCCAGCTCCCACACTTGTCGCAGTCACTGAAAGTGGGAGAGGGAAATAAAGACATGGTCGCCTACACTATCCCGACGAGGAAAGATATTAGGTTGGTAGATTATTACCAAAATAGATCTTAACGGACCCAAGATTTGAACATGGTATCTGTCGTATGTCCGATAAGCCGGTAGCTAGTTACCTTAGCCAAATCGTCAAAGATCAAGGTTATAGGATATAAAGTTTGGTAGCTATTTAAATGTTAACATGTAGGCTATTTAATTTAACAGGATATTTATACATAGATGGAGTTTGTAATGTACGGCGTACGGAACATCCGAAACGGATACCGCGCACCTTGTTTCGAAGACGAAACAAATATTGGGCAAGTATTTATGACGGCCACGATTGTAATCCGGCTTACTTGGACGGCCACGAAGCATGCCGAGATCACGGAATAGTGTTTTGGCAATTTGCGGTTGACGTCATATTAATTGCCACGTGGCACAATCACATTGAATTACAACATCTCCGCGGATTAGAGAACCGAATCCAAAAGTGACATGTGTCGACTTGTTAGCTATGTCGCACAATGGCTGTACAAAAAGTACACCAACACCTGTACCTTTATGTACGATATAATATTATAATTGGTGTCGTATTTCAGTAGATAGAGTTTTAGAGAGAGATAGGACATAGAAAAATTTGATAGATTGAACCCTCTCTCCCATAGAGCTTCTGTGCAAAAGGTCAACTTTGACCCTTTATAACTTACTGCTAAGGGGAGCAAAATCAGAGAATCTTTTTCATTAGAATTAAGGGTGTCTTGCCTTCATAAGGGTGAAGGTGGTCAGAGCTTTTGTCTGTTAGGGTGGTAGTTATACTTGCTGAAACACAAAGGGGTCAGGATTATCCTAGAGGTTTCATGTGAGGTGCCTATTATGAGGACCTTTGGAGGTCTCAGAATGCCTATTTTGAGGACCTATGGAGGTCTCAAAGTTAGAAGTTATGGGCCACCCTTTAGGGTGCCCATATTCAATGGATCTGGCTTCATATAATGAAAAAGTAGGATGACATAATCTCTATATGAGAAACGGTTTTGAGGAATTTGAGTGGACGGTAAGGTGTCCATCAAATCTTGGTATCCCTCGAGGATTTCGAGGAAGCAGATTCATCAGAGATGCAGATCCATCTTCAACGGAGGAGACAAATGAAAAAGAGGTGGTGGACAAATGAAAGGAGAAGGAAGAATCAAACCAATACCTACTGGTTCGGCATTCATGTCACCTATTCCGAGGAACGAGGAGATTGATACTAAAAGCCGAGAATTAAACAATATGGCGGCAAAACACTTCATCATGTGCAATCTTACTTAAAGTTCCATCTCCTCATTTGTAGGTAGAGAGAGCATCCGATCTTTGGGTGGCTCTCATAGAGATGTACCAAAGTGGTACGATTCAACAACAACAGTTAGTTGATCAAAAGATTAAGGAGTATGTATACAAAGGGGGGAAGATGTTGGATTTTTGAAATAAGCTTGCTACACTTTTCATGGATCTAAAGAGTGTTGGAAAAGTATTTAGTGAAAAGGAAAAGGTTAATGGTTTAATGATGAAGTTACTCGATGAGTTTGAAAACTTCGTCAACCGTGCGCACGACTTTGCGGACTCAAGGTGGATTTGGAATTCAGTATAGAGAAGATTCTTGTTCAGGAGAATACGATTGAGATCCGAAGAGGAGGAAAGAGTGGGCAAGCCTTAGCAGCAGGGACTGATTGGAGGAACAATGATTCTAGGAAACAGGTCGGAAATTATCGAGAGGGGTGGCAAAAAATTTAGACCAAGGAGTTTGGACCAATGATTCCCTGGGGTTTGTGCCATTTTTGTGAGAAACCAAGGCACAATATGGTTGAGTGCACTAAGTTAACCGAGGTGCATTTAAAGAAGGGGCAGACCGGTGGACCCTCGAGAGGAAAGACAAAGGCCCTTATGTCACTGGTACATGAGGCGGAATCCGAGGACGAGAACGATGAACTCCTATTGGACGAGGAGATGGAAGCGAAAAATAAGGTCAAAATTCCACGAAAGTAGAAATGTGCTTTCGGTGGATTAAAAGGTGAAGCAGGCTTGATTGTAGATTCAGGTGCATCCATGCACATGTGTAAAGATAAACACATGTTCACTAATATAAGAAAGATTTCAACTGTAGAGATAGATTACAAGGATGGGAGGATAATCACTACTACTCTTGTAGGATCGGTAGATCTAAAAGTGTTAGTAGAAGGTTAAACATCCATAGATACATTCTCCGATGTAATTTTGATTTCCGAATCTGAACAAAAACCTCATCTCTACGTCTGAATTAGATGATAAGGGTTTTGATACTAGCACTAGGATATGAGTCTTTACTTCTAGTTTTGAGGAATAAGTTTATTTTACTGTTGAAAAAGGTAACCAAGGAATGTTTAGGCTGATTTTAAGCAATGAAAAGAAGAAACTTTATTATAATGGTGTTCATGATATAATGTTGTGGCTTAAGAGGCTTTGGCATGTCAATCTAGATAAGTTAAGAGAGATGAAAAAGATGGGAGTAGTGGAAGGGATTCAGTTCGATGAAAGTGAGAATCTAAGTGATTGTAGTGGATGTGCTTGATAGGATCAAATAATAAAACACTGAGTGCAAATGCCAGCGGAAGCATAAATGAATAAACACACACAAAAGAAAGATTACCCCAAGGAAGCCAATATATTCCACGGAGATCTTTTCTTACATAATTTCTTCACACCCTCAAAACACTCTTACTCCTAACTCCACTTAATGATATAGAAGATTCTCTTCACTACCCTCCTCTAACTCCTCAAGAAACATCACAAAGCTATCAAACTCCCTTAACTCCTTGAACTCCTTCATTACCTACAAGGAGGATCAACTCTCGCCAAATTGATAAAAAACCTCTCTCTCACTTCGCCTCAATATACTCCTTCAAACGTCACGTAACAATACCACGGTACACGATTAGAAACGCGTACGAGTCAACGTGGTGAAAACATCCGACCAACAACTGCAAACCGACTTGAACTACACGGTGTGGCTAGACAAGTCAACCGCGAACCAACTTGAACCACACGGTACGACTAGAACTACGTGAACCGAAAGGACCAAACAATTTCCACGTCACTTCTATAGTACGAATCAAACTTAAGTGAAACGAAACGAACATTCAATTTCTACGTCACTTCAAATATCTAGCGACGAAACTACTTCGTCGCTGACACTTCAAATATTCAGCGACGAAAATACTTCGTCGCTGGTTGTCGCTACTTTAGCATGAGAATGTCTCATCGCTAAATGAGTTCTCAGTACAAAATCCTAACATTCCCCCTCTTACTGAGACACTCAAAGCCCCCTCTTAAGCTTGTAATCATTACACCAATCACAACTTAAAACTTCTTTTCTTTAAAACATCATGAGCCAAACATTAACGACAAATTAATGTACTAAATAAAACAACAAATGTCAGATGTACGAAACGATAATATCTCCACGCGATTTTTCCACAAATGTCAAATCAAATAATCCTCGCAAACTTCAATCAACTCCAAATGTCGTAGCCCCCTCTCCAACATAACAATTATTTCAATTTTTTTTCCATCACCACTCATAATTCATCTGTATCTTCGCGCGTCAAATTCCACACATACGCCACATGGCGCTTTCCCATTTGTACAAACAACGTCAAAATATATTGGTGCTCCAAACGAAAACGAAAGTTGACGGTGAAATCTCGAAATAAAAAACGAAAGTTCAAGCCCCAAATCCACGTCACCTCCTTCATATAAAATTGTTTCAAATAATTTACTCGTTGACCAAAACCAGAGTCACATCCACATGGTACCATAAGGTACGAGAAGATTAGCGTAAAGGGATTTCGAATCACTCCTCAACCGACAATATTTGACGACAAAAAAAAAATAGCCGCAAAATGCTAGGCAAATCAATATCCAGAAAACTCCAAGGTACTTGCGGCATTAAAGCCAAGTACGAAAGGAATTCTGTACATTTAACTCCAAAACTTAACAATTGATAATAAATCACGTATCAAATTAGGTAACCGTTGCACCATTTTACATCCAGAACAAAAAAAAATCAAATAAATCTGTACACATTCAAAATGTAAACAGAGATTGAAAATGCTGAACTTGAATGAAGCTTCTTCTAAACCGATCGGTGGTTTAGGTAATCCTCATGCCGGTCACCTCATTCACTTCTTCAATAAATAAACGTAAAAATGTACGAAATAGAACTTCCTGAAAAAATAGATCTTCAAAACGTCGAGCTTCATTTTCAACTCACGACGACGCATTTACTTTCTTCTTTATAAAACACTCCTTTACGCCTCAATCAATAAATCACATTCACACACTCCATTCCTCTTTCAAAAAACTATAATCTTCTTCTCTTCACTCTTCCTTCCACTTCTACAACGTTGAAGCTTAATTGTGAACTCGATGTAAAACCTTGAAATTTCGGAGCATTGGATTCCCATCACACCAATCATCGATTTCAATTTCAATGTCACCCTTAATGTCACAACTTGTTCTCTAATTTCTCCTTCAAATGTGGAAATGTTATTTCTCCTCCAATTCTGAATTAGAAATGTCCAAGAAAATATAAATTTTCCACTCATAAAAACTCAATGTTTTCTTTCAATTTCTCTTCTCCACTCATCCAATCAATCATTTACATATCCGAAATAAATTCCAAATTCATAACCACCAATCAAGGCGGTGGCCTACACCGTGATCGCCTAGGTCGCCTTATGCACGACCTCTTCCTCCACCAAAATGATTTAAGTAACATTGAGGAATAGTATATCTCCAAACTCCATAAATGTCACCAATACTCCTCGAAATTTTACGTGTCAGTTTACCTCTTCTCTTTCTCCTCTTTCTTCAAACAATTATCTCCTCGACTCTCATCTTCATCTCTATCATAATAGAGATCCAAATCATCCAGCACATGACACTTCCCCTTTCTTCCTCTTGCTTCTGATTGCAATAGGACATCAATATACCATATCAATTTGTCGAACACTTTCGGAAATTGATCTTCCAAATTACTCGGGACTCCATGCATCCGAGATTATTCCTCAAATAAACCTCCGGGAAAAACTAATTGGTTTCTCCGAACGGGACGTCGAAGCCACCATGGGGGAAAGATTATTCCTCTTCTTTTTTCCCATTCACTAACCTCTCTCTATCGCCACTTCATCTCTACACTTTCCTTCTTTTTTCAAACCGGAACAAGAATCCGATTTCTCCTCTTTACCTTCTTCTTCATCTTCGTCAACTCCTTTTTTTTCTCACCCTCCTTTTAATCCTCACTCTTTTCTCTCTCATCAAATCACTCTTCTTAATACACTTCTCATCACAATTTTCTTCACTCCTCTCTTCAATTTTTCTTCTTCTTCAACTTTGTCAATTCCTTCTTTTATTTATCCTCATTTTACTCCTCACTCTTTTCTCTCTCATCAAATCACTCTTCTTAATACACTTCTCATCACTTCATCCTCCTTTTAATCCTCACTCTTTTCTCTCTCATCAAATCACTCTTCTTAATACACTTCTCATCACAATTTTCTTCACTCCTCTCTTCAATTTTTCTTCTTCTTCAACTTTGTCAATTCCTTCTTTTATTTATCCTCCTTTTACTCCTCACTCTTTTCTCTCTCATCAAACTTCTCTTCTTAATACACTTCTCATTACACTATTCTTCACTTCTCTCTTCAATTTTTAATTCACTCTTCTCTTCTTCGCCTTTTTCGCCTTCTTCGACTTCTTCAACATCTTCGGACTATTCTTCTTCAACTTAAAAATAAATATCACCTCCATCCAGATTGGAATCCGGTTCATTCATCAAATGATAGATACCTTTTCTTCCTCCCATCTCAATCTGAATTTCCACATCGGATTGATTTTAATTCACTCTTCTCTTCTTTGCCTTCTTCGCCTCCTTCAACTTTTTCGAACTCTTATTCTTTGACTTCATAATAAGTATCACCTCCATCATCATAATATCCACAATAATTGTTGTCAAAAGAAAAAACAACCTTCACCTCAACTTCAGTCTTCGTTTTAGTCTTAGTCTTCAATCTACATCTTCGTCTTCGTCTTCCACTTCGTCTCCAATTTTCATCTTCGTCTTCAGTCTTCGTCTTCTACTTCGTCTTCATCTTCGACTTCCGTCTTCATCTTCGTCTTCTGCTTCGTATTCGTCTTCAAACTTCGTCTTCGTCTTCACTCTACGTCTTCACTCTTCGTCTTCGTCTTCCACTTCATCTTCAATCTTCGTCTTCATCTTCTTCTTCGTCTTCAGTCTTCGTCTTCTTCTTCGTCTTCACCTTCAACTTCCATCTTCATATTCGTCTTCAAACTCCGTCTTCGTCTTCTCTCTTCGTCTTCAATCTGTCGTCTATGTCTTCAATCTTGGTCTTCATCTTCCACTTCATCTTCAATCTTCGTCTTCATCTTCTTCTTCGTCTTCAGTCTTCATCTTCGACTTCCGTCTTCATATTCGTCTTCAAACTCCGTCTTCGTCTTCTCTCTTCGTCTTCAGGCTGTCGTCTTCGTCGTCAATCCTTTTTGTCTTCAATCGTCTCCATCTCCATCATCAAAACACTCATGGAGCACTACAACCTGCTCCGATACCAATTGATAGGAACAAATAATAAAACACTGAGTGCAAATGCCAGCGGAAGCATAAATGAATAAAACACACACAAGAGAAAGATTACCCCAAGGAAGCCAATATATTCCACGGAGAACTTTTCTTACATAATTTCTTCACACCCTCAAAACACTCTTACTCCTAACTCCACTTAATGATATAGAAGATTCTCTTCACTACCCTCCTCTAACTCCTCAAGAAACATCACAAAGCTATCAGACTCCCTTAACTCCTTGAACTTCTTCATTACCTACAAGGAGGATCAACTCTCGCCAAATTGATAAAAAACCTCTCTCTCACTACGCCTCAATATACTCCTTCAAACGTCACGTAACAATACCACGGTACAAGATTAGAAACGCGTACAAGTCAACGTGGTGAAAACATCCGACCAACAATTGCAAACCGACTTGAACTACACGGTACGGCTAGACAAGTCAACCGCAAACCAACTTGAACCACACGGTACGACTAAAACTACGTGAACCGAAAGGACCAAACAATTTCCACGTCATTTCTATAGTACGAATGAAACTTAAGTGAAACGAAACGAACATTCAATTTCTACGTCACTTCAAATATCTAGCGACAAAACAACTTCGTCGCTGACACTTCAAATATTCAGCGACGAAAATACTTCGTCGCTGGTCGTCGCTACTTTAGCTACGAGAATGTCTCGTCGCTAAATGAGTTCTCAGTACAAAATCCTAACAGTGCTCATGGTAAAGCACACAGGTTACCCTTCCCAAAAAATGCCACATATAAGGGAGAAAAGATTCTAGATTTAGTACACACAGATATTTGGGGCCGACCCGATTGCTATCACCCGGGAGGGAGAGATTTATGATGACTATCACCGATGATTGGTCTCGGTATTCCAGGGTGTATTTTTTTAAAAATAAGTTAGAGGCTCAGGAATGTTTTAACAATATAAAGCATGGAGTGAAAAACTTCATGAAACCTCAATCAAGAGAGTAAGGAGTGACAATGGTGGAGAGAATACCTCTAACCAGTTTGAGGAATTTATGAGAGAAGATGGAGTGCAACACCAAAAGACAGTTTCTGAAAATCCTATGCAGAATGGTGTAGCTGAAAGATTAAATGGAACACTGAGTGATAGTGCTAGGAGTATGTTGTTTGATAAGAAGATAGGAAAAAAGTTTTGGGCCGAGCAATGAACTGTGCAAATTATCTCAAGAATAGAGTTTCGTACTTTAGCGGTAAAAGGCCAAACACCATATGAGAGATAGACAAGCCGAAAACCAAATGTTTCACACTTAAATGTTTTTCATAGTCAAGTGTTCATTTTAGACACAGATCGGTCAATCAAGAAGTTATACCCAAAAGGGAAACCATAATATTTACTAGGATATGATGAAGATGTAAAAGGATATATAGTCTATGATCTCAAAAGAGCGGATATTATCCTAGTTAAGCATCTAGTGGTTATGGATGAAGGAAAATTTGAAGATCCCTTTAAGCATACAATGACAATCAGAATCAGATTTGAGTCAAAAAATTATGATGACTTTAACCTTCCTTAATATCCAATATTTTAACAAGATAATGATCTTGCAGGTACAGATTAGATCGAGGACCCAAATGTGAAACTCCTTGTCGTGCATGTGTATTAATGAACCAAAAAACATGCAACCTAACTAGCTGGCGAGTAGTAAACGTGGAATACACAACAGCAAAGCAGATCCCGAAGGAAAAGAAATACAATACAAAGCTAAAATAAATATGACTCTGTGAAGAGGAAATAATAGGTGGAAAGGATAAAAGCTAGAAGGTGAGTGGGAAGCTGAGAAAGAGATCCATTTATTACTAATCCGATGGGTAGCCACTAGGCTCCACAGTCTGGGCGTATTCCTTAAAAGAGTTAGGTCTAGAATTTCGAATAAAGAAAACAAAACCAGAAAATGCAAGAAAACAACAATAAAAATCTGTGGAGAATCTGAGATAACCAAATCTTGCACGCTGATTGTTGAAAATTACAACAAGAAAACCAGCAATGAAAATATGTAGAGAATCCAAAATAACCGAAATCTAACAAACAAGTAAAAAAAGCAACAAGAAAATACAAGAAAGCAATGTTAAAAATCTGCACAAACTTCGAGAAAACCAGATTTTGACACACTAATAACCAATTGCAGAAAATGATAACAGAAAACAAACAATTGGAACCTATGGAGGATCCGAGATAGCCGGATTCAAACAAACCACAAGCAAACTCTAACCAAGGCAACGAAAGTTAGACTAGAAAAAGTAAAACACTAATTCACAAAAGGCATCCACAGATGTTTAGAAACAGCCTGAGAAAGTAGGCAGAATCCACACTAAAAGAGGTCGTTGAAAGGGAAACCGTGCGGACTCTGGCCGAAACCGAGTGAATTAACTTGTAGGTTTAACAATGAAATTTTAATTAGGAAAGAGAAAAGCTTAGCTTTCAAAAATTAAGGTAGAAAAGCCTTGCAGGAAAAAACTGACAATTTGACTAAGGAAAAAGACAAGGGAAAAAGACAAAAAAATCTAAGTCCTCTTCGAGCAATTCCTGTACTCTCAAATTATGAGATAACAAATCTAACGCAATCGGTTAAGTATTAACGAAATAGCCAAAGTACTAATTTTTGACATTTGCTAACTAACCAATCACGTGAAAGTATTTCACTGTACAATTTACAACTAGTTTGGTTTGGGTCTAGGCCAATAAGCGACCAGAACCATATGCCTACGTTACAAAATTCACAATCCGCGGATTAAAACCCTTCCTACCTACATGGAAATGCGTGAACCTACATGGGTTCACGACTTAAAATACAACCAATCAGAGTGCGTCGCCAACACTTCGAAATTGCACGTCGCATCACCAATGTTCCAAAATCGTACGTCGCATCACTAATGTTTTGAAACCGTACGTCGCGGAGTTAATGTTTTAGAATTGTACGACACGTCACACCAAAATCTGCGACAAAAACAAAAGTACGAACGCCGTCGCTCACACAAATATGTATCTCCGTGTCACCCGCGGAATTCTCGGCATCTCTTCGAAGTAAGTTCACAATAAATTTTGCATTCAAATATGATTTTAACACAAACCGGAATTAGTGTAGCCGTAGCCCGTATCATTCCTATAAATAAACAAAATTCATGTCCTGACACAATGCGGCATGACAACTGTCGTGCATGTGTATTATCGAACCAAAAAATATGCAACCTAACCAGCTAGCGAGTAGAAAACGTGGAATACACATCAACAAAGCAGATCTCGAAGGAAAAGAATTATAATACAAAGCTAAAATAAATATGACAATGTGAAAAAGAAATAACAGGTGGAATGGATTAAAGGTGGAAGGTGAAAGGGAAGCTGAGAGAGAGATCCATTTATCCCCCCCCCCCCAGTTCCTTAGACTGCGATGGAGCTGGCCAACGAAATCGGAAGCCCGCGAAGACGAGCATTGAAAGTCTCCTTTGTAGTGAGTATCATCATGCAATCCAAATCTAGTGAAAAATCCTGCAAATAATTTGAAACACCCAGCTTGTCATGCTCCCTAATAAGCATGTAATCCGAACCCTGGGAAATCAACATCCCATTAGAAGTTTTTTTTATGATCAGGAGAATACATGGGGAGATACATGGAGAGAAACATGGAAAGATGTCAGTGTCTAATGTGTCGATACCAGCATAAGCAGGAAGTGTTGTCCCTAAATGAGCCATGATAGGCAAGGACTTTTGTGCCGAAATAAGTGGAAGGCAAATCTTCCGCTCGCGAAAGTGATTCGGTCTGTAAAAGAATGTCTGGTCATACATATCTACATCGCCACCAACCCGCAATATAACGTCTTCGCCAACCAAACATTCGTAATCACTACACTTAGTAACGAGCGCATGTGAAGAAATTTTAGAAAATTCAATTTCGGTTTCTGTTTTAAACCGAAACACGAGGGGGTCCTTGGTGATTCCAAGGACCAGCTCCGTGGTACCAACTAAAGTTAGTAACCGTGTGGTTGTGGGTTGCAGCTTGTCTACCGTGAAGCCAAACTTCAACGCAAATCCGGATCCTAGGATCACGGGTTTCGCTTTGGTGTCCATGAGAGG
The DNA here is from genome assembly GCA_037447655.1 of Zygnema cylindricum. Classification (NCBI taxonomy): domain Eukaryota; kingdom Viridiplantae; phylum Streptophyta; class Zygnematophyceae; order Zygnematales; family Zygnemataceae; genus Zygnema; species Zygnema cylindricum. Next base: position 27,282 of record JBBHKE010000289.1, on the reverse strand, counting down.
GAGGGAAGGTGCGACACCATTGACAGTGAATGAATGGCGACAGTTATCAAGAAAGTTAATGTAGGGATCCAATATACGACGTTCGTTCGCTGAAATTGGCAGGACTGTTGACAGATTGGGATTCAGCTGCAACGCGCATAAAACATCGGCTGTAGTTACCTCACCCAAAGTAGGAGAAACCTTCGGCACGTCCTCGATCATAGAAGATAGGATGCTTAACCGTTCCTTGACGCGATGTGCATCTTGGATTGTACAATCGAAGATTGTAAGTGCTTGAACTACAATAGCCGAAGCCATTTTCAGAAAAAAGGAGAGAGTTCTTTCTCGAAAGATAGTGGAATTCGAGAATTTGTTTCTTTTCCAACTCAATTATGATTTGCCGAGCCTTGGTCAAACGTGGCTGCTAGTTGTTGGACGGTAGATTCCCGAATGGTTCAACCGGCCAACGTCGGCATATGAACGACCGTTCGGACCATTCCTGTAAACTGCGGCTTCATTTCAGCCATGAAGGCTGCGAACTATTCCTTCATCATAGCTGCCATAGTAGCTTGCAGCTCTAACTTTTTTCTCTCTCTACGGAAAATTTTAGGAGGAGTAGATTCCTTCTCGGTCTCCTTAGGTGGGTTGACCGGCTTAGCAAAATAGGCGGGAATACCCCCATTCTTGATCTGATTTTGATATGAGAACTCTGGGTTCTTATTATGACATCGATGGGCGTAATGTCCCATCTTCTGAGAGTGAGTGCTTGTGGCAATCTTATCGGAACACATGCGGGCTTCATGCTTTGTTTCTCCGCAATGAAAACACAATCTGTTTCCGGGGTTATACGGTGGAGCTCTCATGGCGCCCACCTTCAAAGGCCTATTGTTCGGCCATGGGTTGCTTTGTGAGGGAAGGAAAAAAGCAAATTCCAATCGATCATGAGCTTCTCACCAACACGACTGCATCTCATATTCAACAGCGTATTGGCCGGCCTGCTCAAAAGTGAATTTTAGACCGTACAAGTGATTCAGGTGAGCTTGAATAAATTTCTGAGATCGGGCATGAAATTTTCCAACAAATTTTTGGACAGCCTCTGCATTCGACATCAAATCGAGAAGAGCCTCTCGCAAGGTTTCCATACGAGCTCGTAAGGAAAGTGTTGTTTCACCGGGCTTACGCTCAAAAAACATGAGCTCTGTGACTTGGTCCGGATTCTGCATTCGTTATTCTTCCTGCACAAGATCGAACATGACCGAGAGTGGGTCACATAGTGGAATAGTCATTCCCGACCTAGCCGAAACTGCAGCTCGGGCTCCCACGTCGTATTGCCGAGGGACCTCAAGAATGGCGGGCATTAGCTCGCCCTCTATGGCGTCTAATACTGCAGGGGCTCAGCCTGGTAGGGAATTTCTTACTGGCCGATGACTTCCGCAAGTCCAGCAAAGGCAGGGGAGTACTCCGTCATTGCAAGAATACTCTCATATTTTCGGGTATAAAGGGTAAAGGCCGATCCTCTTAGGTACCGACCAAGGAGGGAGAAGGCAACTCGAAGGTCAAACGTATCTTGATAGCGGAATGCTAAATCTCGCATTTCCGTATCGTATAGCATGCGAAAATGGGATAAGGATATAGTATCTTTTATCTTCGAAAAGCAAAATTGCACTTTGCTCATGGGGTCCTCCTAGGAGGAAGCCATGTCACCGATTGACATGTACAAAAATGGGACCAAACTGTGACCAGGAGAAGACCAAAAAGAGAGGTAATCAAAAGTTGAATCCTCGCGACCTTTGTCGTCAGTTTCCTCTACAAATAGCGTAGAGGTGACGAAGATACGGAAGTGAGTCCTGATCGCACAGACGATGTTCTCGATACCGGAATTGAAACTATAGGAGAATGAGGAAGACTTGTAGATCTGTTTGGTCTACAAATGAACAACGCCACTACGAGTAGACTCGGGACGAAAATTAAGATTGTTCCAATCAGTGGGCATAAAAGGAAAATGGGAACCACGACGGCGGGTAATCAACACGATCTATTCAAAATGCAACAAGTGAGAACCACACCAAACACGTAGGCAACAATCTGAAATAGTCTCTAGCAAGGCCGCGATGGCCAGATCTAATCAAGAAGCCGCTTTTACCGAAACAGCTACCATGCAAACAAGTGGGCAAAGCCAAAGGGCCAGATTTATAAAAGCAGGAAATTGCTAAACAAGCACCCGGAGGTGTAGATTCAAAGCTTTAAAGGCAAAAAATAATTCTATCCACGGCCACCAACGGCCAGATCTAACCAAAAAATTCCACGTCAATTATACAACAAGAGAAACAGAAGGCCACTCACGGCCAGATGGCAAGCGTGGAAAGCGTGGACAATGCTAATGCTCACCACAATTGGGTCTGATTGCCCCTATCCACTCACATACCCTCTAAACGATCAACAAACTATCTTATCACGCGACTGCACCCACAGGGCATTATAATACTTACAGAACACCTTTAATAATCTGGTGATTATCAAAGGTGAGCCACTGCTGGGCTTTGTAGAGCGCCAAAGTATGAATCGGCTCCACAATCGCCCGCCAAAGTTTCCTCCAAAAGGAGTCTCCTCCGAATGTCCTCGGGACCGTGTAAGACTCCACCTAGTGAATGTCCACACCATAAGAAAAAAGGAAAGAAAAATACGGGAACAAAGAAATGAAAGGAAAATAAACTTGGAAGTGAGATAGGGATAGGGAAAATGAGCTGCCCAAACCCTAGGTTTTCGGCCAACCTTAGGCCTGAAGCAACCCTAATTCTGCAGGAAACCCTAATTCGGCAAAAAACCCTAATGCTGCAGGAAACCCTAATTCGGCAAAAAACCCAAATTCTGCAGGAAACCCTAATTTCTGCAAAAATACCCTAATTTTGACAGAAAAACTCTAAAATCTGCAGAAAAACCCTAATTTGACAACAAAAACTGAATTGTCAGAAAATATAGATGTAAATCTGCATGAAAGAAATAGAATAGGCTAAGGTAAGAGGGAAACTCTCGAAAGAATAAATTGGAAAATCAAGTAAAATTATTTTAAATGTGTAAATTTTAGATATATATCAATTTTTATAATTTCTCTTTCAAAGGAAAAACTGAAAAAGAAACTACAAGTGGAGAAGAAATAGGATTAAAACTTGTAAAAAGAAAAAAACGTGGGTCAAAAGGAAAAAACCCAATCCAAAATAGGTGAGAGGAAACTTAGAAATGGATAGATGGATTTAATATTGTAAACAATGTTTAATATATATATATTTTTTTCTTTAAAATTTTGTTCTCACACGAAACTGAGAAGCAAAACTGAAATAACAATTAAATTGAACTGAAAATGGAAAAGACAAAACCAAACACCAAAACTGAAAATGAAAGATAATATTTTTTTTATGTTTTTTTTTTTCAACAAAAAATAAAAATGAAATGTAACAATTTTTTGATTTTTTAAAACACACAACACGAGAGAGGAGAATGATAATTTGAGAGTTCAGGAATACTAAGCCAATGGGTAACCACTAGGCTCCACGATCTGTGCGTATTCTTTACAGGAGTTAGGTCTAGGATTTCGAAAAAAGAAAACAAAACCAGAAAAATGCAAGATAACAACAATAAAAATTTGCGGAGAACCTGAGATAACCAAATCTTGCACGCTGATTGAAGAAAATCACAACAAGAAAAAAAGCAATGAAAATATGTAGAGAATTCGAAATAACCGAAATCTCACAAACTAGTAAAAATAGCAACAAGAAAATACAAGAAAGCAACGTTAAAAATCTGCACAAAATTCGAGAAAACCAGATTTTGACACACTAATAACCAATTGCAAAAAATGATAATAGAAAACAAACAATTCGAACCTATGGAGAATCCGAGATAGCCGGATTCAAACAAACCACAAACAAACTCTAACCAAGGCAACGAAAATTAGACAAGAAAAAGTAAAACACTAATTCACAAAAGGCATCTAAAAATGTTCAGAAACAGCTTGAGAAAGTAGGCAGAATCCACACTAAAAGAGGTCGTTGAAGGGGAACCGTGCGGACTCCAGCCGAAACCGAGTGAATTAACTTGTAGGTCTTACAATGAAATTTTAATGAGGAAAGAGAAAAGCTAAGCTTTCAAAAATTAAGGTAGATCCAGCCGAAACCGAGTGAACTAACTTGTAGGTCTTACAATGAAATTTTAATGAAGAAAGAGAAAAGCTAAGCTTTCAAAAATTAAGGTAGAAAAAGCCTTGCAGGAAAAAACTGACAATTTGACTAAGGAAAAAGACAAGGGAAAAAGACAAAAAAATCTAAGTCCTCTTCGAGCAATTCCTGTACTCTCAAATTATGAGAGTACAAACCTAACGCAATCGGTTAAGTATTAACGAAATAGCCAAAGTACTAAATTTTGACATTTGCTAACTAACCAATCACGTGAAAGTATTTCACTGTACAATTTACAACTAGTTTGGTTTGGGTCTAGGCCAATAAGCGACCAGAACCATATGCCTACGTTACAAAATTGACAATCCGCGGATTAAAACCCTTCCTACCTACTGGAAATGCGTGAACCTACATGGGTTCACGACTTAAAATACAACCAATCAGAGTGCGTCGCCAACACTTCGAAATTGCACGTCGCATCACCAATGTTCCAAAATCGTACGTCGCATCACTAATGATTTGAAACCGTACGTCGCGGAGTTAATGTCTTAAAATTGTACGACAAGTCACACCAAAATCTGCGACAAAAACAAAAATATGAACGCCGTTGCTCACGCAAATATGTATCTTCGTGTCACCCGCGGAATTCTCGACGTCTCTTCGAAGTAAGTTCACAATAAATTTTGCATTCAAATATGATTTTAACACAAACCGGAATTAGTGTAGCCGCAACCCGTATCATTCCTATAAATAAACAAAATTCATGTCCTGACACAATGCGGCATGACATCTAAGTATTAACTCTAACCGAAGCGAAAGACGTGGTGGAAATCAACCCAAAATGAAGGGATAGGGGAGAAGCAGAAACTATTCAGAAGAATCCAAGAGAGCCATCTATTTCGGCTTCCAAGTTTAAGGGAGGAAGAAGAAGCAACAAAAGACTGCAAGAGAGGCAAGTTAACAATAAGGTAACCAAATTGTCTCACCCATATGAACCTCAAACTTATAATGAGGCAATGACTTGTCCTGAGAGAAATCGGTGGAAGACAGCCATTAAAGAGGAGATGGCCTCAATTGCCCGATACATCGGAATTGGTGAATTATCTTCCTATCAGTAAGCCAATTGGGTGTAAGTGAATATTTAAGTTGAAACTCAACCCGGATAGCATCATTGAGCGCTACAAGGCTCGGTTAGTGGCAAATGGGTTTACCCATAAAAAGGGAATTGACAACGAGGAGACTTTTGCTCTGGTCGTCAGGTTTCCTTCTGTTTGGATACTTCTCAATAAGGCGACAGGAGAAGGCATGGAAGCGCATCAAATGGACATCAAGAAAGCCAAGGCCTATCTACAAGGAGAGTTGGAATAGGAAATTTTTATGTGATAGCCCGAATGATTTGAGGAGCAAAGGGAGGAAAGCAAGGTATGTCGATTATCAAAATATTTGTATGGGCTAAAACAGGCGCCTCGGCAATGGAACAAGATGCGCGATGAGTTTTTTACAGGTTTGGGATATATTCGAATCAGCTCATAACACTCAATTTATTTGTTCGAAGATGAGGAAGGAATTATTTTTATTGCAATTTATGTTAATGATTTGTTTGTTTTAAGTAAATATATGGATAAAATAAATAAGTTGAAAAATGATCCAAAAGGAAGATTTGAGATGAGGGATATGGGAGAAGTTAGATATATTTTGGGAATTCAAGTAGAGAGAGATAAAGATAAAAAGATAATAAGATTAACTCAAAAGGAGGCCATTGGAAACAAGTTAGAAAAATTCCAAATGGACAAGGCTAATAGTTGTACCACTCTTATGGAATTAAAGAAGGGAATTGAGGGAAGTGTGGAAGAGGGAGTTATAATCTTAGATGATGAGGTAGGCCCGGAAGAGAAAATGTTTATACAGACCATCTGTTATAGACTAGTAGTTGGCAGCCTAGTATATTTCATGAATTGTACCCGTCCGGACATAGCCGCAGCTGTAGGAGTACTAAGTAGGAGTCTAAATGCTCCAACTAAGAAATATTGGGAGGCAGCTAAGAGAGCCCTTAGATATCTCATAGGGTCTAAGGATCTATGGTTACATTTCAGTGGGAACAATACTGACATCACCACTTGGAGTGATGCCAGCTAAAGGGATGTTTCAATGAGGAGATGCACATCTGGATATGTATTGTATGTGGGTGACGCGGCTTGCTGTTGGAGCAGCAAGAAACAAGCAGCAAAAGGTCATTGCTCATTCCACCATAGAGGGTGAGTACATGGCCTCTTGTTGTGTAGTAAAAGAATTGATGTGGGTCAAGTCTTTGCTTGGTGAGCTTGGTCACCTTAAGAGTGGTGTGCAATTTTATTTTGTAATAATCAAGAAGTAATCTCTATTGGTGCAAATCCTAATCATCATTTTAAAGCCAAACACATGGACATTAGACTCATTTGTATTAGAGAGAAGGTAGAAAACAAAATAATCAGTTTAGTGTTCAGACTACATAGCGAGATGGTAGAAGATATGATGATCAAACCTGTGCCTTCCCCTAAATTAATATTCTGCCGGGAGAATTGTGGTCATAAAATAAAGAGTGATTAGAAAATAAGGGGAGTGTAGAAACTAAAGGTTATTTTAGTATTTTCTAGGTTTTGTAAAATGCAAAAAAAAAGTAGAGGCAGTATGTCTCTAACTCCTCTCTCCTGCTCCCACACTTGTCGTAGTCATTGAAAGTTGGAGAGGGAGATAGAGCCATGGCCGCCTATGCTATCTCGACGGGGAAAGACATTAGGTTGGTAGATTTTTACCAAAATAGATGTTGACGGACCCAAGATTTGAACCTGGTACTTGCAGTCATTCATATTAGCCTGTAGCTGGTAACCTTAGCCTATTAGTCTAAGATCAAGATTAAAGGATATAAGGTTAGGTAGCTATTTAAATGTTAACACGTTGGCATTTCATTTAATAGGATATTAAGACATAGATACAGTTTGTAATGTACGGCGTACGGAACATCTGTAACGGATACCGCGCAACTTGTTTGGAAGACGAAACAAATATTGCGCAAGTATTATGACGGCCACGATTGTAATCCGGCTTAATCGGACGGCCAGAAAGCATGCGCATATCGCGGAATTGTTTTTGGAGGTTTGGGTTCGACGTCACATCAATTGCCACGTGGCAGAATCACATTGATTACACTATCTTCGAGGATTACAAACCGAATCCAAAAGTCACATGTGTCTACTTGTTGGCCATGTCGTACAATGGGTACACAAAGTACACCAGCACCTGTACCTTTATGTACGATAGAGTATTATGATTGGTGCCGTACTTCAGTAGAAAGAGTTTTAGAGAGAGATAGGACTTAGAAAAATTTGATAGATTGGACCCTCTCTCCCAGAGAGCTTTTGTAGAAAAGGTCAACTTTGACCCTTCATACCTTACTGCTTAGGGGAGCAAATTCAAAGATTCTTTTTGCTATAGACTCACGAGAGTCTTGCCTTCAGAGAGGTGAAGGTGGTTAGAGCTTTTGTCAGGGTGGCAATTTCACTTGCTGAAACACAAAGGGGTCAGGATTATTCTAGAGGCTTCGTGTGAGCTGCCTATTATGAGAACCTATGGAGGTTATGGAGGTTTCAGAGTTATAGAGGGGGTCATCTAGGGAAGAGGAGAGTGGGACGTTCGGAAAGAATTAAAGGGGGATAGACCTTAGGGAAGAAGATTTTTAGGGGAGAAGGACTTTAGGGGGGAAGGACTCGCAAGGACCGATGTCACGCGTAGTTGAGGATGCGGGGCCGAATCGCCTCCCTCCCCTTCATTCCTTCTCACCCCCAACTCTCTCTCCCCTCCCGCTATCCCACTGGCCTTCCCATTTGAGGCTCTGCTCTCTCGGTCGTGATGGTGAAAAGGGCCATAGGGGGACAAAGTTGGGCTGAAAGAGGGTCTAAGTCCCTTTTGTTCTCTTCCCCCCCTTTCCCCTCTCTCCCGCCCCCCTTCTCCCCCTCTCTTCCCCTCTTTCCCCCTTCCCCCCATCCCTTCCCCCCTGTGCCCCCCCCCCTCCCCATACCATAAACAAAAACGAGGATAAAGAAAAAAAATAAAGATTGGAAAAGAAGATCGAGCGGAAATGAGAGCACTCCCTAATTAGTGTCTATATTTTATTATTTTTTTGGAGCTTATGGCTTTATTGCAACAGTCCGAAATTATTTATTTCTTTATTTTTTGTGCCATTGAGTTGAATAATTCCCCCGGAACAATATATTATTTCGACTTACAAGATACCAGTTGACAAATTGTAAGACAAATATTCACACGTGTGAGAAGTGTGACGTGACAATTGTCATTGTCACTTTTGACAAGGAGTCTAACGTTAAAATTAAAAATTCACGTGTCACATCAAATGGAAGATGGAAATATAAAATTAGAAAAAAAAAGGAAATTTCTCGACATTTCTCGCCATTTTTTCACCTCTCATACCAATCCCCACCGCTTAAATTGAATAACTGAAAAATTTCAAAACCAAAAGATAGAAAAAAACGGAAACTGAAAATCGGAAACAAAAACTAGAATTTTGAAATTTGGTAATGCAAACAAATACAAAAACTCGCACAGGAAAAACAATTTCACGTCCTAATTTTGTTTCTTTTGTTTTTTTATTTTTCATTATTTGGTTCTCTTTTCTAACGATGCAGTTATGTGCAAGGAACTTACGGTCGAGGACAGGTGTTCCAAAAAGAGTCCCTCTCCCTCCCTCCCTCACTTTCTCCCTCTACCCTCCCTCCCTACCTCCCTCTCCCTCCCTCTCCCTCCCTCCCTCTCTCTCCCTCTCCCTCCCTTATCTCCCTTCCTCTCCCTCCCTCCCTCTCTCCCTCCCTCTCCCTCCTTTTCTCTCTCCCTCTCTCTCCCTCTCCCTCCCTCTTTATCTCCCTCCCTCTCCCTCCCTCCCTCTCTCCCTCCCTTCTATCTCTATCAAATCTTGTGGACAAAACCTGGAAATTAGTACAAAACAGTTAAACCACCTGAAAAACAAAATAGAGCATAAACATATCCACAGAAGAAGAAAACAAAGGAAAGAAAAAAGAGATGAAAGAAAAAATACAAATGCGACTCCAATATCTCTTTGGGAAGAACTCGGAGAAAAAAAAAAGATTAATCAAAAAACAATAGTACAAACCTGACGGCCATTTACAATTTCCTGTTTTTTTTTTTTAAAACAAGAAAAGAATGTTGTTTTTTTTTGCTCATCATGGCTTGTGTCGCTGCAAATTCTTGAGGAAAAAAAAAATTGAACAATTCTTGTGAACTACAAACTCTGTCCAAAAAACGTTGATTTTACATCTTTTGAATTATTCATATTTTCCCTTCATTCTTTTTCCCTAAAATAGTGAAGCTCCGAAATCTTCCATATAATCAAACTGAAGGCACAAAACCATACCACCTTTTTCCTTTTTCCTCCTTTTTCCTCCTTTTTCCCCCTTTCTTCACATTCATTTTTCCTCCATTTCCCTTATCCCTTCTTTTTCCATCTCGCCCCGCCCTTTCTCCTTCCTCTTCCTTTCCCCTTTTCCCTCCCTTTTCCCCCTTCCTCGCCCCTCCTACTGCCTTGGATTCGACTCCTCCCCTCACTCCTCTCGACTCTCCCTCTCTTTTTTTCAAACGCCTTTGGAAATTTTGTACCCTTATCTACACTAAATAACGGTCGTCACTAATCGGATTAGGGATACCTCGAAGACAATGTGTCTAGCTTTCCCAAACCGTTAAAACAAAATATAAGTCCCAAAGAAGACAACATTTCACTGAAGTCCCATTAACCGAAGTCAACATTTCACCGAAGTCCCATTAACCGTTTAAACTTCCAGATCCCGTTGTCATCTGCGATGAGATTAGCATGTCGCATCATTGACTGTTTCGCCTGTCGGTTTTCATGATGTCATATGTAAATGTACATTGTTGGCATAAATATAAATATATATGTCTTATTTACAAAATTGTGTTTGTTCTTTGGAACCTCTTAGCTTTGATTCAAAACAAAATGTAATTAGGAATAAATAGTAAAAAAAATGGTAAATACTCCTTTCGCTAATGAATACCTTTAAGAAATATGTGTACAATATTGTTGAAATCAATGTGGAAAATACATGGTTTTCAATACACTGTCTTCTATGATTTTTCACGAACAACTTAAGACTTTATCTGATAATCTTCGCATTTTATTTCATAAAGCAAATCTAACTTGTTACTTGAACCTCTTAAGCAAGTAAACGTCACTTTTTGTGTGAACTAGTAGACCAGTTGTCGCAAGTAAAAGAAGATTTTATTTTCGGAAATGCGCGGTAAGACCATGAAGGTACAAAACTTGATTGTAACAGAAAGTTGTTGATGATCATCAAGTAAAAGAGCAAAATCTTTGTGGAATAAAAACACAACAAAGGTTAAACAACAATAAAGCCCCAAAAGGGAAAGCAACTAGTGTAGCAGAAAGAAAAAACGAAAACCAAAACGTACGAACACAAAAAACTACCTTAGACACTTAAGCCTAACTTTATGCCACACTAAAGGTCAGATTTACAAATATCGTATACAGGCCCAATGTGGCGTGGGGTAAGTCTCCCAATCCTCAACAATCATTCACCACTGTGCTTTGTCGAATAAGAGCCGAAGCTTGGGGAAGTCAAAGGCCGAATAAGAGCCGAAGCTTGGGGAGGTCAAAGGTCGATAGAGACACATTGGCGGCGTACACGACATGCGAGATAGAGAAGGGCAGCCAAGTCTTCTAACTTCAAAATATTGTCGAGCGCAGTCACATAAGAATTTGTCAAAGAAAGAGCCCAAGGTCCCAAAGATCTCCAAACAAATGGTATGAACTTGTTTCTAGGGTCTTGGTGCAAGTAGTTGTGTTATTTAGAGGTTGCCACATCTTGAGCCGCACCACTAGTATGCAATGTTGTGGGTGATAAACATGGGATTATCTAGGGTCTACGAGAACTTCGTCACCAATGTTCTCGTTGCTCCGTGTAAAAACACAATATCCCCACTAGGACCACCCCTTAGATTAAGAATGTTACTATAATATATGCGACACTTCACATTTGATTGTGTATCCTGCTTTGCAACCCAGAATAGCGATTACATCGCTTATCATGTCATGTAGTGTTTACCGCTCCTCACAATGTGAGCAATGAAACAAATGGACACCTTCCTCGTCTATAGGTTTACCACAAATACAATGGGGATTACATTAATGGTAAGGGCGGGCAAGCCAAGCCGTAAGCAAAGCGCAACAAATATTTGAGGGGAAGATAAACAGAATGAGGCGAAGGTTGGTGTAGTTACAAGTCAAGCTCTAGTCCTAGTTCTCGAACAAGATTGAAGTCTTCTCCGCACGTGAACTGTTTGGAGAGCCTAAAGTAAAATCTTGAATTACGATATGTCGTTGCTTCCGTGAGTGCCTTCCGACAACGAGGGACGAGAACGTGGGAACTTCATCTTGAGCACTTAGTGGTAAAAGTGCCCGAGTGGATAATAATGATTGTTGAATTGGGAATAAGCCCTCATTGGTGTGGGATACCACATGAACTAAAATAAAAGAATCGTCCAACAACAACCTTAAAGCTATAATAGACGCCACCAGCACCCAACTCCCACTCCCTAAATAAGCCACTAGCTATATGGTGGTTGTAGGAAACAAATCAAGACCTCGTTAGAGACTTGTAAAGCAACTTCTGTACGAGCCAATAGCCCTTTAGGCGATCGAAGATACCATGGCCAAGAAGTTCATGTAGATTCCCAAAGAGTCGATCATTAAATTCCGAAAGGGGGTAAATGAAAACCGAGTTGGGAGGTGAAGTGTGCCCCAAGTACAATGGGCGCTAGGCAAAATAGAGTAAAGATAGCAAACGCCACTTGTGAATTCAAAAGCTTAGGAAGGTCGTTATAGTGGAAAAGGTCATCCAAGAGGTTGTAAACTGGTTAAAAAAATCAAGGGCTCTAGTGGGGGAACCTAAAGCCCTTTAACCCTTTTGAGGGAGAGCAAATAAATGGGCTCATAACGGCTCACTTAGACGAGTACAGTATCAGTTAACGATTCCAAAGGGATGCTCCTACATCCTCGGCAATTAACTTCGACATTTTAAAAATACAAAAAAAGCCTCAATTTCTTTTCATGTGTATGATGTCTGCATAAAACACCACCTGTATGAAAAAATAGTAAATAATACATATGCACTAAATGCTATAAACCGAAACATAGAGGGGACGTGACTTCATTCTCCGTACATGTCCGATCGTACCGATCAGCATTACAAACAAGTGTGCACCTTCTGGACCGAGTGAACTGAACTCGTCACCGCAATCGCGCGAGCAGCGTCTGAAACGAGTGCACGGAGTCGAGTCGCTACGAGAGTCACGCGTGCAGCTACAAGACGGCACACGACACTCCTCCACCCTGCGAAGCGCCGTCGGACAAACCCAGCCCTCACATCTCCGTACAAATGCTCGAATTTGTCGCTTCCTAATTCCTGTAATTCCTCTATAAGTTCGAAACCCTAAAGTGAAAAGAAATAAGAAAAAAAACAGTAAAATGAAAAAAAAACAATAATAATAAGAAAAAAGGTAAAAAACGACAACAGAGAAGCAACAATAACTAAAAAAAGAAGAAAAATAGTAAAAGGTGACTCATCGAAATACTCATAATCTGCTTCATTATATATATTTTTTTTCTTAAACCATTTTTTTTTCCTAATTTCAAAACACGAGTAGACATAACTTAAAACAACTAAGACCACAATTAGTGTGGATTATTTTTACTCCTCTGAGTGGACTGCTTTCCTTTAAGAGCTAACTCCTCTGGTAATCGATTTTTACTTTTTTAGCCACGGTTTTGACAGTACTATTGCTACATCCTACCGAAGCCGAAGAAGAAACGTTTTTAGGGTTGCTAAGATGGGCGAGGCGGCGGCGGAGCGATTGTCGAGTGATGAGAAGGACTCTTAGGGTTCGAAGGCGCGCGAAGGCAAAGGCAGGATGGGCGGCAAGGGAGGAGGGCCTCCCGGGAGGAATAGGGCGACAGTACAAGAACTAAAGCTGGTAACCTTTTACCAATTCTCTCTCCCTCTCTCTCACTCTCCATCTCACCCTCTCTCCCACCTCTTTTCCTTTCTTTTTTCTTGTATTGTCCTTTTTTCTCTCTTTTCCATTCCTTTCCTTTCCTTTCTCTTTTCCATTCTTTTCCTTTCCTCTCCTATTTTTTTTTTCCTATTCATTCCTTTCTCTTCCCTTTTCTTCCCATCCCTTTCCTTCCCTTCCCTCTCCTTCCCTTCCCTTCCCTTCCCTTCCCTTCCCGTCCCTTCCCTTCCCTTCCCTTCCTTTCCCTTCCCTTCCCTTCCCTTCCCTTCCCTTCCCTTCCCTTTCCTTTCCTTTCCTTCCCTTTCCTTTTTCCTTTCCTTTTCTTTCCTTTTCCTCTCGTCTCCTCTCCGTTCCTTTCCAATCTTTTCCTTCCATTTCTTCCTTTCTTTCCATTTCATTTCCATTCCTCTCCTTCCTTCTTCCTTTCCTTGCCTTGCCTTGCCTTGTCTTCACTTTCCTGTCCTGTCCTTTTGTTTTTCCTTTCCTTTCAACTTTCCTTTCATTTCGTTTTATCTGCAGTTTTCTTTCTCTCTTCCATTCCTTTCCGTTCCTTATCTGTTTTTCCTTGCCCTTTCCTCTTTGTCTTTCTTTTTTCTTTAAACTCTTTGCAGGTGCCAGCTGGCAGTTGCGCCTTTCCGGGAAGGTGGCAATTTGCGGGTGATTCCGTGTTTTGCGATTTCCTCCTGTTCTTATTTTTGCAAGCGGGGAAGAAATCGCTCCGACTCGAGCTCTCATTCTAGCCGAGGAGGGCAGGTGTGTTTTTTTGAAAATGAGATACGCCGTTTGATGTTTCCGATCTCCACCCTCTCCCTCCGAAACCGGCCGACTTCCCTTTGTGACGTCACAGTTAGAGTGAGTGTTAAAGCAGCCGATGAGACAGAAACTATTGTCACAGTCACATCTTTAGCAGCAGTGAAATGCCAAGGACAAGAGTTGACTGATGATGACATGAAGTTTCAAGAGACAGAAGGTGAAGGCTGGAATCATAATCTAGTCCATCATCTTAATCAGGCCACAAACTTGATGATGAGCTAAGTGTGGCCCTATTTTTTTACTGTGCAAAATCTGTGTTTGTAATCCTCGAATGTATGGAATTTGAGGTTTTTTGCAGAGCAATTGTTCACTATTTGTACGGTTTTACTTCATAATTACTTTTGAAAGGAAGAGTGAGAGAGAAGGAGAGCCTGTCTCTCTCTCCCTCTCTCCAGTTTTTTTTTTCTTTTTTTACACAATCTTTTCTTTGTTTTCTGTTTTCTTTTTGATCGGCAGGGATTTCTCCAGTTTTTGGAACATATGGCTGAGCCTCGTGACCATGAATATTTCTCCGCCTGTAACTAAGTGGTGAGGAACTTTTGACATTTTTTTGAAGACATTTTGGTATTTTTATCTGGATTTTCTGTGGATTTTTTGATTTTTTGGATTTTTTTTTCTTGTGATTATTCAACTTGTTGTTTCTGCGACAAAATTGCACCAGAATTAGTGTGAAAAAATGACGAGGAGTTGCTGGGGTTTCTTTTGAGATGTTTTGAATTTTTTTTGGAATATGTTTGGTTTTTTTGGGGGATTTCTCGACCCGAGCCTTCCTCATTCCTGTTTTTGCACAGGAATTAGTGTGGGTTAGAGCCGAAGAACGATAAGGTTTGTTCGAGGATTTTTTAAAGGTTTCTTTTGGGGTTTTCTGGGGATTTTTTTGAGATTTTTATGGGGTTTTTTGGGATTGATTTGAGTTTTTTTTGGTGTTTTTTATATTTTTTTTTATTTTTTAGGGTTTTTTTTGGGGCTTTCTGGGGGGAGTCTTTTAGGGGGAGGAATTGAGTTCTGAATAGAGTTTGATGGTTTTGGGGCTTTTGTGAAGAATTCTCACAATATTAATTGTAGATTAAGAGGGGATGTGGTATTATCAGTTTTTTTTCTGGTTTCTTTTTTTTTATTTTTTTCCGGATTTTCGCTATTTCTTTGAAAAAAGAATTCGGGCTATTTTTGTAATTTTTCAAATGGTTTTTCGGTTTTTTTTTTGTGTACTTTCTGCAATGGCTTATGCATCAGAATTAGTGTTGATTAGATGAAAAAATTATGCCGGTTTGTTCATTTTTGTTTTGTGTTTTTTTTAACTAATAAAATTAGTTAATCAATGTATTCGTTAGTGTTGTATTGGCAAGAAATTTATCGCGATAACACCGATACCGATAATTATCGGTTATCGAACGGTCAGGGGTTCCAATATGTCTCTCCGAGACCAACAAATTCCTTATCGGCGATAAGTTCAAAATATTTAGTGCGCTATGTAATACTACTTAATAGTATATTGTATTTTATAATTGACTATATATAGCGTGGCACGCCACGTATGAAAATCTGTTCCGTTCTCTGTATCACAGGAGTTTAGTACGGACAGCCAAGCACATTAGCGTTAACAGATTTATAATAGTAGTTAATAGTACTAAACGTATAGTATCGCAACTAAAATTTTAGGTAGTATCTAACTTTTAAACAGAACTGTTAGACTGCCGATATTTTCTGCCAGCATTTTCTTCCGCCATTTCCTGCCACCATTTTCTTCCGCCAATTCCTGCCACCATTTTTGAGAATTCTGTAAGCAGGCAGCACCAATTAGAGTATAATTGTACCGTCCGTACAATTATCGCCGATAGTTATCAGTACCGGTGTTATCGTGATAAAAAACCGATAATATCGGTTTTTTATCGGCGATAACACCGGTGTCGATATATCGTGCAACATATCGATTATCGGCAAACCCTGCCGATACACAACACTACTACACCGTGTATCGTTATTAGTGTTAATAATTTTTTAGCCACTGAAAGCATATTTTCTTTTTACACACTTGTCGGATTTTGAAATGGAGACCGCCAATGGGAAGGTGATAATCTTGGCTTTCAATCGCAACTGTCAGATCCGTAATCCGACATGTGTCTACGGAGAAAAGATGATTTCAGTGGCGAAAAAATTATTAACCCTAATAGCGATACACGGTGTAGTATTCGTCCTGTCTGCGGTATCTCAAGCACAAAACTTCTCCACCTTTTTGTTTTTTTTTTTGTTTACTGTGAACTTCTGGTAACGTTTTCCTGTTTTCAGCTTAACTTTGTGAACTTTTTCTGTTTCTCGGTGTCTTTGCAGACGATATATTGCTTTGTTGGTATATCGTATTATCAAGATTTTGAAAAGTCGATAGTTGTCTATTCGCCGATAACTATCGACATCGCGATAATTGCCGATGATCGGCCGATGTTTTTTCTCTTGTCACTAAAGGTTTTGACACTTTACAGCTAAATGTGTACTGCAAAAAACTTAGTACAGTAGGATATTGTACAAATTCTTGAAATGCAAAGTTTTTAAATATGTTTTGCAAATTTTCAGTGATGGTGATCTTTCGGAAAAGGAGACATCCTACAGTTCTAAAGGTTCAGGCGCACTATTTAAGATTTTATGAATAGGCAATATGATTATGTATGAACTATTTGCATCACAAAGTGTTCAATGTTTTTTGTACATTGTCACGGACATGATTAGTTTGAAGGGGAAGACATCCTAAAGAAGTTATCAAGTCCACCTTTAAGGTTTTTAGGGTTAGTTGTTGCCTGCCTTCCCTGGAAATCCTCCATCATCTGTTCTCATCTGCGAATCAAAGAATTTAGACAGGCAATCAGACAACACCACCTCCTCTCCTCGCCTCTCCTCTCCTCTCTTCTCCTCTCCTCTACTCTCTTCCACCTCCACCTCATCTCTTATTGTCCTTCCTAAATTAAATTATGACGGTATAATGGACAACTGTTACCTGCCATTTTGAAAGCTTCACATGAGAGCTTTTTAATTTGTAAAACCTGAAATGGAGAATTACAATCAATGTCGTCAATGTCGCGATTATCGGGCATTCAATATATTGATTATTGTTACCCCTCAAAAAGTACAGATTGATTAGCGACAAGGTCTATTTGATGGACATTACTAGGTTTTTATAACCATGTTTACCTGAAAAGTTCTTGATGGTAGTTTTAGTGAAATCGACAAAGGATTCTTGTCTTGTTACGAACAGTTTTTTTCAAACTGTTCCAAACTGTTCAATATTGCAATACGTGAGTATTTTTCAGGTTTATCTTTGCCTTTGTCATTCTCCTAGTCGTTCTTGCCCTAAAAAAACCCTGTCGCCCTTTGTTTTTCTTCTCGTTTTGTCAATTTGTCTTTTTCTTCTTTTGTCTTTATATCTTTTTGTCTTTTGCAAGCAGGTAATGGTGGGACAGGCGAATCTCATTGCAGACAACAGCTGGCGAGCACAATGTGAGCGCGTAAAAAACGACGGATTCGGACGTTTAAACAGTTTATGGGTTTTCCGTGAAATCGTGGCTCCCGTTCTCTGAGATCTCCTAACGGCCCTTTGTGTCCCTTTTGTGATCGCAAAAGGTATTTTTCCTCTTTTGGGGTTTTCTCTACTTGTGAACTTGGCCGTTTACCAATTCGCTTGGATTGCTTCTTTGGGACTTATTTTCGGTTTTTACGGTTTGAGAAAACTAAACCGATGGCTTAGAGATCTCCATAATTCGATTAGAGACAACCGGTATTTAGTGGGGAGAAAGTTACATAATTATAAAGGGCCAAACATAGAAAGTCAAAAAGGGAAAGCAGGGAGGAGTGAAGGGAGGAGTCTTATCCAAGGTCAATAGATTCAAGGAAAAGGGAAAATGGAGAGAAAAGGAAAAAAGTGAGAAAAGAAGGAAGGAGGGGGAAAATGGAGAGAAAAGGAAAAAAGTGAGAAAAGAAGGAAGGAGGGGGGAGGAAAAATACAGGACAAGGGAAAGGGTGACAAAAAAGGAGTGTTAAAGAAGGGCAAAAAAGGAAGAAAAAGGAAAAAGGTGGAAAAGGAGAAATGGAGAAATGCGGAGTAAAGTTTTGTGCCTTCAATTTGATAATTTGGAGGATTTCGGAGGTTTACTATTTTAGGGAAAAAGAAACAAAAAATAAAATAAAAAAATCAAAAGTTGTATATTGATGACGTAAAAGAAAATCGACGTTTTTTTAGAGAGGGTTTGTAGTTCACAACAAAAGTTCTAATTTTTCATTTTTTTCTCAAGTTTTACAGCTTTACGAGCCATGATGAGCAAAAAGAATAATGTTTCTTTTTAAAAGAAAAAAAAAAAAAGCCTTTAGATATGTAACATTGTGTTCTAAATAATTACTACTTTTTTTTTCTCTTAGTTTGAGATATTGAAGTGGAATGGCAGGTTTATTTTTTTCTTTCGTCTCTATTTTCTTTCCTTTATTTCTCCTTATTTTGTATATATATGTTATTTTTCTCTTTTCTTTTAGGATCGATACACACGAGGATAGAAGAAAGGTAGAGTATGATGCGGAAGCAAGAGACAGTAAGAAGAAGACACTCCAGCAAAAGATAAATATATTTCACCGGAAGTTTTCCCCTTACAAAAGATTATTTTCTCCCAAACTACTAAGTCCTAAATACTCTCTCTCTCACGAAACAACAAATACAGGACACTAGCACGTCGTACAAAAGTAGGCGCGCGAACGAATCAAAACAAACAACTACCGTAACTACATAAAGTACGCGGTACTGTACGAAACAAACATACCGCCGTACAATACTAGGGTACTAAGGTACTACGCGCATAAAACCAAAACCAAACTATATAAAACTAAACTAATCATGCCACGCCACGCGTAACAATATAAAATTATATTACGACGCTCAACATAACTGAGACCTCATTTCTCAAAAAACTTAACAATCCCCCTCTCTTTGTGAAATCCCCCTCTTAAACTGAAAACAAACTTAACTTAGGTCGTCCCCGTAAAAGTACGTCGTAAACCGCCGCCTTAGTCAACATGTCTGCGGCCTCCTCCAAAGTCGACACGTACGTAAACTCAATCTCCTTCGCAACAACCAAATCGCGTACAAAATGCCACTGGATGCGAATATGTTTTGTTCGCTTGTGAAAGACCGGATTTTTCACAAGCGCCATCGAACTCATGCTGTCAGTAAAGATCTGCAAACAACCAATTACAACGCCCAACTCACCAAGCATCTCCTTGATCCACACAGACGCCTTCGCAGTATGACACACAGATATATATTCTGATTCTGTGGAACTTAGCGCAACGGTAGGTTGGAGTCGCGAACTCCAAGATACTGCCGCGCCGCCCAAAATGAGTGCGTACTCTGACGTGGATTTTCCACTGTCGAAATCTCCACCCCAATCTGCGTCGCAATAACCGATACACTGCAAAGAGTCCCTTTTGGACGCATACACCAAGCCAAAGTCGATCGTACCAGCCAAATAGCAAAATATCTGTTTCACTGCTTCCCAATGATTCTTTTTTGGAGCGTTGCAATAACGACTGACAACTGACACCGGCGTCGCAATATCCAGACGCGTGCCTACACTCAAATACTTTAAGCTACCAACTACTTCACGATATGGAACTTAAACATTTTCTTCCTCTTCGTACTTTCTGTACTGTACTTTTGGATCTAATGGCGTCGAGACAGATTTCGCGCCAATCATGCCAAATCTTGTCAAGACCTCTCTACAGTACTGAGCTTGACTTAATTTAATTACATTCTTGCTGGACCTTATGACTTCTATCCCCAAGATGTACCTTACTTCTCCAAGATCTGTAACTTTAAAATGTATACTTAGGTACTCTTTTAACTTATTAACAACAGACAACGTGTCACTAATCATTAGGAAGTCATCAACATACAAAGAAAAAATAATTTGGTCCTTTCCCTCTCCTTTCATGTAAACTCTAGAATCCGAAATTGTACGAACAAAACCATAATTAGTAAGTACCTTTTGAAGACGAAGGTACCAAGTCTTTGGCGCTTGTTTTAATCCGTACAAGGATTTTTGCAGCCGCCATACTTTTCCTTCTTTTGAAGACACACCCTGGGGCACCTTCATGTAAACCTCCTCTTATAATTCTCCATTTAAAAAGGCTGTTTCTACGTCCATTTGATGTATATGCTTATTCCCCGCGGCCGCAATAGCAATTATTATTCTCAAAGAACCAAATTTAACAACCGGTGCATAAGTTTCCGAATAATCAACCCCCTCTTTTTGTTGAATGCCTTTACACACCAATCTAGCCTTATATTTTATTATCTCCCCCGTAGCACCAGTTTGTTTTAAATATCCATTTAGCATCAATCGCCTTCTTCCCCTCCGGTAAACTCACCTCCTCAAAAGTTTTATTATCAATAATGGATTTTAATTCCCTCTCCCACGCCGGTTTCCACTTATCCTCCCAATCCATAGAACTTCGTGCCTCGGCGTAAGATTGGGGATCGCCGAGCATATTTTCGGTTAATGATTGCTACAAAATAAATGCCTCCTCCGAGGCCGCCAAAATAAAATAATTGGAATTTTCGATATTTCCACCTTTGCGATCAAATGATAACCGATCCGGTTTCTTCCCCTTTGTCTCACATTGACTCCTTCTCAATGGGATGTCGTTTTCTTTTTCATTTGCGGATTTTTCGATTTCGGTTTCTTCCTCGTGGAAAGAAGCATTCGGAGATTTAGAACTTATAGATCGGTGAGTGTCCGAAGACATTCGAGATTTTTCACTTCGGATCCCGTCAAAATTAATTAATTTCGGATGAGTTTCGGAATTAGCTTTCCCCCTCTTAATATTAACGATTGGATCCGCCTCATTTTCGGAATCCGAATCATCGAGATGAGGAAAGGAAAGAGGTTCATTTACTTCAAGAAAATCATGATTAGTAGAGAATTTTTCGGAACGAGAAATAGCAACTTTGACATCCTCATGGAAATTCACATTACGACTCTCTTTAATGACATGACGAATCGGATGATAAACCGGTATAAGCTCCCTTTGGAGCTATATCCCACAAAAATTCCCGACCAACTACGAGAAGAAAATTTACCTCGCCGTTTTACCGATTCGATGTACACCGTCGCTCGACACCCCCAAATTCACAAATGATGAAGTGAAGGCTTTCGACCATACCATAACTCGTGAGGAGTCTTATTGCCCGAAATAGAGGAAAGTCGACGGTTACAAATATAATTAGCCGTTAAGATTGCATCTCCCCATAAATACTCCTTCCTTCCCGATCCGTGAATCATTGAGCGCACCATTTCTTGAAGTGTGCATTTTTTGCGCTCAGCGATTCCATTCGATTCCGGTGAGTAAGATGCCGTAAATTCTTGTCGGATCCCCCATTTCTTGCAGTAAGAATCAAACACCTTAAACTCCCCGCCATTATCCGATCGAACAACTTTTAATTTTCGCTCACATTGTCGCTCGGCCATCACATGCCGCTCCTCAAATATAGTGGATGCGTCGGATTTGTTTTTAAGTAGATATACCCATGTAAATCTCAAATAATCGTCAATAATGACCATGATGTATTTGTTCCCCCCCAAACTTTCAGGTTTGACGTCACCGCAAAGATCCACGTGTACTTTTTCAAGTGGATGTGTCAATCGAAAATTTGTGTCCTTAGTGGGATGCGATTTTCGGATTTGACGACCTTGACTGCAACCGGTACAGCTGTTGACTTTTTCACCTGACGTCAAATATAAGCCGCGCGTGCAACCGGCTTTTGTCATACGTTTTAAATTATGTTCTGACGTATGACACATGCATTGGTGCCATAAAGTCAGATCTCCCTTGATTTCGGCGATCTAACTTATGATGCCGTAATCATTACGTTTACATTTCGGTTGCCTCCACAAAAGACGACTATAAAATGCGTCAGATACTTCGCCCTCACCGATTGTGACTCCATCAGATCGTACGATTTTGATTGTCGAGTCACCCAAAGCGTACACGCTCGTGCCAGATCTCTGGATTTGGGGTACGCTCAAAAGATTTGCTGAGCTGCCCAGAATATATAGCACATTTAATAGCTGGATCTCATGGGTTCGCTCAGATCCATTTGGATCTAGCGAAACCAAGTTAAGTCGTACAGTTCCAACTGTACCAATAGAAATGTCTCGACCACTTAAGACTGTGATATTTTTAGGTACAGTTAAAGCGGGCATTTCGTCGAAAAGCGTGCCGTCCGTACATACGTGATGCGAAGAGCGGGAGTCAATAATCCACTCCTTGTCATTTCGCGCTTCAAAGGACGTAGATTCGTTAGTGACGTTCAACGTGGAAAAGGTGGTAGGACCTTGTTCCCTTTCATCATTTTCCCCGACGAAGTGTCCATGGCCGCCGAATCGGCCGCCACGTCCACCGCGCCCCCCTCTATCAAATCGGCCACCGCCGCGTCCAGCAAATTTGCCGTTTCCGCCGCCGCGGCCGCCGCCGATTTCGGATCTCGCGTAACATTGGGGACTAATATGTCCCCATTTCCCACAATAGTGGCATTGTTTTTCTTTTTCCGGGCAAGAGGAGGACATATGGCTAGGTTTGTTGCATCGAAAGCAAGTAATAGTAGATTGATCTTGGAAAGATGATTGGCCGGGGAAATTTCCCCTCCTATCGGTGCTTTTTCCTCTTCCCCTCGATCCGCCTCCTCTTCCCCTTCTTCCCCCACGGAGAAAATTTAGATCCGCGGGTTCTTCGGAAGATGCGTTCAGAGATCCACCCGAGGCCGAAGCTTTAGGAGGACCTCCGCGATTTCTCTCGGTGGTTTTGAGATAATTCACGATGAATTCGTAGCTCAGATTTGTTTGTGCCCAAAGAATCTCCTTGAGATAAGTGAGATTGTCGGGTAAGGCATTGACGAGACCGATCACTTTGTCCTCCTCGATAATAATCAAACCGTTATTCGAGAGTTGCTCCACAATAATATTGTATCGCTTGATTGCATCATCGATCGATTCATTAGACTTTATCTTAAATTGGATAAAATCCGTGTAGGCTTATTGCCCCTTATTTTGGAGCCCCTTCTCAAATTGTCCTTCGAGCGCCTTCCAACACTCATGAGCCGTATCTCGGGTAAGGAAATGGTCATGCACCGAAGCGGTGCAAGATTGCATGAGGCCGGTGATGGCCGCAAGATTTTTCTTCTTCCAAAGGCGACGAGCCTTCGGATCATCGATCGGCATCTTTTCTTCTCCATTCACGATCTTCCAAAGGTGACGGAGAATGAGTTGCGCCTTGATATATTTCTTCCATATTTGGTAGTTAGATCCGTTAAAGAGAAGGATCTTCGTCGGCATAGAAGGGATCGATAACTCGTCATTGGATTCATATTCAAGATCCGAGTCGTTCTCGATCACAAACTTCCCCTTTCGGAGAGCCTCCCTCAAAATATCGTCATCCTCGACCCCTCCATCCAAAGCCACTTCAAAAGTATTCAAGATCGGATCCTCCTCCTCCACTTTGAACTTCCCCTTTCGATTGGCATCCGAGATCTGTTTATCTACTAGAGTAAGAAAGCCGTCAAACAACTCATTGAGACGATCTTCGGTCAACACCACCCCTTCTTGTTTCTCTTTCTCCTCTTTTGGAAGTGGGTTGGAGGGAGAGCCCTTTTCAAAAGTCGTCTCTCCTCCAAAGCCGAAATCTTTCACACTGATCTATAGATGAATCGGCCAGATCCGGTAGATCCGGTAGATCCGGATTAGGAGCCGCAACAGGAGAAGGTGTGGATGAGGACTTTTTCTTCTTTCCCCCCATGGCGGCAAGACTTGCCACCTTGAGATCTCTTAAAACAGCAAACTAGCTCCAATACTACTTGTTAGGATCGATACACACAAGGATAGAAGAAAGGTAGAGTATGATGCGGAAGCAAGAGACAATAAGAAGAAGACACTCCAGCAAAAGACAAATATATTTCACTGAAAGTTTTCCCCTTACAAAATATTATTTTTTCCCAAACTACTAATTCCTAAATACTCTCTCTCTCTCACGAAACAACAAGTACAGGATAATAGCACGTCGTACAAAAGTACGCGCGCGAACGAATCAAAACAAACATCTACCGAAACCCTAGTTGTTCAATACGTGGATTTTTTCCATTTTTTCCAGTTTCTACGTATTGTACGTGACTTTTGAAAAATAGGCAAAAAAACGTCTACTGTAAACTGAAATTGGCATATTACGGATATTAATAAACAAAATACTGTAAATGTTAGATTTTTTACGAAAACTGTACGGTAGTTTACAAAAAAGATTCGATACACATATCCGTACTTTCTGTTCAGTAAACCGAATAGAATATACATGGATTGTACGGGAAAATAATGTGACGTCTTCAAATATTTCCAAAAAGAGACGTTGCGGCGTCACACTATTTGAGCGCCGTGAGCTCAAATTTTGTACGGGCATCTTCTTCAAATTTCGAAAAAAAACCGCCATTATTACTTGAACAACTGAACGCGAAAAATCACAGAAGCCGCCATTACCAACGCCACGGCAGTAGTTAGTTAACTGTCATTGAAGCCGTTGACGAAGAAGTCACGGACCTCCAAAAAAGCGGCCATGCCCACGGAGAGGTAAAGGAAGAAGGCCATGGCTACCTGTCTGTGAATGACAGGCAATTTTATTATAATGAAGATGTATTTCGAAGGAATTGAACCTGCGCCCCTTTACGTCGCACTGTACCCTTCACAATCGTCCTTAACCAGTTGGTGTAGATGTTTAGATGAATTTGCGGTATGTGATAATTATTTAATTAGATAATGGTTTTCACCGCTCATTTAACAAAAAGCGTACAAACTGCAGTACATGTTCAATTTTTTTTTTTTAAATTATACAGATTTGTACGGAAAAAAATTCATTAACGTTTTTTTCAAATCGACCTCTCCAGTTTCTACGTATTGTATGCTCTTTCGAAACGTGCGTAAAATACGTTTTGATTTTGGAACAACTATGACCGAAACTACATAAAGTACGCGGCACTGTACGAAACAAACATACCGCCGTACAATACTAGGGTACTAAGGTACTACGCGCATAAAACCAAAACCAAACTATATAAAACTAAACTAATTATGCCACGCCACGCGTAACAATATAAAATTATATTACGACGCTCAACATAACTGAGACCTCGTTTCACAAATAACCTAACATTTTCCGGGTGAAGGTCCACTTTTTTTGTACAGAGTTAAAGGTTATGTTCACAGAATTTGATAGAGAAGTGAAAGACGACAATGTTTGGGCAGGAGGGAGAGAGAGGAAGTCTGTTTCTGAACACGTGTCTTTCACCGTAATCTGAATTAATTCTTTGGATACTTTGGTATTATTGGAAAAGAGTATCAAAAAACAAAATACAAAAGGTAAAAAGAGACGGGAAATTGTTTTTACTTTTGAAGTACTTGTATCTGTTTGCATTCCCAATTTTTGGAATTCTGGTTCTGGTTCTGCTATTCGGCTTTCGTTTTTTTTCTGATTTTTCTGTTTCTTGGCTCCCCAATTTTTATATCGCTTTTAGCCTTGAGGGTTCGTATAAGAGGTGAAAAAATGGAATGAATGTCATTTTTTTTTTTTTTTTACGCTTTCAATTTACTTCTGATGTGAAATGTGATTCTTCCATCTTAACTACGGCTTCATTAGGAAGTGACGGTGAGTGTTTTCACATCACATTTCTTAGCACATTTGGTCATTTGTTTTGCAAATGATTGATTAGCTGCTTGAAAAAATCGAGGTTTAGAATTTCTTTCTCGATGTCCCCAAAATACGTGCTTTTACTCATAATAACAGTATACCGTACACGTATTGGAAAGAACAAAAAGGTAGTGGTACCACTCCCTTCGAGCCGAAAGACACAAGCGATGTCTATGCTTATTGCGATATACAAGTATTAGAGGTGACACTCGGACTTCTAGGAAGTCAACGATTTCAGTGCTATTTTGATCCATGGATGTTCAAAGTTTTAATGGGATCTGCCATAGTGTAGCCCATGTGTGATCACATCACGTCTACGCGGCCAAAATAAACGAGTGTATCGTCGCATGGCATTGATTAATGGGAGATTTAACGTTGTCTATAACTGGACATACGGTTATTGAAAAATCTCTGTATGATCTTGGTGAAACATAACGTGCATTTTCGGTGGTGTACACCGAGCAACATTTGTGCGTAAGCGATGTGTACCTCTTGGAAGGGTATCGTGGACCAATACATCGAGCCGTCGGTCACTCTGATGCAGGAGTCAAACGGTCAATGAAGCAGTGACCACGTTAACCGTGCCACCTGGATCCGGAGCAGTTGTTGCCAAACCCCGGGGGTCGGGCGGTTACGGTCGGTTGATTCACTAGGAAAAAAAAAGCGTTTGGTTACGGTCGGTCAACCAAAAAACAAAAAAAAAATGAAAATTTTGTACTGTCCCTATAATCGAACATTCTCTTACTTTGTACTCTTTGGCATCGTGGAAGTACGTGACATCATGATTAGCGTCACAAATCTGACACAGTACTCTAGTAAGCAATATATATCGCAAATCAAGGGGAACGCCACAAAGCGTCGCAAATCTGACACGGTACTACATTATTCATTTCGAAAATCTTAGGGAACGCGACAAAGCGTCGCAATCTGACACGGTAGTACAATTTTCATTTCGCAAATTTTTAGAAACGCGACAAAGTGTCGCAAATCTGACACAGTACACCGCCAATCGCTATTAGCGTTGTGTACACTAATACCGTCCCGCTTTTTTTTCGTTTTATTCTCCATTAGCATAGTTCATTCTATTTTTTTCTTTACTCTATTTAATGTTAATTTGTTGGTACCGTAGAAATTTGAAGTACGTCATCGTTTAATTAGTGTGGTGTACGGACAGGGTCAGACCGTACAAAATCGTACATTTGTAAGTAAAAAGGTACAATTCATTATGTTTAATAGCCGTGGACGCATGAGAATGTGCGGTCTTAAAGGGTGTTCATTACGGGTCGTAAAAAATTGCGTTCACACATATTTGACCAACAACCGCATGGTCAACAGTGTGAACGTCAAACAAATTCACCTGAGGAAAGTTATGTTTTTCAGGAAATGACCGTAACTGAATGCAATGTTGCGCCGGCGTATTACTGTAACTTTCATACATAGGGTTTCAACTCCT